>JAQPZY010001620.1:1122500-1437500 GCA_029931535.1 Margaritifera margaritifera
ATAATTCCTTGGTCAGAATTTCCTGTACACTTCCGTATGAAATATAAAATTGTCTGCCACTTCTTGGACAGAATCACGTCTGTACTCCTTCACATACACTTCCACAGAATCGACTATATCGTTTGAAAGAAATGTCCCTGGCCTACTTTTCCATATATCGTCTTTTAACAGTTTCTCTACTGACACCAAAACATTTAATCCATCTATCATTCCAGATTTAGCAAGTGCTTTAGGTCCATAAACCGCATCCAAGTCAGCTTGTATCTGTATAAAGGATTTTCCTAATTTTGCATAACATTTTGTAACCACTCTCTGTTTAAAAGTGGACTCATCGTGTCTTCAAATATGACAGAGAAAATATGATGTAACTAAGCCTGTGACATCATAATATTAAAATATGACGTCACATCCTACAAAAATAGGCAGGCACATTTTTTGGACGTTGGGTTGCTATGTTTAGAAGATATTGCATTTGTTCTAGAAATGTTCGATCAACCCTCGCATGTATATACATGATGTATTGTTATATATATATTATAAAAAGGCCGGAGTTCCACAAGGTTCCGTATTGGGGCCATTACTATTTTTGGTCCATATCAAAGATATAGCTGATAACTTTATTAGTCTAGCAAGACTTTTTGCAGATGGTGATTATAAAAGTAAAACTATGACTCACATTGTAGAAACTCTAAATCAAGATCTCCGTCAGCTTCACCTTCCGTCATCTGAATGGTTGATTTTCTCTCTCCCCCCCCCCCCACTCTATAACAATGATATGGGGTCTAACTTGCGGATGAATCATGTCGATATTGACCTGGTTAATAACCACAAGCACATGGATAACTATTGACTCTAACTGAAAATGGACGGGGCATACAAACAAGGTGATCAGTGCCGTGAATTAGCAACTAGCTGTATGCTCTGTCGAGAGCAACTCTAAACAAAGTAGACATGACTTTCATTCGGCCATAGATTTAAAATTCCTGCGAAGTATGGGATAATTTTTCCAAACATGATTATGTTAGGTAAGAAATGACTCAGTTCGGAACAGCAAGAATTGTAACTGGCTTGCATATACACGTAAATAGAAGGATCTTTATTTTGAAACTGGATGGGAATCTCTGACATCAAGAAGAAAATTTGTCAAGCAAAGTAGTTTTTAAAAAGAATATGTTTTGTGTAGATCTATCAAACGACTCTCCACCCCCATTTTTGTGGCTTTAAGATTGAAAATTTTAAACACTATTTATTTGATTCTCAAAATTATCAGCAACAAAGAACAAAACTGTTCCTTCTTATTAATTCAAATCTTTATGTCACTATTTTCAGACTTTGAATGGATATGTCTATTAGTCAGCATATGATAATGAATTTACTTTTCAACTAAGTCATATTTATGTTAAGGAAATCAATGATTTGCACGATTATATTGATGTTTACTGGGGGTGGAGTGGAGTAGAGGGTGCTTTATTCCTGTTTAGAGTCGTATTTTTCTTACATTTTCTTCGGTTCATTTCGTTATGTTTGCATGTGTCTCTTTCATTTTCTCCCTTCTTTCCATTTTCCTTCTTTTGTTTTCCTCTCTGCGTACCTTCATTATTGTGACATCACCATTTTGTTAACATTTCGTTATTTATGTCTTTGATTTATTTACTATCAATTTTCTAGCAATAATTGCAATCGCCTTCCGTCGCCTAATTGTATGGGAGATGACTCCTGATAATTTGGTATGAATTTGTAGTCCAATCCCAGTGACACATTTGTAATATTGGCAACAACAACAATAAAAAAAGAAAGAAAAAACCCCCAACAATTATTGACATGAAGAATTTCAAAGTAGTCACTAATTTGTAAATCTCATTCGAAGATAGCTACATGGTATGACTACACTAATTGGGCCAATCAGCTCTTATTGCATCGTATTCCAGTCATTAACATGTTTGCTCTGACTTTTCCCAGGAGATTCGCTAACCATTAAAGGATGTTACTTCCATTAAATAGCAAGCTGCATTAAAGTCCAAACAAAATGTTTTGTTTTTTTTGGGGGGGGGGGGTGTGTGGGTTTTTTGTAAGATGAGAAGGTAAATAGGTGTGATTCGACTGGTTCCGCAAAGGTCACTTGCACTATAATTTCAAGTCATTTGATTCAAATGCACTACTTTTAGAAGATGCAACATAACCTATGCTGATTTTGTATATGTTGTGTCCAGGTTAGTGCCTAACCTAAATAAGATAGTCTTGGTACATCCATCTTGTAAATAATGCACGGGATCTTGGTACATACCATCTTGTAAATAATGCACGGGATCTTGGTACATTCCATCTTGTAAATAATGCACGGGATTTCATCAACAATGTTTAAGAAATGAAGAAACTTTATTGGTGTAGTAATGCATATAATACACATGTATTTGCTATCTGATGTTCAGTGTATGTACTAATATTGCTTTAGTGAACAAATGTCTGAATTTTATTAGAATCAATGATTTATCGAAAGTTCATAATGTCTATCAATAATTGCTCTTAATGTATTTCTAAAAGTAGAGCATGTACAAAGCAAATATCATAAACATGATTTGATTTAAGAAATTCCATCATATTATTGATGTCGGAAACGCAAATAAAAAAAAGTATATCACACTCAAAGTCTGATCTGTAGTAAGGCCCGAAATGTTGCGTTTCTAATATTATAACCACTGTGTTCATGTTTAAGTAAGTGTCAAAGATATAAAAAAAATAATTATTGTTTGAAAGAGAAGCAGTAAAAATATATGTGAAATAGAATGTAATTTTCGCCATCTTAACTCCAGCTATTGACCTTTCATCAAATAGTATTGATTTCATTTTTTTTTCTTATAGCTCTCAGACTGCAAATCAGTTGGAATTATACAGTGTTACTGGCCATAACACTGCTAGAATTCCCTACAACAAGAAGCCTTTTATTTGAGTAAACCTTGGGTGGATATTACTTATAGCCGTTGATACTTGATCTTATGAAATAAGGAATATAAGGATTTACGGTCGATTGAAGCTTAGTGGCAAGGAGTAACTTCCTACACTCCCAAGCAATGGTCTTCTGTTCTGGCTTGATTTTGTCTATATCATTATTTCTTGGATTGCGTTACATTTTAGCTAAAACTCCTGACTACAGTATAGTTAAGGCACCTGGATAAGGATAATTTAACGTTTGGACAGTCTTGGAACACTCAGTACGCATTCCTCGTTCAAAGCAACATATTGTCCTGCTGTAACTAAATATATTTTGTAGTAAAATGGACTTTTACTCTAAAATTTGGAGATCAAACAAAATCTTTTTTTTATCTCAAAACACACATTTCCAGTCACCCTCATTTTCATTCTATTGTGTGTGGATAGTACCTAAACATAATAATAATAATAAGAAGAAGAATAATCATCATCATCATCATCATGTCAAAATGCTATGAACTCACCACTGTTAGAATAGTATTTGTCATGTAAGCACATCTTTTATGTCTAAAATGTATCGCAAATTTGTCAATCGAAGCTGCAAGGTCGTTGAAAATAAAAAAAGATTTTAAACAAATCCTACCATAAGTTCCAAATGCACTTTTTGCTCCAAAAATATTTGGCAAAAGAAGCTGTAAACTGTCTTTACACCAGATAATATCTTAATTGGTGTCTCGTTTTAAGGTTGTGGTTAATACAGAATGTTAAACGTTTTGGTAACTGTTGTTCATACTTCAATTTTATTCCTGACGTTTTCACCTTTTTGCAATCTATGAAACATTCCAAAACCTAAACGAAAAATATCCTTTCTATAATAATGCTGCAAAACTAGTATTTATTGTCCGATTCACGTGAAATTGTACGAAGGGATGCATATAAGTATGCAGATTTCTAATACGAAAAATGTTTGCGAAATTGACGTGTTTTCATCGTTATCGTTGCAAACAAATGTAGAAACAGGGTGAAAAAAATATGTGTATAATGGTCGGATTGATCGATGGATGGATGGGTATAGTTCAATATGTCATAGTCCAAAAATAAACGCTCAACCAATGTTGTCATACACTTAAATAAATGTAAGCCAATGTGAATACACAAATAAGCAAAGGTGAATACACAAAAAAATAAACATGAATACACAAGACAATAAGTGTAAATAGACAAGTAAACAAATGTAAATACACAAAACAGCAAATGTAAACCAAAAAATAACAAATGTAAATACACAAAAATGTAAATACACAACACAACAAATGTAAATACACAAATAAAAAATGTTAATAATATTGAAAACATTTATAATTTAAATTTTGCTTTGCAACATTTACAACCCATTCTTTTGTATGTCAACATTTACAACCCATTCTTTTGTATGTCAACATTTACAACCCATTCTTTTGTATGTCAAAGATAAATGTATTTCAGGTTTTTAAAGTATATCGTCATGCAAACTGTAAAGAAGATAAAAGTAATATTTAAGTATATCGAAAAGTAGTTTAACATGTACCGTGCTATAGATTGTAAGATGAACCGTCATGAAGACTGCAACATGTACCGTGATATAGACTGTAAGATGTACCGTCATGAAGACTGTAACATGTACCGTTATGAAGACTGTAACATGTACCGTCATGAAGACTGTAAAATGTACCGTCATGAAGACTGTCAAATGTACCGTCATGAAGACTGTAACATGTACCGTCATGAAGACTGTAATATGTACTGTCATGAAGACTGTAACATGTACCGTCATGAAGACTGTAACATGTATCGTCATGAAGACTGTAACATGTACCGTCATGAAGACTGTAAAATGTACCGTCATGAAGACTGTAACATGTACCGTCATGAAGACTGTAACATGTACCGTCATGAAGACTGTAATATGTACTGTCATGTAGACTGTAACATATACTGTCATGTAGTCTCTAACATGTACCGTCATGAAGAATGTAATATGTATCGTCAAGAAGACTGTAACATGTACCGTCATGTAGACTGTAACATGTACGGTCATGTAGACTCTAACATGTACCGTCATGTAGACTGTAACATGTACCGTCATGAAGACCGTAATATGTACCGTCAGGAAGACTGTAACATGTACCGTCATGAAGACTTTAACATGTACCGTCATGTAGACTCCAACATGTACCGTCATGAAGACTGTAATATGTACCGTCATGAAGACTGTAAAATGTACCGTCATGTAGACTGTAACATGTACCGTCATGTAGACTGTAACATGTACCGTCATGAAAACTGTAATATGTAGAGTCATTTAGACTGTAATATGTACCTTAATGCAGAATGTAACATGTACCGTCATGTAGACTGTAACATGTACCGTCATGTAGAATGGAACATGTACCGTCAAGTAGACTGTAACATGTACCGTCATGTAGACTGTAACATATACCGTCATGTAGAATGTAACATGTACCGTCACGTAGACTGTAACATGTACCGTCATGTAGACTGTAACATGTACCGTCATGTAGACTGTAACATGTACCGTCATGTATACTGTAATATGTAGAGTCATGTAGACTGTAATATGTAGAGTCGTTTAGACTGTAATACGTACCGTCACATAGGCTGTAACATGTACCGTCATGAAGACTCTAGCATGTACCGTCATGAAGACTGTAATATGTACCGTCATGTAGACTCTAACATGTACCGTCATATAGGCTCTAACATGTACCGTCAAGTAGACTCTAACATGTACCGTCATGTAGACTCTAACATGTACCGTCATGAAGACTGTAATATGTACAATCATGTAGACTGTAACAGAAACAAACTTTTCATTTTCGGATAATGATTTGGAGGTGTCTTCTGAATTGTGTTCTAAGTCTATGAATTACATGTATATATATATATATATATATATATATATATATATATATATATATATATATATATATATACAATAATAATAATAATAATAATAATAATAATAATGACACATTACTGCAGCTTGCATAAAATGTTTACAACAAATTATTTTCATATACTGTTGGAACCTTTGCTGTATTTGCCAGTGGATTGCATTAATCGATTCAGTACACCTTAACAACACACATCAATGTTCATGCTTACTTGGCAGATATATTTTTACTTGATAACTGCCCACTCTCTCTCTCTCTCTCTCTCTCTCTCTCTCACGCACACACACACACATGCACACCACACTAGGCCACCATCTTTTAAGGATTTTATATATTTTACCTTTATTTTTTATTTAATATATATATATATATATATATATATATATATATATATATATATATATATATATATATATATCATAGACTTTTAACATCTTCACCTTTATTTTTTATCTTGTAGCACAAATGTTTACATTTATATGGAAAGGTTTATCTTCCAAACATTTTTGTACAATTCTGTATTTTTACATTTCTTTTAAACTATACTTGTTACATGGCACCATGTAGCTAGTATTGTACTGATGTGCCGTTAAACGCTAATACATACATACATACATATATACATACATACATACATGCATGCAACCATATATACATACCCTTTCTTCACCTAGATTATGGTAGGGATGGGGACACATTCAGGTACATTAAAGTCCATTCATATCATGTCAAATCAGTTTGAACTTTGTGTCATTTTCAAGTTTTGAGTATAACGTGTGATTTTCTTTGAAGACCATAATTGACAGAGGATTGTAAATATCTTGAGCATATGTTAAGTTTTGATACAAACAAAGTTTTCCCTAATATATCTCTATCATGCTTTAGTTTAGTCAAATCCAGTTTGTATTTTCTTTAGCAACGTTTTGATCATTTCGCATCCGCGACTATAGTTTCATCATTGTATGGGGGTGGGGTTATTTTGTTTTGTTTTATTTTGTTTTTTGGAGGAGGGAGGGGTTATTTCCAAATGAATCTCTTGATGATCGTTTAGTGTTCCGAAATGCTTTTTCAAAAATAAAATGATATGGTATGAAACTACTGGTTTTAAATGGCGACTATGCATTTTAAAATGTTTTATTGCCATATTGGGGGTCCCAGTCTAATCAACTCAAATGGAAAGGCGACTTTCCACAGCAACTCCAGAGTTATATATTACTAGTTGATCATGCTAATAGTTTCTACTTAAGAATATGCTTTATCGTCAATTTTACTATAAAATATCAGTCTTCTACTTACTTATAAGCATGTCTGTTTACATGATTGCTCGAGATGATAGCTCGATTTTCAACCAGTCGGATATAATCTTCTCTGACACAAAGCGCAGTGGATAATGAGTAACTTAATGGCGGACGGTCACGAAATACAAATATGGCCGCGCCCATATGATGTGCAATAAAAAGTTCTATACTGGGAATTTCTAATCTAATTCAGATCTTGGTCACCTAGGAGCTTTAAGTGTAATCAGAATACTAGCTGGTTACCATCCTCAATAATTTGCCATGCTTGGGAATTAACAGAATATTGCCCGTAATGGCTATGCGACTGCTCATCTTGCACGTGCGAAGTCATTATGAATGTCCAAGGTAACCGGCTATGAATATTTGTGATGTTATCAGCACATGATAGGCTATACATGGCGGCCAGTATATCTGGTGGAGGAAGAACCCGGGAAAATCCCGAGAAGAACCACCGACCCACGGGAAGCTACTGACAAGCTTTCTCACATAACCACATTGGCCGAGCCCAAGATACGAACCCACGCGGATAGAGGTGAGATGGCAGTGATCGGTAAAGGCGAGCGCCTTAGACCACACGGACACCCGGGGCCCCGGCTATGAATAAAATTGTATGAACTTGTGCAACGCGCGAATGCGCAGTATAGTGAAGAGAGAAATTCGAAAACCTTTAAGATGATTGGTCTGGTTTGGTTTGTTTTTTTACGGCACAGCAACACAAGTAGGTTATTTGGTGCTATTGCAATTGGAGTAAAAGTGCGCTTGCCCAAAGACACACCGCGGTACCCGATCCAGCTGATCCTATGGTAGGTGCCGACCCGCACCCTTTCGGTCACGAGTCTGGCAAGCTGACCACTAAGACATTGCTTTTATGATAAATCTTTAGTTTGTTCATGGCCTTGATTGATGTAAAATTCAGAAAAGCACATTTTAAATTGTGTATTGCGACAAATAAACAGTGGAAGTTGATTAAGTTGGAGAAACCACGGCAAGTGCATATTTTTAACTAATCAACTGTGATTTCACCATTACAGAATCCATGGAATTAAATTTCTTGAACAACACAGAAAGTGTCAGATGATAATGCGTGGTCACTTACGCACGCAGTCATGATCTAAAGCGGGAAAACTTCCTTTCTTTCACGGTAAACACGTTATCTTTAATTCTGTGCAAGTATAAGTCTGCTGTGTTCGATAAAAAAACAATATTTTCTGCTACTTCAACACCACCATGCCATCACCACTAGGATTTGAATCCGCTCCACCTCTCCCTGCTCATCCACTTCTCCTCCTCCTACCACTATTACAGTTGCTTATGCTGCTGCTGCTACCACTACTACATACATACGTACCTGCCTACCATCCTACCTAATTCTATTACTAATACTCCTCCTCCTCTTCCTCCTACGACTGCTGCTGCTACTACTACTACTAACTACATACCTACCATTCCACCACCTGCTACTACTATACTACTACAGACTATAGCGTACTAACGTGGGCGGGGGGGGGGGGGGGGCGGACGGGGCGGTTGCACGGGGCGCCAGAGGTCTTGGGGCGCCAAAACAGCTGATAAAAATTCGGGCCTCGTATTCTGGCCCTTTGGGCCATCATCGTCGCTCCTGGCGCCATTTACCCTTAATACGCCACTGACTACAGATACTCCTCCTACTACTTCGACTATTACTGCAACGGCTACGGCTGCTGTTGCTACTACTCCTACTCCTACTACAACTACAACTACTGCATGCACCACCATAAGGAATACTGCTTCTTTTATTTAAATGTCCTTCATGAACCGAATATATACGAAAAATAATCACCATCGTCTTAAAAATAACCAATGTTTTTCCTTAACATAACTTATTTTCTTTGAACCAACTTATATTTTGTAAGTTTTAAATTGTGTATGTCTCCTTCAGTAGTACTAAATACATTAATTAATTTTCCACTCAGTTTACTTAAATTGCCCCTGTCATGATATCACTATGTAACCTGGCCCTCAGGGATTTTCTATTAGAAAATGTTTCTCCCTGCACGAATTTATGGACGTCCAATAATCTCATGGGTCCCCAACACAAATTTAAAATCTATATAATTCTACACTTTATGGTGAAACGTAAACTAAAATGGCATTATTGCGTTATAAATGATGGATTTAGGGCCCCATTGCGCGCCGACGTAATAGAAAGCAATCTGAAAATCAATTTGAAAGCATAAATAACGTGCCAACTTGCATTCACATCACAAGAACGCATACACATGGTGCAGTACATTTTATTCAGTTCGATTTTGGTTAAACATGTTAAAGTTATCCTATTGATTATCAATCACATACATTGTGACAATTGCATGCAATGTTATATGCTTAATTCATCATTTTTTAAAATAAATTTTTGACACCTGATCACTTAATTTCTATTTAATTATGGCATAAATCGGTGAACTGAATTATTTGCATTTCATCACGAATATTTCTCGTTAGGCAGCTTCGTTTGAAAGTTTTGATCAACGTGAAAGAACAAAACTGTCCCAAAAAATAAAATTTATACAAGCAATAAGTACTATCGACTTAAATCGACAACAATATCCAATTTCGCAGTATTGGCAAAATTGATTTTTGCTGCTTCTAGATGAGGGCGAGTTTGTATGTTAAAAGATGGAATGAAATTTGGTTTCCGTTCGAACATGGTTTGTATTTGGGGCTAACGATGATATCAAATGCTGGGTGAGATGAATTACAGAATAATTTGGTAGCATACAAAAGAGTCTTATTTTCTCATCTGAGATAAAGTGATGGTTCATTTGCCTCAACAAGGGTCTTTCTTCTGAATTGGAAGTTTTAAATACTCCCAGACAAATTTTGAATCCCTTATTGTGTATAGAATCAAGAATCTGAAAGTAGAATGTGTGAGCTAATTTAATCCATTTCTCAATCAAGATATAGTCAAGTGTGGGTCTTACTAACGTCCTGTATTCCCGGAGTAAGACTTCCGGTCTGCTCCCCAATATATGTTCGCCACGACTCGCAATAAATCCAGGGCATTTTGACATTTGTCTCTGAGGTATATAATATGTGGAAGAAAACTTAGTTTACGGTCCTCAAAATTTGGTGTCCTCCAAAACAGGGATAAGAGAAGCATTATTAAGACAGGGTTTTGGGTCATCGTGTACACAAATGCATGCAGACAGTTTTTGACTTAGAAAATTTGAACCAGTTTTACTCTGACCATGTATGAAATATATTTAAACACATCTATAGTTAACGTTCAGTGGTGTGCGTAATTTTGATATATAGTAGATCAAACTGTCGTCGACGTATAATGAGGGCTCAGCTCATGGATTTAGGCATCGGACTTTAATTTTCATGTTGAAAAGGTAACTGACAATATGTTACCCTGAGGTAGACCCTTATCCTAATGATAGCTTTCAAAAATGGTGCACCTATCTTAACACTGAAGTTTTAATCCTTCAAAAAATTGGGTATGAAAACAGGTAGGCGGCCCCATAAGACCTAGGTTGAATAGGTCATTCATTATGCTGTGCTTCCATGTGGTGTCGTAAGCTTTCTCCAAGTCAAATAAAATGAATCTTATGTATTCTTTGTTTATGTAGTTACTCTTATGCATGTTGCAAGTCTAATTAGATGGTCAAGTGTGCTTCTCTGACGTCTGAATCCAAATTAAAAGTCTGTCAGTAGTTGTTATATTTAAGATACCATAAGAGTTTGTCATTTATCATTCATTCCATGGTTTTGCAAATACAGCTTGTTCGTGCTATGGAACGATAGTTTTTAAGAGTAGGTATGGTCCTTGCTCTTGGTATTACCAGGATTCGGTGCTGGTATTACTGTTGTTTCTCGCCATGATGGCGTGAAGTCGCCAATTCCCCAGTTTATTGAAAATGTTACGTAGTATATCAGGTAAGTGTTTCAAAAGCTGATAGTGGATATCATCTGATCCTGCTGAAGTGGTGTTAGCTCGATCATAAGAGTCTCGTAACTCTCAGAAAGTAAAAGGTTTATTCTAATGTTCAGCGTTAGAAGATTTTAACTTTTAAACTTATGAAGAAACGTTTCTTTCAGGTTCTTCTGATGTACTGTTTCATTGATATCTTTGCAACCACAAAGTCTATGTTGATCTATAAAGTCACCAAGTAGAATAAAAGATAATTGTAACTGTTGAATAAGATAGTAAAATTGGGATTGATTGATCGGAGTGATTGATGGAAGATATATTAAGCAAAGTGTAAGAGCTTTGTGCATAAATACACGAACGGCTATAACCTGCAATGTAGCACAGGGATTAACTTGGCTGTGAACATATTTTGTTATTGATTATGATGGATACTCCTCCAGAGGCCTTGTCAGTATTTCTTGAAAAGGTTTTGTATGTTGTTAACTTTTTTAGAGTTACTGTATCGTTCTCTTTTTAATAAGTCTCTTAATGCAGGCATCTGTTGGGTCATCTTCTTTAAGTGGAAGACTTATTTCACTGATATTTGCCATTAAATTTCGTCAATTGCATGGTACAACTGAGTCGGACAAATTCATGATAGCGGAGGGAGTACGGGACATCTGGGAGTTTTCCCTGGTGAGGTATCAGGAGGCTTTCCAGTGTCCATACTTTCCAGTGTCCATACTTTCCAGTGTCCATACTTTCCAGTGTCCATACTTTCCAGTGTCCATACTTTCCAGTATCCATACTTTCCAGTATCCATACTTTCCAGTGTCCATACTTTCCAGTGTCCATACTTTCCAGTATCCATACTTTCCAGTGTCCATACTTTCCAGTGTCCATACTTTCCAGTATCCATACTTTCCAGTATCCATACTTTCCAGTGTCCATACTTTCCAGTGTCCATACTTTCCAGTGTCCATACTTTCCAGTATCCATACTTTCCAGTGTCCATACTTTCCAGTGTCCATACTTTCCAGACTTCAAAAATTATTGTAGAACTTGATAGGATCGTCAGATACTTTCTGAAGTCTAATAGAGTCTTTAATGAGCTCTTTATTCGCTCCAAGCATGCATCTCCACTTTATCCAGCAGTGTGATGCTCTTATGGTCGGTGAGATCTAACCGGTTTCTCGCTTTTAGTGCTGAGTTTCTGTTGTATCACTCAGTCACTTTGACCACTCAGTGATTTGCTGCTCTATTCGTGGGTTGGATGTAGCCGGATTTCGCTTGTAGCTTTTAATTTTTTACACTGTTACATTAATTAATTGACTTCTCTGCGTCACTCTCGCTTATGCTGGTTGCCTGCGCAGGTTTGAAATGTATCAAGACTAAATGTGGTCTAGCTCTGGTGCCAGGTAATGTCTGTCTGGGTACATACAGAATTTGAGGAAGGTTCTTCACCACCTTAGCTGCGTTGGCGTAGTATTTACCGGCAGCTTTTAGTGGAGTTATGGTTTCCACAAATTTCATGACCTCGGGAAAAGTCATTCCTTTTTCCTGATTTCCTTCTTCAGTTTGCACTTAGGGCCGTCCTAGAGGACGCGAAGTTGTCTCCCGTACAAGATGCACAAAAGCTTGTCTCTTAGAATAACGATCTATCATCGCTCTCTTGTTCATGCCTGGAGTTAATTGGTATTCTTTTGCAGCCATCTTTGCGGTGGTCAAACGTCTGGAAGTTGGAACACCGGGGATTTGTGGTGCAAGGGTCCACTGGGATGTTCAGAAATCCAGCCTTGATCGATACTGAGAAAGTGACTCGGTCTAACGTCAGTATGTAAGTGTTGGTCGGACCGAAATTTATCGTTACGAGGAATGTTTCACTTGGGTGACATTCTGAGTTCTGAGATATTCCCGCATCTTAGTCTCACTGCAAGCATCTAAATCCCTATACCGCAGGACATCTTCACACGTGTTAAGAGACTAGGTGTGGAAAAACCTTAATGCGTACATATAAAGGGACACAGATTTATTCAATTGCATGTGAGGGCTACACGGGGTAATATACTCGAGTAAAGTCGGATCCTTCGTTGATTGGCCTTTGCCTTTACATATCTTGTCCTTCGTATGGAGTCACTATGCAACTGCATATTTTTCCTTAAATTAGAATGGTGACGTTTAAGAGTCTGGAGATCAATGAAATTGAATCTGTCATTATCATAACCTCTGAAGATTGGCATGCCTAGACAATTGATCAGACGGGACCCTTCTAAGCAGTTGTGTAGCCGAAGCTGAGAACTAAGTAGTGTGTTTAATCTGAGTAACAACAATCTGACCTCTCGTCTGATCGACTACCATAATCTTCTCCTCCACAAAAACTGGACACAACCTATGGCAAACAGGCTGCCTCCATTAGTCGCCTCTTACGACATGTTGTCTCCATTAGTCGCTTCTTACGACATGTTGTCTCCATTAGTCGCCTCTTACGACATGTTGTCTCCATTAGTCGCCTCTTACGACATGTTGTCTCCATTAGTCGCCTCTTACGACATGTCGGAAGGCGCATCGGGCATATTCTACGCGCCTGAGCCCGCGCGGGGTCGGTTAAGGTTAACCGCCTTCATCTCAAACTTGTGCTCATGTAGTTTGAGTATACATTAATAAAGAAAATCAAATATTTGTGTGTCGCGAACTTTCGTGATTTTGCTTCACCTTAATTTTGGTAAAGCCACGCTAGTTTCCCCTTTGTTTCTGAGCCTTTATGCCTCGACAGTTAGTTTGAAAACATTTTTGACCGGAAGCCGATGAATTTCACGATAACAGAAGAAATTGCATACGCTTCTTAATGTCCCTTATCCACCGGAATTCACTGTCACGTGATCGCATGGTGGATGCCTTAATTACCTTTACTTCATCAGTAAAACCGCCTTTTCTTACAAAAAATGATGAACTAGATTTGATTCAGTTTCAACATCGCTTTAGAATGCAGCTGTGCATAATCAGATTGTTACCAAGGGCAACTTTATCGCAAGCTTGGAAGACTGCTCTCTTTCAATATCAACCATTTCGACTTACGGTCGTGGAGCGCGCTCATTAAAAAATAAGGCGGGCAGAGTTGAAATTCAGTCTTTTGCGGTAAAATAGGACGTTATTTTGAAAACAAACAGTCAACGTTTAACTCTGAATGGACTTTTTCTCCACAATTGCGCAGTTGCAGATATTACAAATTATAAATACGATAGACCTTAATGCAACATGGGGACTGTTTTATTTAAAAGTTGCCCCTTGCATCACGAAACAAGGCCTCTTCAAATCATTCGTGTCCTTAGAACGGATTTTTATTTTACTTTTCCTTTTATTTTCCCACTTCACGCCGGAAAGAAACATAATGATAACTTTCGTGAAACAATCCATAAACTTAAAATATCATGCTGTCAATCAGCCAACTGTTGGCATACAGAAGATTTTCATAGTTCTTAGGTTTTAATGTAGAAGCTAACATTTGTCTATCCGCCAACCCATCCATTTATCTATGTAGCCATCAACTATCCCACACAATTCTTTGAAACGACACTTCATTGGAAATACAGGAAAACACATACAAGTAATCGCATGTCTAAATAAAATGTTTTTTCCAGAACCGGGTAGACAAACAAAAATAGTCTCGTTGTCTAAAATGAATCTAGCTAAAATTCGGAAAATAATAGGTATATTATTTCTTGACTATATTTCAATAAATTAATTAAAATACACAAAATATGTATATTGTTATCTGTGTGCATGCTGAATTTTGTACACCGTGCAATTATACACATGTGCAAATTTGCTTTTGCACTATTTCCAGAGATGGTGCAAATTTACACACTATGCAAATGTACATATATACAAAGACGCTCACGTGAGAAAGTATACATATATATATATATATATATATATATATATATATATATATATATATATATATATATATATGTAAATAAACATACATATGTAAATTGTGCGCATGTACGTAAAAACTGGTGCTTGAGAATTGGGGTAGTACCTTTTCAAGCAGATATCTTTCACTATAAATAGTTTGCAGTAGTGGAAACCAAATGTATGGCCACCGATATTGACCAGGTATACTGATGCTGCGATAGGAATTCAAACATTTGAATTATTATTTTTCTTTCCTTCTTCCGTTTTTACTTTCAATCTTTCTTTAAAAGGTGGTGTGTCTAGAGAACTTAAGGAAATATGCGGTGGGTGAGGCTATGTGCGCAAAATAATTACATTTGTTAGGGTTATGAATTGTCTTATCTAAACACGGTTGGAAATTTAGCACCTAGACCAGATCCATCTTGCATCTACAAAACGTTTAGAAACATTACGCACACGCACATGCACGCACATACACATACAACTAATAGTAAACTTCAGTCATGTCAAATGAGCTTTTGTGTAGAAAGGTAAAGTATGCTGAACATAGTTATTGAAAAAAAAATCTCTTAATTTGAATCACGGCTAATGTTATGCAAATTTCACAAGTCTAATTTTATCTTTACTACGCCTCTTCTCTTTTTCAATTATTTAACAATCCAATATCTGCGGCCATATTGAGCCACTGTACAAAACCATTTTAACTCATAATGTTCGGTTATCGACACCTACATATTTTCAACTGTTAGTTTTGACATTATTATTATTATTATTATTATTATTAAGCACGTTTAGTCAAAAACTTTATTAAAGGGATTAGTTATCGAAATTTAGTTATATTTAGTTGGATCTACAGCTGCTTCTACTGGATTTGCTTCCAGACTAATGCTAAGAAAAGATCGTGAGCGTGATTTGGAGAATGGCAGTTTTCTGCAAGTTAAAGATTTGTTATCTACTATGACACCTAATAATAGTCATAATTATTTATTATTCTTATGTTTTGGTTTGACAGTTTCCAGAGATTAGCATTTTCCTTGCATATAACAATATATGTTTGTAAGTGTATTATATTTTACTTCCAAGCGTAAATCCAAGCGCCAAAGCGGTTAGTCCAAACTTAGTGGATGTTTTATCGTACTTCTGTACTGATGCTGTAAAATTTGCACATTAGAATGACATGAGATAAAACAAAAGTGACGGATTTATCTCACCATCAAGGTGTTAGACATGAAGATACACTTATCATCAGATAAATTATCTCACCATCAAGGTGTTAGACATGCAAATAGACTTATCACCAGATAAATTATCTCACCATCAAGGTGTTAGACATGCAGATACACTTATGACCAGATAAATTATCTCACCATCAAGGTGTTAGACATGAAGATACACTTATAACCATATAAATTATCTCACCATCAAGGTGTTAGACATGAAGATACACTTATAACCAGATAAATTATCTCACCATCAAGGTGTTAGACATGAAGATACACTTATAACCAGATAAATTATCTCACCATCAAGGTGTTAGACATGAAGATACACTTATAACCAGATAAATTATCTCACCATCAAGGTGTTAGACATGAAGATACACTTATAACCAGATAAATTATCTCACCATCAAGGTGTTAGACATGAAGATACACTTATAACCAGATAAATTATCTAACCATTAAGGTGTTAGACATGAAGATACACTTATAACCAGATAAAGTATCTCACCACCAAGGTATTATACATGAGGATACACTTATAACCAGATAAAGTATCTCACCATCAAGGTGTTAGACACGAAGATACACTTATAACCAGATAAAGTATAAATATAGTCATAGGTCAGAGACCTCATGTATTAGAGACGAAATACCGTACTTGTACATATTTATATAAACCGAGAACCTGCTCTGAGCTTTAGACACGTCGCTCATGTGCGGAAATCACTCTCTCTCTCTCTCAAACCCATAAAATATGTCTATCAACTAGAAAAAATATGTCAGCATGACACAACAATCTATTATGTGTGTGTGTGTGTGTGTGTTTGTGTGTGTGTGTGTGTGTGTGTGTGTGTGTGTGTGTGTGTGTGTGTGTGTGTGTGTGTGTGTGTTGGAAACACAAACATACACATCAGTAAGAGGCTAGGGTGAAAATGGGCTTTGATCTTTTTTTTGGGGGGGGTGACGGGTAAGGTTCTAAAATACACTCGTGAGAATAAAGCTCATAACATACAAAACACACGTAAAAGATAATAGTTGATATTGTGAAAATTAGTTGCCCGGACAAATGAGTTCCAAGTCTTATTTGCCTCTGGGTTAATAAGTTCTAAGGTATCATACCTTCATTTCCAAGATTTTTAAAAATACTTTTTGTGCTTTTTATTTTCTAAATAACCCATGATTGTATAACTTTAACTTTAACCAAGATGAAATAAGTTTATAAAAAATGTGTTCTTATACGCAATAAAGGGTGTGAAAATACACAATAATTTCAAACATTATTGTTTGCTGCTGTGGAACATGTCTGCCTCGGAATAAATTAGTTCCAAAAGTCAAAAACTTACTTTCCCCAGAGCAAACAAATTCTTGAATCATACGAATAACATTTTAAGAAATTGTACATTCTAACGCAGTTTTATCCATACAAAAATCATTATCTTCTTTACTTCGAAAGGGAGATGTTTAGAAATACAATCAAATATGAATCTTTATTTGAGAGAGAGAGAGAGAGAGAGAGAGAGATAAAGCACTTGTTTTTTTTATTAAACAGTTGATTAAGCACTTTTGCATGATTGAAGGACGAGCATGCGATCCAGCATATATTTCATGGAATATACGAATGTCACGCATGGGACCCTGTATGTTTCTTATTTTGGGAGTGAATGTTGAGAATGAAAGATGGATGTAGTAAATTGGACGAGAGGTTGGAATTTTTGAGAGCGGTTGACTAAAATTGATGACATAGGCTACAGAGGCTTTGAAAACCCATGAAATTTGTATATATGCTATTCATGCTGTTGTAGGGCCCATACTCTTTTAGCTGACAAAATAAGATGTAGCGCCAAAGTGGAAAGAAACGGGTGAGGTACTGTAGAAGAGTGCGGTGGTGAAATGTAAATCAATGAAAGCAGGAGGAGAGATGGCGGTGGTACTTTTCGTTGCACTAAGGATAGAAATTCCGAGAAAGTTATCCGCAGGTTCTCGTTGTTTTAGAAATCCATCGTCACCACCTAGGACATTCTATTATGTAGTGAAAGTTATCTTGATAGGAACACATTACTGCAGTGTTCGAAGTTTTCTGGAACTGCAGACAGGACAACAGCTGCATACTTGAGGTATTACGTCCGTGAGCTGTTCAAGGATCAGTTTTTGAGAGAAATACATACAAATGTATTGTGTGCAGAGGTAAAAACAGATGAAGCGTTGTTTTTGGTGGACTTGTTAAATACTATTGATGCAATGCTAATGCTGGTTTAATTATGTGGGTTTTCGGATACAACCACTTCACTGTGTTTCACAAGGACTTATTTAGGAAGGTGTATGTAAATAAAACCACATGTGAAAGGGTAACGGCCATACATACCAACATAATCGAGGGGGCATGGACACATGCTAAGCCAATTTTAAGAAGATGGCGTTACGAAAAGAAAGCAAGTTCGAGGGGTATTTGGCGGCGACTATGTTTAGCTCGAAGGTGAAGGGAAATATCCACCAGATATTTTTTGACTTCCTTTCCTCAGCGTACTACTCGTCGGCTTAACTAAAATATTATTACGCAACGCCAGTCTTTGATTCGTGAAAAATAACCAAACCAGACACACACTACGTTGTGGGAGTCGCCCACTGATGCAGAATCGGAAATAGAAACCCAAGTTGGCACTGAGAGAAACCGCATATATATGTCAAGTGGTGAAGAGAGCGACATTAAACCAAACTGACCAGTTCATGTAGGCCGATCTCTCGCTGCTGAAAAGGAGCTCGCAGCTCTCTTTTCTGCGACAAGTCTACAATCAAGAGGAAACGAAGACAAGAACAACATTCTAGTTCAAAATGTTCCCACTAAATATTCCCCATCACCTCTACCAGAGCCGTTAGCATCAAAGGCACCCTTGCCCTGAGATTCATGAGGTTGGAGTAAAAGATAAAGAATTAAACAGGAAGGGTGAAAGACAAAGAGTCCGGCATCCTAGATGATGTGTGGAAGATAATCTATAAAATCTAAATGAAGAAAATCAAAAGCAAGACAAAGATCACAGGGCTCGTACTAATAATCCATTTCCCATTGACCTTAAATAATAATATATTAAAAATAAAAAAATATACTAATTGCATTAGACTGGCATAAAAACCAAATATGCCTTCGTTCATGAGAGTTAGAGAGTTTTATTTCAGCACTAAAAAGCAGGTGTTTCGCGGGATTTGTTAGAGCCTCATGCTGAGTGGGGGGGGGGGGGGGGCTGGTCTTCATCTAAAAACATAGCCTCGCACCAAGAGCTCATTCGATAATTTTTCAGTAGGATTGAAATACAGGATATAAAAATGAAAGCAAATATCTGTTGTCAACTAAAGTAGATATATTGAAGTTTGTGGAGTTTTTAATGAAAAAAATTAAACCTATTTACCCGACAATAGATGCATGTAAAAAGTGGGGTTCTCTATATTTTTTCTCCCACCGGTGAACTGGTTCAATTGTTGTAAAATAATTAGTGGTTCAATATCTATAAATGACGAACCTACACTGAAACAATAAGAAATATGTGGAAATGTATATAGATAAAAATGGTCTATGGGGCTGATGAATGCATTCAGTTTTACGTTTCGACGTGGGGACAAAAATCATAATACTGAAACGTTACGAGATGTGCAGATAAAATGCTACTCAATAACACTAATCTAAATATAACCTGAACGCTGACATTACAAACTTTCCCAGGAAAGCTCTAAATCTTCTAAGTTAAGAATTTGTTACTCAGTTTTTATTTCCTACAAAATATACCGATAGTTTGTAGCTGTCTAACTTATTTGTACATGCTGTCGCTAGTTCATTGTGTACACTTGCAACTACCACGGCACCAGTTGACAACATTCTCTATCCAAAGTCTTCCAATTACGCTTTAAGCACTCACGTGACCAATATATTATTTCGAATTGAAATAATATGATTCAGCAGAGTTAAGAACTGATTTACCCCACCTAAATAATAACAGGATATTCCCCCCATTACACATTATGTACACCCCTGTAAGAACTGATTTACCCCACCTAAATAATAACAGGATATTGCTCCATTACACAGCGTTTACACCCATGTAAGAACTGATTTACCCCACCTAAATAATAACAGGATATTCCCCCCATTACACATTATGTACACCCCTGTAAGAACTGATTTACCCGACCTAAATAATAACAGGATATAGCTTCATTACACAGCGTGTCCACCCATGTAAGAACTAATTTACCCTTCGGAAATAATAACAGGACATTGATCCATACACAGTGTGTACACCTCTGTAAAAACTGATTTACCCCACAGAAATAATAACAGGATATTCCCCCCACCACCACTGCCACCACCCTTTACACAGTGTGTACACCTCTGTAAGAACTGATTTACCTTACGGAAATAATAACAGAATATTGCCCCATTACACTCTGTGTACACCTCTGTAAGAACTGATTTACCTTACGGAAATAATAACAGAATATTGCCCCATTACACTCTGTGTACACGCATGTAAGAACTGATTTACCCATTTACCCCACGGACATAATAACAGAATATTGCCCCATTACACAGCGTGTGCACCCATGTAAGAACTAATTTATCATACGGAAATAATAACAAGATATTGCTCCATACACAGTGTGTACACCTCTCTAAGAACTGATTTACCCCACAGAAATAATAACAGAATATTTCTCCATTCCACAGTGTGTACACCCATAAGATCTGTCTCCGAATTTATCAAATTGTTTACATATTTAATACAAAACTTTTCCAGAATTGCTGGAGATCATCAATATTAGATAAATATTGTGTTCTGCAAGACACTTGAACAATCGTCACAGTATTGATAATTTTACGTCAAGTTTCATGAATTGTCTTTTAAATTTGGTAAGTTTTGAACCCAGCCATTTTTCGGAATTGCCAGATCACTTAGGTGCATTGAAAAGATTTCTTCCTATTCCATGTATGTAGTATGTATAATAGCGCTGACCAATTTGCACCCCCACTCATCTTTTTAGAGGTATCTTAATCCCATTTTATTCATTAAATTATATACATAAATACATATATACCTTTAGATAAGTTATATTCAAACTTTAACTTCATTTGTTGGTGTACTGATACAGTAATTAAGGTTACAGTCTTGATATGCCTCAATAATTACGCATTTCTGCCTGTAAGAGGTCACAGTATGACCTGTCAGTTTAATCATAGACTGTATCATGTATGATTGGATATCAACTTGTTTATAATGTTTCTTATATAACAGTGAATGTGATTGGTTCTTGGAAAGAAAATGTTTATCTGTCCTTCACAACAAGTTTGATCACAGTTTCAAACGGAATCAAGGGGTGAATCTGTGTATTGCATGGTGAGTAAATTTATCATAGTATTTTAAATTTAATATATGTATTTTCCCAGTTGTTTTTACCTGACTTGCAGTGTTAATATTTTTTTTAAATGCTTGAATTATTTTTCAAGGAGTTTGACAGTTTTCTGTCTGAACATAAATAGCAATATAATAATCATGGCAGGTGAAGAAAATGTTACATGTGTACATACATATTAATTATCAAAATTCTGTCTTTATAGATATACTTAATATTAAATGGTCACGTTTCCAAATTGCAATTCAATTTTATATTAATATATTGGACTATATTTTGTATGTAAAGTGAAAACAGGGTTCACCAGCCAATATCGTAATTTTATATTCATTAATCAATTTAGATCAGTGATACAACATTGAACAAATTGCTGCCAGTCAGATTTTGGTTCCCAGTACCACAGACTGGAGACGGTGAAGTAGACATTTCTTAATTATTAATAATTGATGTAGTTGCTTCGGAGATATTTTGATGCAATCTCGAACTGAACTTTAACATAATATTTCAATATCTCTATATTTACATTTGCATATGTAAATACATTTTTGACTATGACGACATGGATATTAATTAAATTACAACACATATACAGTCTGAATAATGAGTAACGTGGAAATGAATAATTTCTTTCAAACATTGTTTTGATCAATACAGTCATAGCGTCATTTTGACTACATTGGATTTCATCATGAATATTATCTATTTAAGTTTACAGTAGTAAATATCAGCTACTTCTTCAGTTATATAAATAATATTAAATAATAATAATAAATATTTGACGCTTCTACTGGTGAATAAGAATACATGTTTATGTGCTTATTTTTGACTATGACGACTGTGAAAAATATCTCCAGCATCAACAGAACCTCTATCATGTCTTCATTGACTTCAAGAAGGCTTTCGACAAGGTATGGCATGCAGCCTTGTGGGCCACCATGCGGATATACAACATAAACGCAAAACTAATCCGCACCATCGAAACCATGTATGACAAGGCGACTAGTACAGTTCTCGTCAATGGCAACATAGGAGACTGGTTCAGAACCACAGTCAGAGTCAGAGAGAGGTGCCTTCTCTCACCCACTCTCTTCAACATCTACCTGGAAAGGATCATGTCCGACGCCTTGGAAGACCATGAGGGCAGTGTCAGTGTTGGAGGCAGAACAATCACCAACCTGCGCTTCGCTGATGATATCGATACTTTAGCAGAAGAAGAAATGGAAACCTTAGTGAACCGTCTCAATTAAGCATCACTAAGATATGAGATGGAGATCAACGCTGAAAAGACAAACCTAATGACAAACAACCCGAGTGGCATCCAAAAGGAAATAAGAGTGAATGGACAGAAGTTGGGCACAGTGACAAGCTTCAAGTAACTAGGTGCTATCGCCTCTGATGAACGTTCAAAACCTGAGGTTCTGTCCAGGATTGCGTAGAGAACAACTGCTCTGTCTAGGCTGAAGCCTATTTGGAAAGACAGCAACATCACGCTTGGGTCCAAGATCAAGCTTATGCGCTCCCTCGTCATGTCCATATTCCTATATGCATGTGAGACATGGACCCTAACAACAGAATTAGAGAGAAGAATCCACGCCTTAGAGATGAGATGTTATCGAATGATCCTTAAAAATCTCATACTTAGACCACGTCTCTAATGCGGAGGTGCGCACTAAAATCCAAAGCGCAGTTGGACCTTATGAAGATCTGCTCACCACTGTAAAGAAACGCAAACTAAGATGGTATGGTCACGTCTCACGCTCAACTGGCCTGTCAAAGACAATCCTACAGGGCACAGTGAGAGGAAAGAGAAAACGAGGTAGACAGAAGAAGAGATGGGAAGACAATATCAAAGAGTGGACAGGCATGGACTTTGCAAAGTCCCAAAGAGCAGTGGAGAACAGGGCGAAATGGAGAGAGATTGTCGCAAAGTCATCAGTGGCGACCCTACGACCAGCAAGGTTACGGGAGGAATGAAAAAAAAAATGATATGTGCTTGGATGAGATTAATGTATATGTATACTTATATACTTACGTATTGTGTAAATACAATATATTTGGGATATGACTCATCCATTTAATTGGAAATGTAATGTATATTTTCCCCCTCTGCCACATTAAGTATTTGATGTATTAAAATATTTGTGCATTTTCTCTCTCTCTCTCTCTCTCTCTCTCTCTCTCTCTATATATATATATATATATATATATATATATATATATATATATATATATATATATATATATATATATACTCTCTCTCTCTATATATATATATATATATATACTCTCTCTCTCTCTCTCTCTCTCTCTCTCTCTATATATATATATATATATATATATATATATATATATATATATATATATATATAAAACCAAAAAAGGCAATTACCGAACAGCATTACTGGTACAGAGACGTATAGTATACCCGCTGAACTCGGAAATTTCGTATCGTACTTTTTTAAATTTTTTGTTTCAATTTATTTGTTTGTTTTGTTTCCGTTTTCGTCAAAAACTGTAGACGGGATCATTGTGATAACCGACGAATTGTTCTCCCGCTCAGAGAGCGTTAGCAATATATTCTGTAACACAAGTAGGTTTATATCCATACAAGCACACACACACACACACACACACACACACACACACACACACACCGGTTTAGTTATGAATGGAGGATGCAAATTCTGTGCCAAAGTCTGTAAACTACTAACATTTTATGATGACTATGTCAGATGTTGGGTCATCCGTCAGTGAAACTTACATATATATTTCAAAAGTACACCTCAAAAACAATCCAAGTAAATTAACATCTTTTTATCTGTATATTTCATCTTTGTTTTTCAAATTATTAATTTAAACATTTCTAAAAATGTATATCCTTTTCGCTCTTTATCTTATTGTTGTTTTCTTAAGTCTTGCATTTTTCCTTCCGTTTTAATTGTTCCGTTTATTAATTTATCATTATTTTCATATAATATACTTTATCTTTGATTTTCTTTGATTACTTTTTCTATCATTTCACCGCCTATATATTTATTTCAGTACATTCATTTATTTTTCATCAGCCCATCCATTTATCCATCTATTTGTTCATTCATTAATTCGTATTTGTTTCCTTTGGAATTAATGAGTGACAGGTTTAATCTTGGGTGTCTAATTACTTACGCGTGGCCAATTCTTAAGCTCAGTACCGTTATGTATATTTAATCTATGATGTGTGTTTAAATCTTGTCCATAAAGGTAAGTTATGCTTTAGATTATGGTCACATGTAAACAGAATGTTTACAAGCATTTGAGTTCAAGGCCAGTCTTGTTGGCAGTTAGACTGGTTTTTATTCCATTTTATTGCTTCACATCCTGTTGTGATGTAAGTCAAGTGAAAATGTATATAAACAGGGATTTGGTAAACAAATAATTCATTCCTGTTTTAGATCATTCTGTAGGAATCCATTTGAGATCAGATTTTACGGTTTATGCCGTTGAAATCAGATATAATTCGAGAGGAATTAGTTATTTAAGATATTCGTTGGACTTACTAAAACTAAAACTCATTGACGTTTGAATTAATACATTACTTTGGACTTTTGTGAACTCATTCAAAGCCATTCTGGATTGTATCATTGTGTTATATCAGGACATTCAAGACTATTGGAACTCATTCGGAACATTCTATATTTTGAAATTGTAATTAGGACATTTGGGATAATTTGGAATTTGATTCACAGTATTGTAAGTATCTCTTGAATTTAACTTTGTATTATAGGGAAATAAATTGCTTGTTGATATTACTTATATTGTTGGTTTCACTTTCTTTCTTTTTGAAGAGAGTCGTAACAAGAACAATGTAACTTGCACCAACATTTATCATAGACTATACATGTAGAGTATGGACTGGAGTGGTAAGAAAAGAGAGGTTAGTACCTTTCTGAGAAATGCTGAAAAATGTACGGACACGTTCAGGTTCGTCCTAGATTTCTAATTAAATTTTCAACCGGATAAGACCACCTTTATGAGCGGTAAGTTTTTACATCAATTGTTCTGCTCTCTGACGGAAATTTCACTTTACTGATTTTGTTCTGAATTAACATCTCCTGCATCTACTTTTAGGACCAAATACGACCTAGCGGTATCTGGACAAGTAAAAGTGTCGTTAATCCAAAGATAATTATCGTAGAACTCACAAGTTTATGTATTATTCATATATATATATATATATATATATATATATATATATATATATATATATATATATATATATATATATATATATATATATCTGTTCAATAGATCAGGAGAATAATGCGAATTCGTTACCAATTTGTATGTTCCAATATATCATCGTTTACCTCTTTCATTATATTGTTCTTGTTAAGGTTTTTATACTCATTTTTGGGTAACTAAACCATGAATTTTTGCAATATGAGTTAAAACGAGCACAGCAGAAACCATAAATTGTATTAATTCTAATTGATAGGAGCACCTAGATTACATCATTATACGTACAAATAGGTAATACATATTTAATGACCTGCCACTAGAGCAAACAATTTAATAATTTTAAATTCCAAAACTACATAAAAATTAATCAAATCCAAAACGTTCAAATTCAGTTATTATTTGACCCCCTAACATGTGGAACGTCAGTGACCAATATGGTTTGAATATATGACCTCTGTAGTGTGAAGACTACTTACATGCATGTAATATCCTGTATATTCATAGGGATTGTTTCAAATTAGATTTGAAATGTTTTGGACTTTTTTTTCTTTCGATTTTTAGTAACGCTTTAGAAACTAAAAAATAAATAAATCGGTCATTCTAGTGTCAGTTTATTAAATATTGTTACCTGTTAGCAATTATCATAATGTAATTTAGGTATGTACTATCAGTTGGAATTACTTACAATGTACAGCTTCTGTTGTGCTCATTTAAAGTCATATGACCCAAAAACAATTGGGTTATTACCAAAATGGGTACATAAACCTGAATAGATAATTGGTTACAGCAAATTACATTCGGCACGCAATTATTGTTGTTTATATCTTTTTGAAGAACGATCACTGGATATCCTCCAGAAAAAAAGCAAACGAAATCTCGAAAAGTCTAATGGGTTTAAATTACTAATTTGCTTAACCAGTATTATCCGACTTAGAAAGTTTTCCTTAAACTGAGTCAGCTTTTAATCTCCATAAGCTAAGAAAATAATATTATTTTATCACTCTGCCTTTAAATAGGGACGGGAAAATTCCAGTCTCCCTGAATACATGATGCAAAATTTTGGACAAGCGTTTGACCTACCTATAAATAGCAGGACGAGAATGATTTAAACGATGAGCAGCTGACTGTCCGATTGATCTGAGGGGAATTTTTATCCAAGACTGAGGAATTTGATATTCAGAATGTATCGTATCAGGGAGTTGGAAGTAGTCTTGTAACCTGTCTAAGATCACCCAGTGAATACAGATCAAACATAAGTGTCTGAAAAATTAGCCATTTTACCGCTTACGTATATAGCTGAACAGGTAATTTGTTTATCTTTTCTACCGCCAGCAAATGGGTGGCTCCGGTCTAATGATACTTGCGCGTGACTTATCCACATGAATTATTATTATTATTATTATTATTTTTGTCTTTCTCCAGACCAGTTTGGGTTCCACAAACAGCTTCAATCTGCATTTAGAAGTTCAAATCGAGAATTGTTAATTGAAATATAGGTGAATAATTTTCATCTATTACTATGCATTATAATGTATATTCAAATAAACCGTAGGCAACATGAATTCAAAATAAACGCACCAGTGACGTCTACTGAATTATAAGGTAAATTTATCATAGTGTCTTTTATTCGTCAGATATCATTCGAAAATGTGTCAATTTTAAATTTAAATATGTTCTTCTTTAAACTAATCACAAGAATGGCTTAAATAAGAACGACGCATTGGATCAAGAAGTTGTATGATTGTTGTTTGTAATATCTTTATGAGTTACACGATACTTTCAACATGAATGTTTAAAGCCCTTGTCGGTCCGTGCGGTAAAAACAAACAGTACAAATTCGCTCATGGTTCTGTTTCAGTCATAAAAGCTGATATAATATGATTTTTTTTCTTACATATTTTTGTTTAAATATCATTGATTTTCAATTTATCTTATTTTATTGTATCCGCCCCCTTCTCCCCTCTGGTCCCAATTTTGGAAACATGTGGCACACAGCATTTTTCCAACATCATATTACAAAACGATATATGTATCTCAGTGTCTGCATTAAGTATTATTCCAATAGTATTGAAAAGGATAATGTATGATAATGCATGATATTGTATGATAATGTATGATATTGCATGATAATGCATGATATTGTATGATAATGCATGATAATGTATGATAATATATGATACTGTATGATATTGTATGATAATGCATGATAATGCATGATATTGTATGATATTGTATGATAATGTATGATATTGTATGATAATGCATGATAATGTATGATAATGCATGATATTGTATGATAATGTATGATAATGCATGACATTGTATGATAATGTATGATCAGTTAGAGTTTAATCTCACCAAAAATGAGCTTTTATTTGAGTAGCAATCCGGATTTTAGCATGCTGTTTCAACAGATCCTTGTTTCATTCATTGAATAGATTATATTGGATTTGAAAAATTGACAAAGGTAACGTTACTGTTATGATTTTACTTGACTAAATGAAACTTTTGAAACTCTCGACCATTGCAGGAATTAAAATCAGTTGGTCTCAATTTTATGCCAGTGGAATGGTTTAAATTGTATTTGACTAACAGACTGCAGCTAGTGGATGATCATGGTACTTTTCTTTCTTCCGGTACTAATACTTCATGTGTGTGTGTGTGGGGGGGGGGTCCCATGGATCAATACTTGGTCATTAGCTCTTTCTCATGTATTTTAACGATACGACTGGAGCTGTTAGTACTAAACTACTATTATATTTATGATACTGCGCGGTACTAGCTATATGTAACTACTCATTTCGTTGTGTCATGAGTATTTCTCCTTTTTTGAGATAAGGGTATTCTTTGACAAAGTCATCATATTTCTCCTTTTTTGAGATAAGGGTATTGTTTGAGAAAGTCATCATATTAATAGTACATATATATCTTACTCTGAATTTCTTTGTTGTTGTTGTTTTCTCGTCATGTCATCTACACTATCATAAAATTGAATGTCACTTTTTAGGAACACCTATACACAACAATACTTATTAACTTGACAAACACGAGGCAACAAGTGTAGAATAAATTTTAATGTATTTATTTATTTTTTTTTTATTTTTATTTACACTAGTTTGCAGTATACCTGCCCCCCACCCCCCGGTCTACGATTTAATTATTTATTACAATAATTTTTTTAAAATAATAATAATTTTTAAAAAAATATTCTTTTAAGTGGTAATACTTTTTACTGGTTTACTGCGACTGACCCTTTATTTATTTATTTTTTTTTGTTTATTTAATTCCCGTCTTGAATCTTTTTATAGAAATTACGACTTTCGTGAAGATCTGATAAGTGAACAGGACTATGTTATCATCACTCCTATATATCCACGTACAAGGATCTACACAGTGAAATGACATTTCCATCATTTGAAGCAATATCAATGAAAAACTACTTTAGTCGGTTTGATAAAGTATTGGATGATGATGACAAGAACTTGTGTAAAGAAAAATGTATGAAATATATCTGAATAGGAAAACAGGATGGATTTCCTTTCATAAAAATGCCCTTAGAGCAGAGCTGAAAAGAATCATTTGTGTATTCCATTAATGTGATAATCGGTGAATATGAAAAATCTTTAATCATTCCAATAGTCCAAACGGACTGTGTGGGTACATTTTAAATTAACTGAATTGAATTGGATGGTGGATAGTACTATAAACAACAAGGTATCATCATCTATAGTGTATAATATACAAAGAAAACTTATTTATATTAAAAGCTGCATTTTTCCACAGATTAGGTGGAACTGTTGTCTTTTTAATAGCGTAAAATGGATGAACTAGCGCTTCGTACTTTCTGCACCGGCCTCCTGATCCGGATCAACACATTTATACTCTTCATAGAACCCTTAATGGTGCCTCTAAGCTGACAAAATCAAATACATGATATGTCTAAAAAGTTAATACGCAGATTGATTTACGAAATGAATTTTATCATCTCAAATAGATTCAGGAGTATACCTGAAGTTTTAATATCCATTTTGTTCGATGGCTTCGAAGTTACAGATTCCAAATAGAAAAGCAAAAAACAAAACTATGGTCTTAGGCGCGTACAACTATGAATTGAGACCAGACATACAAAATCAAAGGGATGTGTTAAAATATCGCGATTATTTACGTGTCCGCAAAAAGATTATGTTCGCCTTTAGCTGAATCTAAAATTGACCGGCATTTCACCGATACATTTATCAAAACCAATAGCATTACAAAAATCGATTAATGTCTTATGTCTGAATACAAATTAAATTATCCGTAAAAGAAAATAATAGGAGGTCCGCTATTGATATGAAATTTTAAATCTATACTTTATTAAAATAAGGCGCTATGAATGCGCTGTTTATATATATATATATATATATATATATATATATATATATATATATATATATATATATATATATATATATATATATATATATATAATCATCATTAACAATGGTACAGTGTCATTTAACAAGTATTGCCATGGTACATTTTCCGAATTAAGAAATTTGTCTACTAAAGCCGCAAATGATGGTTATGCGCTATAGCTACAATAAAGGCCTAATGCTGCATTACTCAGGAATAATTTTGGAATTACCTACAGACGTAAATGTTGCTAACGGAACTAAGATGCCAACACTGTCAGCATCTTACACCTGTAACATTGCTTAGTACGGCCTCCTGGACTTTGTTATTTCAAGTTGTAATAAACACAACATTTTAGTTTATTATCTTACCGTTTCCATTTCAGCAATGTATGCTCTTTTCGTTGCTCTCATAGCACATTTTTGTTTCTTTATTGATCTTATTTATTCTGTTCTTTGCTTAGGTACTTAAGAACGTACCCACTTACTTGCTCACTTATGATGAAAATGTACGATGTACTTTATACTTAGACCAAATCTGAATGACAATGCATGTAAAATCCATGATTACGCTCTCTCAGTAGTGCGAATTATTTCAAAACTCTTACATTTGTTTGGCTCTTTTGTTTGCTTACTGCATATGAAGTTAATTAAACCGTTTTCTACTTGCAAATGCTACTTGCGTGTAGTACCGTCTTACAATATTTCCCCAGTACCGAGATATTCGACTCGAACCTTTCAAGATTAACGAGGCAAGTATATGGAAAACCAGGATTTTATTTGCCTCAGTCTGATTAGTTACCATGGCAACGTCGTCCATGTCATCCAAAAGAACAACGTTCCGATATTCGTCGCTCTGCAACAGACTTATAAAATCAAATCTCCTTTATCAGGAACAAGTAAAATTCTCAAGAAAGTCGAACCTGTTTAGCGGTCAATAAGTTATGCTCATTTCCAGAGAAGATAAGGACTAATAATAACGTTCCATCTTCTTTCTTTTGTTTCATATTTAAATTTTGTGAGTTCCCTAAATGAAACAAAGATTGAATATCGTGCGGTAAGTTCAGACTTTTTTTTATTTATATTATTTTTTACTGTGAAGGCATACAAATTTCAGTTATCGTATTATTCTTAAGATGAAATTGGAAGCTAACGAAAATATGTATGTTCATTTCAAAAGATTGTGAGTAGGAAATATATACTTTGGAAACTTTCTATAATTATTATATATTTATAACCAGATCTATTAGATAAGCGTGCTTGATAAATTTCAATATCTGATTATATCGATCCATGTTCTTATGTGCACCTATTCCTCCTGTGGCAAACACATAATATTGGGGGAGCTACTTACATAATGTGTCCAGAAACCAATATCAGCTCATATTTTATACCCCAGTAACTGAAGCTAATGTGATCACACAAAATTCACTCATGGACAGACAGCCTTTCTATGACTCAAGAATCAAATAGGATATTCGTCAGTTTCGGGACTATCAATAATTTCATCTAGGGCTTGCTCACCAGTCGAAATTCCGCCGATTATAAACTCATCATGGTCGGCAATTATTATTGTTTTTTTAAAAAAAAAACAAAAAACAAATCTTTATTTCTGCAAGTTTCATCCCTACTGGTTTCATCTTTGGGCTGAGAAAAAAATGTTGTCTCAGCAAGGGTTAATGTGCCTGCCAGACCAAAAAATCAAACGGTAGCACCTGTTAGGACACCGTGGATATCTAGGTATATCCTTTGCCTAATTCCATCAAGTGAAAGGGAAGAAGAAAGAAGAGGGAGAATCAAAATGTGGATCGTAAAAGATGAAGCAAGAGCAGTGACGGCGACGAGGGGGGGGGGGGGAACCGTCGGGACCCTTTAATTTTTTTAGCTGTAACCGGGGCGTAGATTGGGGGGGGGGAGTTGGCAACTGACATAAAAACTGTTCTCTGTGGCAAAGTAGGGGCACCACTGAAGAACATTGCCTCCGGGTGCCTCGAACCCTCGCGCCGCAACTGAGCAAGAGTTATCACCAATTAAGAAACTATTGAATCTACTGCGTCAAATCATAACCTAGCAAATGTTCTTTACATTTGATATTATGTTCGAAATATTAAAGTATATTAAAAAATTCAGTCATTTCACGGGTTGTTATAATTTAATGAATTCTTTGAAAGGTGGCTGATATTCATTCATTGTTTATCAAATATTAAATTCAAATATTACATTCCAGTTTTGAATGCAAAATCGTTACTTCATTATTGTCTTCGGATAGGGAAGCTAAATAAATTACTTAGTTCAGCTCAATATCTTCCTCTTTCTTCTTCTTCTCTTGAACTTTAACGTACGGAAAATCCAGGGTACATCGATTCAACTCTAGTCTTACTTATGTAGACACTACTTATATTTATTCCACTTTTAAAAAATGTGGAAACATTTATTTTATTAAAGGCACTTTTTTTCTTTCAAAGACGGAGTTTAATTTCGCTACCTTTCACAAACCTTCACTTGATTAGAGCATGACTCTCGAAGGTTGAATATCTTTAGCAAAATGATAGATGTTTCGTAAATAATTCAGATGAGCCTATGTAACACGTTTATCTAAATATCAGAGTAACCAGCATTTATTATTAGCACAGCGAGTACCTATATACTTGCTGTGTTATTGATAAACAGTGGCTACTCGGATATTTCTCGGGTATAATTCCTAGATTGGATGCAAAAGCAGTTGGGTCAGTAAAGGCAAAACTCCATAGTTGTGACGTTTTAGGACTTGACTTTTGATTCGAAATAACCTTTGATTGCTTAAGCATACATTTTTTAAAGGATCATTAAATGGATTCTCTATGCAATAAATTTTCTTCCTCCCGCTGATGTTTTTTCGAGGTAAGTGGTTTTCATTTTCAAATGGTCAAAATTAATCCCGTATTTTTAAAATGCTATGAAATTTTTGCAGACCACGGGTTATGATATGCGTTACTGAACAAGATTAAGAACCCTATTAAATTATAAGTGAGGAATACGGTATTAAAGCCCCAACCCTCACCCTCATCAAGCTTTGCATAAAATATCAACTATAAACCGTTTATGTTTCCATGTCTAGTGAAAGGAACTCTCAAGTTTTTATATTATGTAAGAATATTTTGCAATCCAAGAAATGTTGCGTTCACTGGACGAGTCTTTTCCCATCAGTTAATATATGATACGAAGAAATATACCAATAATCGATTAGTCACACTATTTCTGGGCAAGATTTCAGTGGAATCCATCCTGTCTGGTATATATGGGCTTCAATACTCTGAGTTAATTGATATCAACATTTGAAAGTTTATCAAACTGAGAGAGAAATATGGACTACATCCACTGCAGAGATGTCAATTGGTATATTGCTGTAGTCGAAGTATGGACTACATCCACTACAGAGATATCAATTGGTATATTGTTGTCGTCGAGGTATGGACTATATCCACTGCAGAGATGTCAATTGGTATATTGTTGTAGTCGAAGTATGGACTACATCCACTGCAGAGATGTCAATTGGTATATTGTTGTAGTCGAAGTATGGACTACATCCATTGCAGAGATGTAAATTGGTATATTGTTGTAGTCGAAGCATGTGGAAAATAAAACAGTACTCCCTCACACTCGATCATTAAGTTGAAGAAAAAGAACTTGGTAGAATCTATTTGCCATTTTCACATTTCACTTTGATCTTTAATTGCATTAGGAGAGATTGCGGGGGGAGGGGGTATCTACAAATGTTTGAAATGGGCGTAATATGGAGCAGGTGGTCTTAATCTCCTGATTAGATTGCTGTATTACATGGGTGCACAACATACGGCCCGCCGACATATTTTGTGCAGCCCGGGGCCTGTGTCCTCACTTTACGTCGGTGTATTTATGCTTTTATTATAGATACAAAATTTTTTTGCAGTGCAGCCAGCTGAGTTGTAATCACGGTCGATTCTGGCGAATGTAAATGTTTAAGTTGTGTACCCTGCTGTATTGGGTACTCTTTGACTGTCCACGCTGTTATATTTTATATCTTTTTGGCATAGCAATAATTAGAAGTAAATTTTTGTTCAATATACGGCATTTCCATCTAATGATTAATACAGTTAACGTTGAATAATGTCATTCAGTAAGTCCTCTTGCTAACGTATTCATATAATACTTTGATTAATAATATATTACCATATTTAAATTTTGAACATAAAAACTTATGATCAATGCGATTCACTGAACATAATAAAACTAATTCTTCTTCCATTAAATACAATCCTTGGATTATCAGCGATATCAAGGTTTAATTTTGAGAACTTACTATGTAGTAACAACAGAAAATAATGCTTATTATTTACAAATCTGGTTACTTATACGGATCAAAAAATTGCGGTCGTGGCAGATTGAATATTATATATATGCTCTTTTCTTCCGGACATTTTCGCTCACGGAAACCACGATCTTACCGGTTTAATTAGTACTTATTTTCAACAGTAACATCGCAGATTTACATTTCTTGTACAGTTCCTCTGCCTTTTTGATAGTAAAGTCATACTAAATTTAGTACATACAATTGCTACTTGTAGTGGTTCGTGCGGCAATTCAGATGTAGAATATGGAATCTTTAATGCACATAAAGAACGAAAATTTAACTTGGAATTTGTGTTTCATTGTCTGATTCTTTTTTAATGATTTTAACGAAATGCATTGGTAATTATAATACAAATGTAGTGGCACATATGCATTTTCTGCTCGAAACCTGCTTATTCCAATATAAAGCCACGTATGTTTTCTCAGACTTCCTGCAGATCTCCTGAAATGAATGACAAAGAGCTAGGAGACAGGAAGAGACGTTGATCAGAGGGCGACATTTCGAGATGAATACGGCACATCAATAACATGTTGGAATGGCTTTGGAAATAAAAGTTTTGAGAAGTTTTCTTGCTAAGCTATTTACTACCCTATAATTGTGCCAAGAAGCTTTCTTGCATTGGCATATGGTAAGAGAGTCTCTTTAGTAGAGAGATTAAAGAGACAGAGACTTTGTCGGTCAATCATTGGGAAGAGGCGATGGTAATAATTTATTACTTGAAATTGGCACAATGCGGAATTAATGAAGATAGAATCTATTTACCAGGTCAGGAATAGTACAATGTTATCTAAACATTATGCCAAGGCATAGTTATTGGGACCGATATCATGCGATGTTCTATGGGCAGTGTGAATATCTAATTGATCGGGCCGAATTGATACTCCAACCATTTCCGAGTAAATTCTAATGCTCCAAAATAAGTAGCTTTGGATTTTGAAACGATGACAGAAAATTTATTGGTTAATTTTCTACATGTTACATCCCACAAATGATATCCACCCTCTATGACACAAAATAATGGACAATGTGAACAATTTTAATGTAAGGCGTTGCACGGTGAATTTATTTATTTTCGTGTGTATCAGTTTTCGTGGTTTTATGGAAAGTTACATTTTCGTCACTACCTAAATGTGTGGATTGGGGAAGGGTCCGATTGTTTCCACAAAAGGGTCCGACTGTTTCCACAAAAGATCATGTTCGTTTTAATTTTGTGGATTGGGTAAAGGGTCCGATTGTTTCCACAAAAATATCATGTTCGTATTAATTTTTATGGATTGGGGAAAGGGTCCGATTGTTTCCACAAAAAGATCATGTTCGTTTTAATTTTGTGGATTGGGGAAAAGGTCCTATTGTTTCCACAAAAAAATCAGGTTCGTTTTAATTTCGTAACATGTAGAATTTCGTAACAACGTGTCTTTAAGTCCAAAACAACGGAAATCATGAAAATTCAAACCCCACGAACAATATTGAATTCATAATGTACTATGGCCAAGTCTGCCATCTGCATGTGGCCTCACACTTTATGCATTAGTGCCCCACAGTACAAATTAAATACGAACAAGAAATATAATGAACATATACATTCGTATCACTCAGCATGTTTCTTTCAAGTGTAGGAAGACGGGTTTAAAATCACAAATCTGCTGATAGATGAACATGATTGCGATTTCAGCTGATATACAAATAATTATTCCCTGACGAGTATACTTTAACTCTTATTACTTCCTTCTCAAGTCTATACTTTATTAAAATAACGCCTTATGAATGCGCTGTTTGCCATGAAGGTAGTCCATCATATGCAATTTAAGCGGACCTATGCCTTTGCAACATGAAGACTTTGTAAAGCGCAACAGAGGAGTGATGTAGCATATAAACATAATTAGATGAGTTGATACTGAAATGTCTCAAAATATGACCTTCTAGGATTTGATCATTTAGATCACCGTCTGTATTTGTGTATAATCCGAGTCTAACTGCTAAACCAACATAGACCCTGATTAGAGTTTATGTTGTTTGTTCCACTGGTCAATCCCAACAAACCACATAGACCCAGATTTGCCGGCACATTATGCGCCGGCAGATCTGGGTTTATACAGTTTGCAGTTGGCTCCAACTATTATGCGAGTACGTACGGTAAATAGAATATGTACAGTTATACTTTCTAATAAGAGCACATATACAACCTAACGAAATCATATCAATGCTTGTGAGTAAACACTCAAGACCTGATATTAGCCAATACAAATTTTAGACCAGATTTCCATTTAAAAAAAACAAATTAATAACTATTTGGAATATTATCTCCTCTTTTATTAATTCGAAATCATTTTTATCGAGCACCTGCAAGTAATTTGCTGATTATCTAGAAAGTATTAGAAGCCGAAGGTTTGGGAGTCAAATATAATTAATGAGACACTTGCAGGTTTCAACGATATCATCTGCATGTAACAGCTTATTTGTTGTAGCCAGCTTGGAAATTAGGCACAGAAGTATAATTAGTGCAATGTATCGGAAAGGAATTTTGTTCTAACAGAGAAACAACCGATAATTTGGGCCGTGATTTTTCGCATTTGTATGGCTTAATGTACTGAAAAGGGATCTGTACTTTTCGATAACAAACCTTACAAGGAGCAAAATAAAGATTAACCCAATAAGTATAGGTTTAGAATGCCATTTTTAATGGAATCGTGTTGAAACTGAATTGGTGTAGCAAGATGTTGCGATATTATTACCTCTGCCGATGTGCTTGTACCAAACATATCTAACCCATTAACGATCATGCTATCATTCTAAGGAATTTTATACTCCTATTGTTATGTTATTATTGATGATGCAGTTGTTGATGATAATAAAACGATGGGGGAAAAAATGGTGACATAATACTGCTCCTCATAATTTAAATATCGAAAATTTTTATTGTTCAAAACGTAAATGTCCTTACCCTCTGGCAGAGGTTTTGTACTTTCTAGCATTTTTTTTCTCTCCTTGAAATTGGCTGCATGATCATAAAAAGTTCCAAGACAGTATATTTGCATAGTGTTTTTGCACGTGTTCATGACTGATTCTTCCTGCAGTTTTATAGACAATGACTAAAAACGCATTGTACGTGTTCTTTGTGATAGTAAAACTATCACTGGATTCTAGTTTCACTCAGAGAGCTTAGGCATTATTAAGAACAAGGCCCAGAGCAAATTTCCTACCCAGAGCTAAAAGTCACGATAATATTTTTATTAAAGCGTACAGAATATTTTGACATTTTCTCATTGGACATACATATAAGAAAGGATTTTCTGCACATTGATATTTGCGAATATATAACCTTTGTATGGAAACGCTCACAAATTGTGATAAACATTAAAACATTAAGACATATTTCTACATATTAGCAACGTTTTGTATCGTAATCTATTCCAATTAACATTCTTATCCCAGCATACAGTTTCATACTTTTTATTGTTCAGTTAGTGTATTCATATAAACTATGAAGATTAGATCCAATATCTACTTAATTTGTATTAAGTGTAGAATTTAGATTGCATAACATGAAAGAAAGTCTTATTCATTGAATAAATCTAGCCTCATGATAACATTAAGACGTTTGTGACCAAGTGTCTTGAAGTCCAAAAACAACAATATATATATATATATATATATATATATATATATATATATATATATATATATATATATATATATATTAAATTTATAATATGTGTCCATGTAGGTTGTATTTTAGTCAGATTATGGTCATATTTTAAGCAACATGTTTACATAGCATTGGAGTTCAAGGCCGGTTTTGTTTGCAGCTGGACTGTTATTTCCATGTCTTCTTGTGACAAAAGTCAGGTATACAAAGTAATTTTCCATTAAAACTACTCATATTGTGATGTGACATAGGTCATGTAGGCATGTGTATTTATGTACAGATTTTAGTAAGCAAATTCATTCCTATTCTAGAATTTCGATTCTAAAAGATCAGTCTGTAAGGAATCTATTCAGATATAATTTGGGAGGAAATATGTATTTACTATATTCATTGGAAATAATAAAGTGTTCATATATTTTAGGACTTTTGGGGATTATGTGAATTCATTCAAAACATTCCGGATTACATCATTGGGGTAAATCAGGACATTTAAAGCTTGTGGTACATCAGTACATTCAAGGCTATTGTAATTCATTGAGAACATTATATATTTTTGGACTCGTGATTAGGACACTTAGGATTATTGGGACTTTAGTTCACGTTATTGTAAGTTTCTTATGAATGTTCACTTTAATTGTCTATAAATAAATTGCTTGTTGATTTTACTTGGTTATATTGGTTTCACTTTCTTTCTGTTATAGTTTTTTTAGGTCATAGAGTCGTAACAATATATCTATATATCTATATCTACATATATATATATATATATATATATATATATATATATATATATATATATATATATATATATATATATATATATATATATATATTCAAATGCAACGAAATTGAATCTCCACACATACAATTTCTAACTTTGGTGTCTAAAATAATTTGTATTGCATGATGTTACAGAGTTGAAAATATATTTTGGCGTTGATAACACAACTTGATTAAAATAATATAATCAGATAAAAAAACTTAAAGAAACCCCAACTGTTTAGTCCACAGATTTGTGAATAAAATAAATATTTTCGATCGATATTGTTCAAAGCAGATTTTTTTAATATTTGGGAAGATTTGTTATCATAGGTTGCACCAAAAAGTACTAAAAATAATAACATATGCATTTTATAATTTACGCTCAAATGTTCTCTTGCTGCTAGCTTCATTGTTTTCCTTTTTAACTAGAGTAGTCTTGAGGTAGTATGCAGCATGACCTTACCGGCGCATCATGGATATTGAATCTAAAGTGAAAACAAATGGAAATTAGGAAATTAGGTTCTTGGCATAACATGAACCAAAGTCCATGCTGAATATGTATACAGGCTGACAAATATGATATCGGAAACAAATGATTGACATGCTACGTCCCCCACCGGGAAGCAGTGTCAATTATTCTTTATTTATTGACACTTTTGACAAACGAGCTGTGATCTTACATCTACAAGCTATATTTTTGCATCATCATCTGTCTGCGCGAGCGCTCCCAGGTGAGTTGTTTTGCTTCCCCGTAATCGAAGTTGGCATGCAAAATTTAACTGGATATACAGCCATCAACGAGTATCAAAGCCTGTAACAAATCCGTACTGAGTTCCGTTTTATATATAGATGCATTAGACAATGCAACAAAAATACAGTCTGTTGATGATAAAAGTGTGCCAATGACACATAGGTTCAATAACAACTAACAAAAACCAAACATTGATATCATGAATCACTGGTGTGCTCAGGACATTATTTTGAAACAAAATTCGAGTTTCATGTTTGTTTGTTTTTTTATTGTTGGTTACTTTTTGGAAGATAAATCTTGATTTATGAAGTCGAATGCTAAGTCAGTGATAGTCGTAGAGAGGTTCCTGTAATTTTGTGTGTGTTGACGAACTTTGTGCATCTGAAGATTCCCCAGGCTTTAGTTATTGTGCTGCCGTAGCCATGTATTATGGTTACTCATATTAGAATCGTAGATTTCTCCACAACTGCTTAGTAAATCACTACAAAGAATAGTCTTATTCAAAATAGTCAGCTTGGATAAGTCGCAAGAACTAGTAAACAACTTTTCCATCATTTTTTTCCGTGACAGTCGCTAGACGATTGAGTATTGTAGACGGCTTCTTTACAAAAATACGTTGAAAAAACCCAACAAAGTCATTTCGACTTTATGCGAACAATAAATGCCTGAAGCAATCAAATTTCCAAGCGCAGTCAGATAATCGACATCCATTCACCGTGTGTTCGTACAGTGTTAGGCGGGTATCGCGTATGAACTATAGCATTTAAATAATGAATGGGTGTCAATTGTCTTACATATTATATTCCGCCTTCTCATTAGCATATTTACGTAAATAATATTCTAGATTTTCGTTTTCAAATTTACATCATACTTCACTAAAACATTTCGGGTAAATAGTGAAAATGTTTCCTGAAATGGGGCAAACATTAGTGAAGGTATTACTATTTTAGAATTTGTACATGTTATACAATAAATTAAGTCATAACCTCAGAGTTCTCTCTGCTTGACAGTTTTCGCGCTCGTTCGAAAAGCAGTAAAGGAGCGATTACGTAAGGCTTTATAGGTGGCTTGCAACCTGATTGGTCAGCGGTTCACGTGCATTAATGACAAGCAACTTTTCCTATTTTGTCAATTGTCTGCCTGTGCCTTTCGATTTTATAACGGTATCTGATATTAAATATTTGTACCATTTCGACTTGGTTTTAAATACATTTAGCATTTTTGAAATATATTTAAACTAACAAATTTCTATGGAATGCTAGATGTAAATTTAAACCACATTTGTTTCATCGAAATTAGAGGAACTGACATGGGAAAGTCCATTCTAATAAATGAAAGGTTTGCTATAATCTAAATAAATATGAGCCTGGAGACTTGATTGGTATTTAGGGTCACTAGGGGATGGAGATTTATTGGTCTGTCAGGGTACGAGATTGCATAAGGGTAAGTGAGATCGTGTTAACGAAACTATGATTTAACCCTTAGCAAATATTTGTGACAAATCCTATTGGGGTTAAGGGCCGATAAGTCATTACAGGGATACAAACAACATATTAAAGTCTCGTTCAAAGATTAGGATAGTTGGACTTTCTACATTAAGTCTATACTCTCAGACGCTGCAAATCGATGCATCAAGAAGTTTATCCATTTTTCGATTGCGTTTCAGATGCGAAGGAATTATAATGATAATAAAACGGTGTCAGTAACTGCGCACAATATGACAACAAATAATGAGTGCATATCAGTGTTAAATTCCACACTGTATACATAGTGTATCTTTGTAATAAAAAATGAACGATATTTTTCCCACTGCAGATATCTTTGTAAGTAATTGCATGTGTAATATTTACTACAATTCACACAATTCCATGTCTATCAAGGTAGTATTGATAGGATTCATTCTAGAACAGACCACTTACAGCCTTATTTTAATTTTCACAAATCAACACACTACTCCCCACCCCCACGAGACAATTTTAATTTCTATCAAAAACCGACACCCTACCCTCGCGATAATTTTTGTAAACAGTGTGATTACTGGATTCTACAACAATCACCTTATTTTAAAAACCAATAGTATACCCCATGAAGCAACAAATAAATTAATGAAGCCAGCTCTGAGGTTATAACGTCTACTACATGTATCATTATGCTTAAGCATCGCCATTCGATACTAGCGTAGCGATATGACAAACGCTCGTAGCTCAATAATTCAGATGCTCATTAAGTTAAAACTATTCAAAATAAAATCGAAAATCCTCACTAAGCCATCAGACGTCAGCAATCACATCCAAAATCCTTCACTAAACCATCAGATGTCAGCAATGAAATCCAAAATCCTTCACTAAAGTATCAGACGTCAGCAATCAAATCCAAAATCCTTCACTAAACCACCAGACATCAGGAATCAAAGTTAAATCATACTGCCTAAAAGACAGCATACATCCCGAACCAAAAACGAATAATAATAATACACTCCCTTCCTGGTTTACGATCTGTAAACCTGTTTTCAACAAATGAAATACAGTTCTGGACATTAACAATGGACTAATTCATGTTAACATCTCAGCATGTTGCTGAGATGTTGAGGTGAATACACTTCGGCAAATGAAGCTTTAAATGGAATAACTTCTACGAAAATAGCTGCATTCCATTAGACTACTGATTCTTCAAGTAGTAGTACCACCATATAAATAGACACTTCATTTATAAAGTATATGATGTAACCTAACATTTAGTAACATTAACATTGTTTCATTTTAAGTTTTCTATAGAGTAGTTAAAACATAGTAAAGACTTAAATGTATTTTATGTACCAAAATTTAAAAACTAGTCTGTACAACTTAAAAAGTTCTTTTAAAAAAGCACATAATATACAAATAAGCTTACACTATTTTACAAAGCTTTAAACTGCATCTCTTTATAAGGTACTAGTAATATTAATAGTATAGTGCTATCTATCTTTCTTTGGTCTGAAACGGTATTTGGATAGACATTGTCTCAAGTTAGGTCTCGTTGCAATTTAAATGCAATTATCCTGCCATTTTAAAACATGGAAGAATATTTTTCTTTATGTAAGAAATGGAAAAATTAATATGTCTGCTGTCATTTATATTAGTTTATGGCACAACTATACTAGATTTTTTACACCATCTAAATTTTATAATAGAAAAACATATATTTAGATACACTTATCGTTGCTTTACTATAAAAGTCGGAAAACGTGCACATTGCTTCTTCAAAAATCTTAGACTTGATTACAATTGAGCTCGTTTAAAGTTCAACAATAATTTCAAATAAATTGCTGATGACGAGAAGGCAAATACCAGTATTTAATACATCTATACTACTAAAAGTACAGTGTGTTTGTACAAATATCAATCAATTGTGGAAACAAACTAAACGTGATAAGAAGACGACAAAATACTCTGAATTTAAAGTTTGGCTGACGGAACAATCTACACACACATTATAGAAGCAAGAACACAAGATTTCAACACAGAAGAGCCTTTGTTTGTCATGCAAAAGACCAATTCCAGACAGACATCGTTGATATGCACGGTTTGAAAAGAAACAATAGATACAAATATATTTTGACAGTGATATCTTTTCTTAAAATTCACCTGGGCTAAAAAAAAGTGAAACCAGAAAAGCGAAACGACATACACGACGCTTGTAGAGAATATTTAATGAAAGAAAAGTAAGGGAAAAAGGAAAAAAAAAACCTAGTTCAATGAAGGAAAAGAATTATACAACCCAGTGGTTAAGAAATTATCGGATAAAAAATATATATCTAATACGTTTAGCCTTACAAAAAAAAAAGTCTTTAGTAGGAAAGTTTGAAGACGAAAATATCGAAATATTTCACTGAAAATGAAGTCATAAAATGGATGTATGTATTTATAAAATAATTTGTTTTCGATCGATAGATATTTAACCAATTAACGCCATTGACCCTACAAATAGGTCAAAAGTACGGATTAATCTATTTGGCATCTGACAACGGATACCCATGGAGTGCCTAAATATAAAATGGGCGATAAAGTTATGATCTGAAACTATTAAACTATTGTTTTTAAAGGCGTTTTTGTTCATTTAACAAACGATATATATAAAAAAATTAGGAAGTAGTTTTAAGTCACCATATTGTGTGTATACACTGAAAGACTCAAAGGGAGGTAATATTGAAGGAATCTTTAACAACGAAGAGTTATCTATATCAGACAAAGGAAACGATGTGTTCAAAGTTGACTCAAGTTAAAAAAAAAAAAACGAACGGCCACATATGTGTTAGCAAAATGGAAAACAAAATACGATTCATTTTAAAGTTGGGAGTGAAATAAAAATATTTTGTTGCTAAAATAAATGGAATATATTAAATTGGTTGCTAAAAAATTCAAAGAACCAAGTCAGAATAAATTCAAACAAATTATTCTGAATGATAGTTATTATGACATCTTGTACGATGAAACAATACCACTTAAATGTTCAATACTGTAAATTTGCTTTAGACAATACATTTATTTCCATTCTCACCACCAATAATACTGGATATTTCTGCTCAGAAATTTGCAACCAGATAATGATAAACTTGAGAAAAATTATTATACATATAATTGAGGCACATAGGTTCAGTATTTTACCAGTTTATTTTTGTTAATGCGACAGAATCTATTTAAAAGCAACAAAAAGACAATCTGAATAGGTCACACAATTATAACTTTGACAAATATAAGCACTATTTTAATAAATATCCAATAAACATACAAGACATAAATCAAATTGAAATATAACTTAATGTATCTGTTAATGTCTACGAAGCAGTAGACAAACTTATAAAGCCAGTTAGAATGACAGAAAGAGAAATGGACAATCACGTAAAAATGATAAGTGATGAGAGAACAATTATCACCATTGTGTAATAAAGGACTTCTCAAGATTATTATCATTTCAAGTAAGAAGAAGGCACAATTTTTTAAAAAAATTTAAGCGTCTAAATTAGTTTTATTTTGAATTATCTTTACAGTAGCACAAAAAAATATGCAGTAAAATAGATAACACGATAGACAAATTCCTGAAAAGCGTTCTGTAGTTAAATGTAAAAACTACAATTACCAACAGAAAGTTCTTTTGTTTCGTATTGTGACGTTGCAAGTATTATGGAGCCAATACACGGCTATGAACAGAACCATATACACAATAAAAACAGCGAAGCACGATCAGGCTTTTGTCTCTACATTAAATAAAATTCACAAAAACTATAAACCTATAGTTCACAGAGGAGCAGACTGCATAAATAAATTTTAAGAGGATTTGCAATCAAATGCAGAAACTGTTTATGAAGAACTTTGGCCAAGAAACGCTTCGAAAGTTATATTCAATAGTGACGATGAAAAGCAGTATAATTCCACCAACATATGTCACGTTTCTGAGAAGGAGATTGAAAAAGAAAAAGGTAAAGCTGACGAAGTTAAAACCACCAACTACAAAGTAACAAAGATCACATAACATGTATATACAGAGGTCCTGCACATCTGAAGTGAAATTTATAAATTACAAATATCCTAAATATATAACACTACTTAGTCATCATTTGTCTGGGTACGATTCTCGTCTGATTATCAAGGATCTATTGCAGTTACATTGTTGTATCTAAAAGGCCATTTTCTGTTGTAGGTTTTATTGAACATAAATGTTTAACAAATGAAGACAATGCAATAAAAAGTTTTTTATATTCAGTTTCAATCAAATCTAGTGCAAACTTTATTTTTCCAAATTTTGTAACACCAGGTATAACCATGTTATGATTTTCTTTCAAATACATCACTCACGTTATTAAAATGTTAGATAATAGCTCTATGTGGATGCTAAAATCTGTGTTGGTTTCTCTTGTCACACTAAAAAACTTGTTTCTTTTTATTGATGCAATTCATAAATTCCTCCCATAATAATTAGTTTTCGTTTAGTTTATGATGGTTTATTGCACGGGATGATTTCATACATGTTTCTATATCATACATAAAAATATCTTGTCTAAAAAGAATGGGTAGTTTATATTTTTCACCGTATTTAATTTGAACAAAATAGCAAATAACTAAACTGCATATATAACCAGGCTGATATTGTTTATATTTATTTATCTCCCTCTAATTTGTTCAGTATCTCACACAACAATGTATAATCCTTTATGTAATAATTATCATATAAAATGTTAGAAATGCAGTCGAAGTTCAATTCACTGATAAAATCAATTTTTTATTGAAACTGCAATATAATTAATTATCTTATAAATACATTGATTGGTTTATAGTTGTCTCATTATATTTTTAAGTGAATTAATTTGTTGTTGATGTTTTGTAATTTGTTGTTTTTTTTCTTTCTATTTCAAAACCACATATAACACAAATACAAACCTTCTTGTTCAACTGCACAATTCTTGTTACATCTGTTACACTTTCCAAACATCATGCCTAAAACCTATTGCTAATCTGAAACCCAATCGATATCATGTAAGAAGGCATCGCTGTGCATTTATTAAAATTTTAAAAATATTTTATTTTATTTGTTTACCTGAGCAACAGGCATAAACTATGTTGTGCTCATCGACGTTTTCTCTTTCTTTTTATTAACATGTGCATTCCCTGTTGAACATTACCTAATTTATGTTCTGTTCCATTTAATCTATTATCATGTGTACTTCTCTAATCACGCCATAAAATGATGATCTGTGTAAAAGTTATTACACTAATATTGCTTTTTTCAGTGTGGGTTTATTCCTCGTTAATAGCAAACGTTGTTGCTTCTGCAAACTGTTCATTTAATTTATATACTTATGAATAAAACATGCTCGGTAATCCTTCCAAAGTAATCATTATTTTTTTTCACAGTATCAAAATTTCTTTAAAACCCATTCTTGATGAATCAAACATGACATTTGTTAAGGTTGTTTTAGCTGCCACATGCATAATTATCTGACTAGTGATGTAGTAATAACACAAAGCAATTACATTTCTGCACTTTTCGTTAACATAATTAGCCATTATGTCAGAAGTAATTGTATCGTACTGTTAGGAAATACCCTCTAATTCACAACCCTGATTTGCACCTTTAATAACACTAGATTTCTTTAGTGTAATTGTAAATTGAAAATTTTGAGGAAGAATCAAAGGATACAATGGACAATGATCTATTATTATCTGGAATTCAAGTGGTATTCTAAATTTATTTCCGTATACAACAAACAAAACAGCTTCTGTACCAGTGTTTTGTACGTTAGCCGTATGAATTGAAATCACCATTGAACAATATTTTTAACAGGTAATGACTCTAGCAATATGAGCTGCTGCCGTTAAAGTAATGTTTGGTGATATTGATCTGGTCTAGGAAAATATAAAACATTTTAAGTTTCAAAAATCCACAAACTGGATCTGCTTCAGTTGATATCTGTTCAGATATCTGGTTATTGAACTGTAGCAATTTTTAGAGTTGTAGTTAGTTATATACACTGTGTAATTATTGCTAGAAGTTACTAAAACTTTTGAATTGTGTTTTAAACACACAACATCAGAACTGTCTTCATTATCGTGTTTTTATTGTTTTCATATACATTTCAAGGTTGTGAAATTCATCAGGAAGTAAAACAGTTTTTGTTTCATTTTTGTCCTTAATGTAGCAGAGTACATTGTGTTTTTAGATCATCTTAAATATTTCAATATCCAAGTACAAAATCTATTCTCTGTATTGAAATGGACAATTTACCATCTCTGTTATTAATTTGGGTTTGAAATATATATTGCTTCGTCGAACTTGTTTGCCACGCTTACTGCTCTAAGGTTTTCCTTCTTCTGTTATATAGACAGCCATTTGAACAGATCTAAAAGGAAAGATAGAACTCACTCCTCCATTAATATAAGAGATTTCTAGTTTTCTGTAATCTTGTATAAAATCTCTTTTTCTTGAATTACCATCAGCTAAAACCGTCTTTTGTTTTCTTCAGTTAATCAATATTTTGGATTTCTATATCGCTTTCTTTCTTTCTAATGGCATTCTTCATCTCCTTATATCTGTTATACTCGGCTATTATTAAACCAAATTCCGCATGACTTATATCATTATGGCTTATTGCAATGCTATCCACATGATCAATAATGTTTAACTTCATTATACCACAGATTATAATCTCATCATGTTTTAGAACTTTACTGTACCATCTTTTCCATCAACGCATAGCAACAGGCCCAAGTAAAAGTCCAACCAAACCAAGTAAAAGCTAAAGGAATAATAAATTTTGTTGCTATATTCCTGAGAGTCCTAAACTAGCAGCTGCTATACCCACTGCACCCAAAACTGTTGCCATGCTAACTTCTACACAGGGAAGAAACCTTCAAGCATTTTTATACTACTTCTAACGCAGCTGTAATTTTCGATTTTTCTATCAAACCATCTTTAATTTCATAGATGTGTTGCAGCCTGAACTTATTACCATAATCTGAGATCTTATTTGTTTCTCTAGACTATTTTCCACCATTTATATGTACGAAATAGGCAGCTTAGACTTACGTTTTTCTCTTTAAGTTTTCTTGGGTTTTATACCATTTGATCGTTTTGATCACTTGGAATTGTAAAATTGATCTTTTTTATCACTGGCTTAATCACTAGAACTTCGTGATTTTACGTCGCTCCGCTCTCTTACTAATAATCCATACTACCTTATTTATCTTAGCTTCATTAACACTTATTTTGTTGTTATTCTGTTTAATTCTTACGATATGTATTTGCTTCATTATTTAGGCAGGTAGTATCCCTTGTGCTTTTAAATAATCAATTGTAAACTGAGACAAAGAATTTACTTTATGACTTCTTCAATATTCATGTTTGATGGGGAATTTATGGACATTTTACACATATACTTTAAAAGCATGGTGTAACCAACTGTACGAGTTTAATTTAATGCTGCGTGGTAAATAATGTTAATAGTTGTCTCAATTACCATTTATTACAGCAAGAATTCAGTTTTTCGTTCACATTGTTTATTACCTTTCTGGAATAGGATTTGTCTGTTTTATTTACATACCAATTTTAACTATTTGTTTTAGAAGTTGTTCGCCATGCTCACTGCTATCAGGTTGTTTATCAGACACAACAGTATTTAAAAAATCTCTTTGAATACATAAATCCCAAGCTAAGACAAGAATTACACATCTACCAAGTAATACATTAAGTTTGGGTCACTTGTTTCATATTGAATTCTTTCAGTTTTAACATGTCCTTGCTCTTGTTTTAATTTTTCTGCTATGACATTTTTATATTCTTGTGAACGTTTTCCTAGTTGTATTCCAAGTTCAAGTCTGCGGGAATCTTTATTCTTTTGTAAAGTTACCTTTTCTGGTTGAAGTATAACCTTAGAAATGTCTTCAGTTTATTTGTATTTCCATTTATTTTTCAAGAAAAGTTCTAGTTAACTTTACTATATTTTGAAATTAGTTTTAAATTAGTCAACACCAACCTTTAACGAAACTTTATCTCAACTTAAATTCATTTCAAGAACACGCTGAAAGTTAAAAGTTAAAAGTAGTACAATTTTCAGCAGTACAAATTTATAGAAATCTGAAGACATTGGAAGACAAGGTATGTCCAAAATATAACACAGAAAAAAAACAATTACAGAGTGAACCCAAAAGAACTATTGTAAGCCTTGCCATAGGACGTATCTAACAAATTGGAAACAAGACAATAAAATTATTTTGCAACTTGGAGGTAAAAGAATAGAAATCATGTAAAGAAGTATATGAATCAAAGGTATCACAACAATAAAAAAGAAAATTAATTCACTTAACAAGAGTTATAATTTTACAAGCGATTGAAGAAAACAGACGTCAAATATGATACAACGATAAAAATGCTTGGTGCTCATTCTAATAAATTTTGCGGAAATTGGCAAACTTTCGCAAAGCCTGCTGGTGTTGATATAAAAAAAACTTGACATAGATTATGTTATTTCTTGTGCATCTTTTGATTATTTCTGATCTAGAAGAGCAACAACAGACATTTTTAAAAGTCAAATCAAATAAAACGCTTTGATCGGTCAGACGCAAGATACATGAGAACTATTGAAAACATGTCTACAATGATAAAATGCCATCAGACAAATAAATACAAGAGCACAATATAATGTATCAGCTTTGAAACTGTTAACTGTATAATTGAATAATTAGTATATTACAAAGTTGGTTGTCGTTGCTCTCGCTTATGTCCTTTGATACTGTATTTTATATAATTGTAAAATGTTTAACTATGTGGTAAACATATATAGTAACTATAGCGACAGTTATTACACCAACTGTTGATCGAACCAATGCATCGGTTACAAAGCATCCAATACACATTTACTAAGAATTATTTTCAGTCTTTTCGTTTTCACAAACTTGAGACTTATTATTTAGAACATGTTGTATTTAATCAGCTTCTCTCTCTTCGCTACTTTCACTTTCATCTTTTTCCCCTTTTAAATGCATATTTTTAAATATCTGACAACAACTTTGATATTTTAGCTGATCAAGCATTCACAAATTTCGTATGGTTTCTTTATTTTTTTGTTTTCTGTCCATTTTTTTCCACCTCCTTTTTGGATAAAGTTTTTGCAGTTATTTCTTTGCATGTTCCATTTGATATACTAATTTTGAATTCCTTCTTGTATTCTTCTTCTTCTTAGTCTGAATTGCATAACTACTGTTACTGATAGTTTATCTACTCTCACGATTTATTTTATTTTCTATAAAGCCAAATTCTTTTTCAAGTAGTTTTCAATTAATTTAAATAGTGCAAAATGGCGAGTATTGGTGAAATATAATTTGATAATCCTATATACGATCAAGAAAATTTGTATGACCTCACGATAAAGATGATAATGAGGAATAAACAACAGCGTGAATAATTGATGAGCCTTATCCAGATAATTTATCTAATGAGAGGTATCAGACTCCTCAACAGCCACCTTGAAATATAGTTGATAACATAAACACATTAAATATGGTTTAAAAATAGATGAAGATCAATATAAGTTAACTAGGCCTCATTTAGGAATCGGAGAAAGATTATTGCATTACTATGAATTAGATTTTTTTTATATAAATTTGTAAAAAGGTAAGGAAAATAAAATGTTATAATCTAACTCTATAGCTACACAAAAAGGAGGAAGTGATTTTCTAAGTTATTTGGTTGGAAGGAAGGAAATATATGGAATCAATCAAATAAAAAAGTGAAGGAAATATATGGAATCAACCAAATAAATAAGTACCTGATAATATAGAGATGCAAAAATATAAAATAAATGCACCACTAGAGCAAGCAGGAGAACGAAGCGAACAAGTTTATACAACTGGAAAGCAATACAAATTTATTATAATACTACTTTGACAGAAAGAGCCTTTAAGATGATGTCAGAGAAATACATAATGATTTAAGCAAGGAAAATACTGATTTTAAAAATGAAATTTAAAATCTTAATAGAGAGTTAGAAAGAGGTCAGACTAAAGAAAGGAAATTTTAACAAATTATTTAATACAGAAGAAGAAAGAAGGACTAAGAGGTTGTGCAGATGCTGTCGATGTAGATAATTTTAAAAAAATATAAATGAAATTAGATGTTAAAATGTATCACAAACAGATAGCTGAAATAATATTTAAAAATCAGCAATATAAAAAGTAAAGCTAAATTCCAAACAAACATTGCAAACTTATAAAAAGGTAAAGAACACACATAGTTGGACATTTAACAGATTTACAGAACTCAATTAAAACGGTAAAGAAAAAATACAGTTAAGTGAAAAACTAAGGAAACATTTTAAAGTAAACAAGTATAACAATTGGTGTAGTTTTTTTTACAGCTATAGGTATGATAGGACAACTACTACTTGCTTGGACGTAAAAATAAAAAATAAAACGTTTAAAACGTATATAATCCCAAATTGCATGATTATGCTTTATATTTGGCTATTTCTAAGCCATTGCGATTATGCGTTATATTTGGTTATTTCTAAGCCTTTGTGATTATGCGTTATATTTGGCTATTTCTAAGCCATTGTTCAAGGCAAATTTCGTAGCTTGTGTAACTGTAAATGACTGTCGTTATACAGTAAGTATAACAAACGCAATTTTACGCATATGAAAAGTATGAACAGTAATGGTTGAACAGTTTCCGTCTGTATCTGGTCAAGACTAGCAAAAGGATAGATTCGTTTCAGCTCGTTTCAGAAATTACAATGGAAAAGAACTGATATTAAATCCACTGTATTTAGTATGCTTCCTTCATTTCTCTCTATCACTCCCTTTCTCTTGGGTGTAAATAACAAAATCTGATGCAATCGTAGTGGGGCCGAAAAAACTTTGAAACGTTTCATCGAGTTTCTTCTAGCATATAGTAATGCTACCGTATAACAGATAATTTTCAATACGTCATGTCAAATGTATATTGAGAGAACCTGTATTAAATTTTTCCTTGTAAGCAACAGGAACAAAGAGCTCGTGCCATTTTCACGAACGTTTGCACTGGGATATTGTTTTCTAGTCACGTCAGTAGTAGGAATACGCTTCCTAGACTAATAACAGAAAATTTCCGAATACAGTTAGGGCTTCAGACAGACTTGACACAAATGATATTAATTGTCCTAGCCACATGAAAGGTAATTGGCGAACGATTGGAATAATTTCCCCTGAAAACAGTTTTTATCTTCTCAAACTGGATCCAAGTCTGAACAAAGCAATATGCCACCTGCGATGAAACAATGCTTACAATCAGATAATGACCTCTACCAATGGAAAATCATAACAGATACTATTTGTATTTTTGAGAACAGAAATTTGATAAACACGATTCTTTTGAATCACGTGACTTGTATTTTCCCTTTGAGAGAACTGTAATAAAAGAAAGGTGTGTAATGAATAATTGACACGTTTCTGAGATAAAAGGTACAGAATCACTGTTGAGATTGGTATGTATATATAGGATCTAACGGTACGTCAGCACAGTCCTGACTATATACTGTCTGGAAAAAGTTAAGTTCCCGAAAAAGTAAAGGTACAAAGTTGGAAAAACTTTAGGCAGATAAAACCTTCCAAATAAAAGTAAAAATATATTTCCAGAAAATGAAAGATAAAAGGGGTAAACATTTTAAAATTTTGTGAAAAGACATACAATAGAACGAAAAAGTAAATACAAAATAAAATCCTCAAAGAATAAGTTCAAATTTTGTTATAGAAACCGCATTCTTTTAAAAGGTTCACGGTCTCTGGTGCATTATCAAAAAGTTTCTTAATTGAGTTCGCATCATAAAATCTCTGTCTAATCAGGGTGTAAGTCAATCCCATAATCAGCATAAAGTGTGTGTCGATGTTGAAAAAAAAATAGTAGGAGAGTATATTGATATCTGATGAAGTTAACAAAACAGTTTGATTTTTTTAAACAAAATACGTGTAAAATCACTATTGAACGAGGATGTCAGCAATGAATTAAGAAACCTTCATTCAAAGATAAATATCGACATGTTGCGGCAAAAAGTTCTTAAAATAGGTGTATTGTGATTCAGAGGCTGCTATATTAGTTTCTGTAATAATTTTACAAACAATCTAAAAAAAACTAAAATATTCACCAAAAGACGGATAGAATAGACTGAAAAAATCAAGTAAAGAGAATAAGAACAAAATATAGAACTCACAGCACAAATGTGTGGACAAAATAATTTGTATGAATTGAAGGTAACTGTTCATGTCTGCCATTTTGTAACTCCTTTAGTATTCGTGATGCTTAAAACTTTTTCTTTAGCAAGGTATACTAAATCAATAGAAACGACCCGATATTCGTGTCACATTTGTAATCGGCAATTGACGATGTCTGCGTGTGGTCGTCGTACAAGAATCCATCAGAAAATAATTTGCACAAAACATGTTAAACCATTACCGGTCCACACTACTTGCTTGGGGCCTTTGCCATATTTGAATCCTATATTTGTAATTACGCAGTTTTCACAAGTATACCGCATTCTCATAATGTGCATGTTTCCAGTACCAACATTCCAGTAAGCGACAACTCTTCTTGTTATATAGGAATCTAGTCAACTATGCACTCGGAAGTTCCCGAAGTATACGTCAGGACTGGGCAGTTTAGGGTTGTCCGTTATCACGAAAATGGGTCCTGAACTCTTTGAAAATGCATCATATGTTGTAACCACGTAAGAGAGAAACACACAGTGATTACATCCCCGTTGCGTGTGGGGGGTGGGGGGCGGGACACTAACTATATTTGTAGCACTTAACAGTTTTCATCTACGACCGAGCTCCAGGGTGTACCATCTTAGCCTTGAAACCACCCGTTATCAAAATAAAGCTATATAACCATCAACAAGTATGCATCTTCAAACTCGTCAGAGCATGGAAAAACCGAATCAGTAAAAACATTGGCATGGCAAGGCCGATCCTTCTATGATTACCCCTTTAAAAGCCACACCAACCACTTCCCCGCTACGTGTTAAAATCACAAAAACTCGCAATTGTAAACCCTATACAGAACCTACAGTTAAGAAAATCGGAGATATTTCATATCTAAGGCGGTGACAATTGCATCCCAGATATTCATTTATTGAAGGGGGAAGTGGTCATGAACGGACCGATTTCCCACAGAATCACTTACTATCCAAATATCGGTAAACGCATAACAACAGAGAAAGCCACTCAAGCACGTTATAGAGCAAAACTTATTCTTGAACTAGTATGTGTTTCTGCTCTAGAATCATCCACTTGTGCATACAAGATGAAATCATGCATTCTTGACAACACTGAAATTAAAGACGGAAAAACATGGAAATAAAGTATGGATATATACCGAATCAAACTTTTACCCCATGGTCAATCATACGAAACTGTTTAGTGCTACCTTAAATAACAGTATGGATGTTCTGACAATCGGATCTAGAGGTTCAAGATCTGTCTAAACTGTGGGTATATTCTGAAACAAATATTCTGGATAGGGGTTAATTTTTCTGCATCTGGCACAGACTACAAATAAATAGTTGAATGTATTTTCTCTAGATAAATTTAAACAGAAATGAAAGATATGAGATGAAAGGAGATAAAACACTTATGTGTGACAACATTAATTTCCCTGTTGATATTCCTATGTGTTCTTGTTGGCATAGTTCACACCTTACTGATATGGAGTATATAAAATCAAATCCTCTGTCTATAATTGTGTCATAAACTAACTGGAACGGGTAGCCGTTCAGAACTTCCAGAGAAAGTCCCCTTACCGGTTTTCAATATGAGTCCCCTCATCTGATCCCCATAACACATATTCAAAAATCTTCCGATATGTGTTTATATATGAATCATCTCTCATGTTAATATTTATATAAATAACGCTCAAGTCATTATAAGAAAGAAGACGGCTCTGTGTGTTTATCAATTGAAATTTCAATTGACGCAAGCAGTGTATTGAAGTAGGAAGTTCTGATTCAAACAATCAGGAGATAACTTTCACTGTCAAGTCATATTTTTAATGTTACGCATAATAAGATAAGATGGTATAGAGAGCAATGCCTTATTTCTTATATACATCATTGCGTAATTATGCACGGGATCTGGCCTACTATTTAAAGTAAGTAGTTGTATCAAACTCCATTTTGTTTACGTGTTTGCGATCATACCTTCATTTCTTCACGTTTCACATTCATGTAATAATGTATTGCAAGTGATTTGATCAGTAACTAATTCAATAAAATAATGTAAAGGTTATTCCGTCTATTGTAACGCCTTCTATGTCGACGTACATTAAGATCAGTTAAGAATTATGCATGACGCTATGCGTTTTGAAAACGATTGGCTGAATGAAAGAAACAATAATGAGATAAGACTGTCATATCATTAATGTTTCTTTATCCTCAGGAAACGGATACTCTATGAGAAGAACAATTAACATGTATTCATTAGTGCGAAGAGAAAAAGAGAAAAAAATTACATAAAGAAATGTCTCATTTTAGTTCACATTTCATTTGTTCAATGTGTCAGGTTTTCGTGTCTTGGGTTAATCATGAATGATAATATAAACTACTTCCCTTATGGGAGAAAAATATCAAATATGCGTTCTGATGAAAGGTCTAAAAGTTATAACTATCAGGACACCGCCAGGAGAAAAACAACACAAAAACAACAACAAAAAAACAACACAAAAAAGACAAATCTAACATTATCAGAGGGATTTGCAGAGATTAACATTTCTATGAATATCAGAGGGATTATTTTTAGAGATTATCAGTTTGTCTCAGAGTCTTTGCTAATATTCAACACTAGATGTAAGAGCAAATGCGACGAAATAGTCAATATTTTATTACTTAAAAATTATATCTACTTCAAATTCAACCCGTACATTTACAAATATTGCAATTATCAAATACAAGAGACAAAATTATGTAAAAGTTATAGAAATGTTTCCCCCATAATTTGTTTAAATGTCTACGAAACATAATATGTTTTGATATCTGATAACGCAAGGTATTTTTTCCGTATCTAAATTAAATTACCCTAATGTGATCAGTTGAACACCTGTGTGTAATAAAGGGATCGAATTGTATGGCCATATATATGTATATTACTTACGTAAATGATCTTTTAAATTACAGGTAATTGTGGTCTCATATAACACATTACACTTGGTTATTTTAGATAAATATTGTCATTATAACACGGTACATGTTAGAAAGAAATAAAATAAATCTTGCAATATCTCATCAACATATCAAGTTGTCACATCGATTTCGCGATCGATAGTTAAGTTGCTTCTTTTAATAAAATTTAACATAATATTGTATAATATCTAGCGTAATTTGAAATTAATGTACTTGCAGGTAATTACATGCATATGGAGCTATTCAAAAGAAAAATCGATTTTATGAACTTGTTTGCAAAAGAAACAAACTGTTGTACTAAAAAAGCATATGCATACATGCACCATGAAAAGTATTGGTAATCAAGTTAAATTTTAAGTTTAAATGATTATTTTCTCCCATTGATTAACGCCATTATTGCCCGGACTACACTTCTTGAAGGCCAAAGCCACACATTAAAAGGGCGAGGCTTGCACATTTCCTTCAGTCTTAACTTGGCTTTCGTAGAGAAAACATCTTATCGCGATCTGATTGGCTCTCAGAACATAGGAAACTACCTGACACAGTGATTGAGAAGTGAAGTTTAACACCTAATTGACCATCGGTCAATGTTAATTGGCTAGTAAAGAAGACTAATTACCATAATATTTAATACTCTATGAAATTGACCAACAGGTGTTTTCTTATTACACTTTGACTGATAATTTTAGATAATCGTGTTCCATCTACTGAACAAAAAATAATTCTTATACAGTATATTCTACCCACCCTACTACTAGTGAACGACCGGTTTTGAACATCGGCCTTAAAGATCCTGACCGAATATACGCCTAATATTTTGACATTTTTGCATGTGTATGCACACTGCAATCTGATTAAAATAAAAATATACTTTTCAACAAATGTTGATTATACTTGGTCATCTTTTTATTTACCAATCAAAGTATATCATTTAAAGCTTCTAAAAGTGAAAAATGTCATTTCCTAACACGAAATGTAATACTTTATTTGACAGGCTACTAAACATAAGTGGACAAGGAATTCCAAATATCACCAAAACATGTATTTGTATCCATGCCTGTCAGATCTCCGCTAAGTCTGATATTTCGATTTTTATTAGATTGGTGTACACTATTTCTTCATTTTTATTAGATTGGTGTGCACTTTTTCTTCATTTTTATTAGATTGGTGTACACTATTTCTTCATTTTTATTAGATTGGTGTACACTATTTCTTCATTTTTATTTTCAAACTGTGGAAGTTTCGACAAATCATGAAATACAGTGGTACTTGCTTACATGCTAAAGTTTAAAATTCAATCTGCAAGATCAAAATATGTTTTCCTTTGTTTGCAACCATGAAGGAGACGAACTCTAAAAGTACGGCTATGAATAAATTCGCAGGTGTCGATGGTCTTTCTAAGTCAATTTATATTTTGTGCACGAATATCATATAAAATTACTTGACTGGGGCACTGTCTGCCCCAATTTTACCCGTACTGTTTAATAGTAGTTGTGAAGAAACAGGGAGCCATAAAGGTCACTACTAAATAATAACGGCGGCCAATACAATAGTTTGTTATTATGACATATATATGCAAATTGCGCTCATACATATCAAGAAAATCGTCTGGTGTCTTTGATAAAATCTTGAGGAGTTTTAAACCCTTTACAAATTATATCATACGATTGTTGAGATGAACCTTGAAGTTGAGTTTAAAGTATCAGGTTGCTCGTCGCAGGCAAAGGTTAGTTATTATTATTCAAAAATGTAAACTCCTGCGTTGGTCCACATTAAAGGTACACTGTATTAAAAACAACAATGAGATGCAGTGGCAGGTGCTTATCGAAAATCACATAACGACGATTGAATTAAACGATTAACAAGGAAATCATTAAGAAATAAGTTCTTATTTATTGTACTCAAATCATCTCTAATTCTTGCTTGGAAGTATTTTATTGGCCCAGGGCGGTTCAGATTTCATCAGTGATAAGTCGTCCGAATTCATGAATAGATTTGGCATGTCTTGCGTTTTCAATAAAGTTGTTCTACAGAGATATATACGAAATAATAACGGCCTCCTTGATATTTTTAGTAAAAATATTGCAATTTTAAATTTAAAACTTGTTTTCAAATTGCGAGTTGTTTGATCGACAATGACAGGTGGCAATATATCATAAAGATAAACTGGACAAGGCACGTATATAATTTGTTTATAAAATGTATATAATTTATTAAATATTCTTCTTTATCTTAATTTTGGTCAACCAGGTTTCATAACAGCTTTTATTTCTCTTACTTTTGGTAAGTACATTAACAAGTCATGCTGCTTCTGCTGCATATCTTGCATTGAACTCAACATGATATAATGGAGGAAAGTCCTCTCAAATGCAGCCAACTATATATGTCGAAAGAGGAAGATTCCAATTCTTGTCTTAAAATTTCCCGGTTAATATAGTTACATAGATCAAACAAACTTAGTGTATAGGTACCATAAAACACTATTGTTTGATATTGCCACAGTTGACATATATATATATATATATATATATATATGTGTGTGTGTGTGTGTGTGTGTGTGTGTGTGTGTGTGTGTGTGTGTGCTGTAGAGCTAATATCAATACGAGCCCCTATTGAAAATACTCAGTGACAGTGAAATAATGGGTGTACCTGTGGACTATTGTTTGTATTTCATGATTTAAATCCATTGACTCTGAAATACGTACTGTAGATGCTTTAAAAACCATTTCGTAATCTAAATATAATGCGAGTAGTGTTGTATCTTCTTCCTCAAAACAAAACACGCATAATCAAGGAATATTGTATGGTCATAACTTTCTGACCTAACATTCTCCATGCACTTATATAGTTTTTTTTTTACAGATTCTCTTTCTACCACAATGTATACTGAAATCGTTTAGTTTGACATGTGAAGGCCAGAAGAAATATGACACCGTGAAAAAAATTTTGGAAGGATGCTTCATCATAAAGAAACGTATTATTTGAAGAGCAATATTCAATAAAAGAAGGCAAGTGGATGGTGAGTTCATTGATTTATTTATAACTACACTGTTTAAGTAAGTAGAACACTGCAATTACAGACAATTGCACGACGAAATGTTAACAGACAGAGTTGTTGTTGGAATTCGTGATCCAAAAATATCAGAAAACTTCAATTAGATCAAATGAGAAAGAAAAGAAAAGACAATAAAAAGGTGGATCAGTAAAAAGTAAACAGTTGTACCAGAGGAGGACTCAAAACCCTAATTCGAAAAACGTTCAAATTTCTTGCAAAGGAAAGAAATCTTGCTCCCGCAGTGGCCAGACTCCATCACATAAGAAAGGCAAATATCCAGCGAAAAGTGCCAAATGTCAAAAATGTTCCAAAATGGTTAACATTGCGAAAGTATTTAGAAACGCGAGAGAACAATAACTCAGGGATGGAACAAAGTTATGATTTAGGGAGACAGCTGACTGCGGTGCAGTTGCATATCCATGGTTGCGTACTGTGAAATATATAATATTCGCTTCTAAGTCGATGCAGGAGCTGACGCGACCGTTATTCCCAAACAGGAGTGCCGTAAATTCAGGAGTGGTGACAATGTTTATTCGGACCTACCTAAGAACAGTTGAATATTTTCGAGAAAGTGAATATTGAACATGGCTCCAAAAGCAGTGTACAAGAGATTGATGTCATTCGTAATTTGAACAAATCTTTACTGGGTAGACCAGGGGTGCAAGTTTTGGATATAATTTATATCAACAATGTGAACAGTAGTGACAAAAACGAATTTTGCAAAGACAAATTTCATAACCTGTTCACTGCATTAGGTGAAATTCAGTGGAAATATGTTACAAGACTAGATTCGGTACCATATGCTCTCAGAAATAGGTGAAGATCCCCGTTACAGCTAAGAAGGAACTCGCTAGATTGGAGACGTTAGAGGTAATTCCACGTGTCGATGAGTCAACAGATTGTTACGTACGCTGGAATAGTAGTTGTCCCTAAAGAAAACGGAGACGTCAGAATATGTGTAAAGCTGACAAAGCTCAAAAGTCCTTTGTGCCGTGAAATCCATCCGCTACCGTTAGTAGAGGACACGTTAAGAGCTACTGTTTTTTTTTTAAAAATCAAATGCGAATTTGAGATTTGGACAAATTAAATTAGCACCAGAATCACAGTTGCTTACAATATTCATCACATAATTTTGGTAGATTCTATTTTAAAAGACCACAGTTTGGTATTTCATCCGCGTGGGAGTTCTATAAGAAAAGGATGGCAGGAACTCTTGGTGGCTTATATTACGTGGTATGTTAAATAAATGACGTACTCTTGTTTGACTCTGACGAAAACGACCATGTCGAGAGATTGCAAGGTTATGATGTGAATACAAAATGAGAAAATAACTCCGAATTAAGGGAAGCGAGAACGTTTGTGCACCTCAGTAAAACAATGAATTCATCTGGTATCAGACCAGACTCAGAGAAAGTTCATGCTGATATGAGCAAACCCCTGTGTTAGTGGCACTGGTGTGCACCACAATGGATTACATTCAGAGAAATTAAATGCAAAACTTAGCGCTAGCTGTGTGTTGGCTCACTATGATCCAAACAGAGAGAGAAAAAAAAAATGTGTCAGCGAACCAAAAACAATATTACAGTTGGGGGTGGAGGACAGTTGCCTTTGCGTCGAGGTCTATGACCAACATATAAATACGTTACGCGCAGATTTAGAAAGAGGAACTCGCTGCGACATGATTTTGTGAGAAAGTTAGCAATTATCTAACTGACCATTGGCCATTGGTATCTTTATTAAGATCCAAAAGTGTTACACGAATTGCTGCAAAGAACACAGAGATACAGAATGAGATTGATTAGGTACCGGATCACGATGCCACCTGTTCCTAGTAAAAACAAAATGATTAAAGTTGACACCGTGTCGCGCGCTCCAAGTTCAGAAAAAACCAACAGAGACAATTAATTTCAGGAAGAGACGTTGCGTTTATTAAATCATCTAATACGTTTATTACCTGTCTCACAACTGAGACAGGAGCAAATAGTTCGAGAACAGGATCGCGACCCGACTTGTCGCAGAATTAAAGAATATTGTCAAACCGCATGGTCATAGAATTTTGAGCTGAATGAAAGTTTCGAAGATTGTGTTAGCTTACGCGAAGAATTGACGGACAAAATGGTGCATTACTGAAGGGCTCTAAAATAGCTATTCCAACGGCGTGAATTTTGTCAAGTACTTAAAGCTTACTATATCCGATTGCGGTTGACAGATTACATCACTAAAGGTAGATAGATATTTACATGTACTCATTTTTATAAACCGTGGCAATTCCGGTCTACAATTGAAAGTTGCGAAAAAGTTTTCCTAAATTGTGTACCAGACATGTCTACATTTCAAGGTAACAAAAATGTGTACATGTACACATTTTAGAAAATAGGTACATGTATAAATGTTGGTTACTTTTGATTAAGACTACCAACTATTTTCCAATACATACTCATGACAAGTATCAACTAAACCAATTAAAATTCTTTACGCAATAATAAATTGGAAAGAACAATGCAGCTTTAGGACATATTATATTTTTGTTATTCAAAAGACTTAATTAGCTTCCAACGTTCATAAGTGATTAATATTCTCTCTTTAGATGTCGAGGAATATATACATAAATAAAGACTTAAAGATGTCGGGAGAGACAAGTTCAAAGGTGAATAGAAAAGAAGAAAGGCCAAACTAATTATCTACCACCTGTCTAAATTTGGTTTATATTTTAGTGTTATAAACCCATTAAACATTGATTTGAAAGAACTCTATCAGTCTATATAACTATTTGTATGTATGTATGTATGTATGTATGTATGTATGTATGTATGTATGTATGTATGTATGTATGTATGTATGTATGTATGTATGTATGTATGTATGTATGACTGAAAGTATGTATGTATGTATGTATGTATGTATGTATGTATGTATGTATGTATGTATGTATGTATGTATTTATGTATGTATGTATGTATGCTCAGAAAACAGGTGCAAACACACTTTTTCAACTCTAATGAAAATTTAGCAAATTTCTTGTGGCTAAATGATGTGTGCATGTCTGAGGAGTTAGTAGTATTTGAGAAGTATATTACAGGTTTCGGTATTTTGACTGGTTTGACATGAGCATCCTTCCAACTCTTTATCTATTAATATGACCTTGTAATAAAGCACATGATTGATTAAACGTTTGTAATCAGGCAGCGAGCACCTCACCTCTTAGAAGCTTCATTCAGTGATCGGGTAGCTTCTCCTGACTGCTTTTGTCTATTTACAGTCTTTGAAAACAAGTGTTGGGTATGGTGGAGATTTTGCACATTAAATGTCTGTGTTATTTTGCAATATTCTAGTATAGTCAAGTCTCTGTATAGTGGCGATCAATGCGTTTGCCAAAGTTTCTTTGTAGCCAGGTGGCCATTATACAAAGGGTGTCCTAACGGGGCTTTCCAATGGATGAAGAATGGAAGGTGTGCAAGAATTGATAAGGTCAATCAGAAACAGAATCTCTAATTCTGGAAAACTTTGTAGAATATTTAATATGACATATTTTACCAATGTTCTGTCAAGTTTTAGTTTTTAGAGGAGTATTTCTGTGAACTATTAATGCCTCATTGGCAACCGGATGAAAAAAATACCTTTCAACTAAAATATACGTTGTCAGCCTAGTCTTGTAGACTAGTGAGAGTCAGATGGTCTCTTGCCGTTTAACATTTTTATCTGGATCTTTAAATAAATCCTATGAACTCACAACTCATCAAAATATACAGCAAAATCCAAAGCTGAAACGGTGCGAACAGTCAATACCTGACTCAACAAAGTACCGTGTTCGCACAGTATGAGGCCAGTACGGCGTTTGAACTATAGCGTCCGAAGACCTGGCAAATCGCCAATATTGCGCTTAGATATCATGGCCGAGTTTGTCATTGATTGTTGCATCAATTTTACTTTTTTTTACTAAAGATTCATGAATATATGCCAATAAATACATTTATATTTACATTCCACAAAAAAGACACACTAACCTGTAACTGCTTAATATATACTTACAAAAGGTCTCTCTGTCGAAATAACAACATACATCTCAACTGACTTCTCTTTTTCTTGACCGTATGATACTAAATCTGAAAAATAATTCCTTTCAAACTGACATAGCGATTATGTGTAGAGAGCAATATGCATTGCAACTATTGACATTGACCACCAACCGCGCTAAACAGATAACGGCTGTATACATAGACATTTATAGAGCAATAAATTGTTGTGTCAGAATGAATTTGACAAGTATGAATGGGTAAGTATTACTTGGAGGTGACCAGTACTACAGGCTGCCATCGGTTATAACTGGACATACCTTAAGCACAGCAAAGAAGGATGAAGAGAAATACCATTAAAAAAATGAGAAAATAATAATAATATTAATAATGATATATTATTTTTATTATTATTATTACTATTATTATTATTATTATTATTATTATTATTATTAATATTAATATTAATATTATTATTATTATTATTATTATTATTATTATTGCAAGAGAGACCTTGGTTCTTTACCAAACATTGAAAGGTAAAAATAAATTAACATTGAGTCAACGCAGGCTCGACAATAACCATCCTCTCTGGCTTTTCTATCATCCACGTTATATGATAATATATAATACTTAACAATTGAAAGCAAGCCAATTCAACCATTTTGAGCATGTATATAAAGGTGGTGGTTGTTAAAGGTTTTACTCTAGATGTCGCACTCCTTTTTTTAAATCAGTTGTAAATTTCTATGTATATTTAGTATTGTAATCTGTCAACCGCTATCGGCCATCGTAAGCTTCAAGTACTTGACAAAATTCACGACGCGGGAATTACAGTTCTACAGTTTTTCAGTAATACACCATTTTTTCCGCCAATTCTTCGCGCAAGTTGTGACTTGTCACAAATATGTAGTCGATAATGGTCGACGGTCTACAACTAAAAATATTTTTTTTGCATGTACCCATTTTAGCAAAATGTGGACAATTAAAAAAAATGACCATGAAATGTAAATCGGCTATGTACACATTTTTAGCAAAATGCCTTCATGTACAAATTTTGTCAACTTGCAGTTGTACCCCGGCATTACCATGATTTTAAAAAATGTGTTCTTGTACGCATTTATGTTCACTTGGTGCTGTAATCTGTGAGCTGTTATCAGCCATCGTAGGCTTGAAATACTTGACAAAGTGCCGGAAGTTCATCAGGGAATTCGTAAAAGGGAGAGAACGTGCGTCTTCCCCGGTTTGATGGAAATGTTTGAGTAAACTACTGGAAGACCTCGTAAAACGCTGTCGTAAATGTGCAGAGCGCTGTTCTGATCCAGCGAAACTTCACGTGCCGTTTGAATTTCCAGAAACCCCTTGGCAAATTCTAGATAGACTTGTTCTACATGAACGGTCTGACATATCTTCTTGTAGTAGATTATTTCACGCGTGACCTTAAGATCGTCAAACTGACTTCTACCACTTCAAATGCCATTATAACTGAGATTAAATCAATCTTTGTGAGGATGACATACGGAAGTGGTTAGGTCAGCCAATGGTCCAGAATCCAGCTTACAACTGTTTTCCGACTTTGCAAATGATTATTGTTTTATTAACATAACGAGTAGTCCAAACTAAAGTAATGGTGAGGGCGAGAGCTCAAAGAATTAAAAGAACGCTAAAGAAATACGTTTATCTTTACCAAGAATTGTCAGCGTAACGGTCGACTCCATTAAGTGAAACAGAAAGAGAGATTTAATCGATATCATAGAGTTTGGGATACCCTTATTTGGTCAGCCCGGGAAATGAATTTGTGAAAGTTTGTAAGAAAGAAGAGGTTGTAGTTCATCAAAGCGCAACAACAGGGTCACACATTGTAATAACACTGGAAAGGGGTGATGCACAAGCATATGAGATGTTTGCTTTGCACGCGACACGAGGTATCCGCAGGAGGGACTGAAGATATTGAGTTTTGTGCTTCTGAAAATGTACCACAATAGAAATCTGAAACCGCTCCTGAAAATGCACAAGGAAATACAGTTCAGTTGAATAGCTTGTAACCAGATACGTCGCATGGAGGATTATCGCACTCATTCTGGCAGGCTTTCAATCCCACCATTCAATCCCGCAATCCCGCCAAAGCGATTAGTTTTGTAATTGTGCATGCATGTGAATACATTTGTAGATGTGTGTTCAAGTTATAGTAGAAATATGGTGGTAACTTTCCCTGGGTCGAAGATCCCACATGTATGTTTTTAATATTGCAAGCTAAATAAGATAAAATCAACCTGTCAGTAAGGGGGATGTGGTGTAAGTGATCCTGTCAACAATAAAATCAACCTGTCAGTAAGAGGGGTGTGGTGTAAGTGTTCCTGTCAACAATAAAATCAACCTGTCAGTAAGAGGGGTGTGGTGTAAGTGATCCTGTCAACAATAAAATCAACCTGTCAGTAAGAGGGGTGTGGTGTAAGTGTTCCTGTCAACAATAAAATCAACCTGTCAGTAAGAGGGGTGTGGTGTAAGTGTTCCTGTCAACAATAAAATCAACCTGTCAGTAAGGGGGATGTGGTGTAAGTGATCCTGTCAACAATAAAATCAACCTGTCAGTAAGAGGGGTGTGGTGTAAGTGTTCCTGTCAACAATAAAATCAACCTGTCAGTAAGGTGGATATGGTGTAAGTGATCCTGTCAACAATAAAATCAACCTGTCAGTAAGAGGGGTGTGGTGTAAGTGTTCCTGTCAACAATAAAATCAACCTGTCAGTAAGAGGGGTGTGGTGTAAGTGTTCCTGTCAACAATAAAATCAACCTGTCAGTAAGAGGGGTGTGGTGTAAGTGTTCCTGTCAACAATAAAATCAACCTGTCAGTAAGAGGGGTGTGGTGTAAGTGTTCCTGTCAACAAGTCTAATTAAACTCAGATTCAAGATAGCTTGGTTAACAACAGATGTCATTGTTAAAGGCTGGGGGTGGGGCAGACTTATAAATAGCTTCCAATGGTTGACTTGCTGGTATGATCAACGTTATAATATGCAGCAAGAAGCATACAAATTTGTTCCTAGTTTATTCAAACATGTTATGATATCTTTCACATATTTATCAGATATTTGTCACATTTATAGATACGTAGCATATAAGCGATTTCTCATATTTATAGCTTAATCCCTCACAAGATTTTCGTGTAAGTACGGTTTAAATGACATTTTTGTCTCATATTTTGAGCTGAAATTTGAATTTGTTTGAAGAAAAGTCAATTTGGTCTAAATCCATCACTGACATCTATGATCTGTCGTAAACTGCTAAGCTAGGGATGTTTCTAAGTATATCATATTACTATTAAATGGAATAACTCCCCCAGTTTCCAGATGACAGTAATTACTATCAAAGTAACCAGCACGTAAAGTCTGCTTAAACAGAGAAATAAGAAGCTAATATATAGATAAATAAATGCAAGATGAAGTTGATCGTAATGCATCCACGGATTTAGATATCATATTTTTACAAAAGTAGCCACGAGTGTACCTAGGGAGAGAGAGAGAGAGGGGGGGGGATACAACTTGAATGTAAAATCTGAAACAAGTAGTATAGACGTGATTACTACTGTCTCCTCCTGACAAAAAGCTTTTTTCATTTTTCAGAAACCAACACCTTACCCGACCACTCCAGGAGGCACAAATAAACGAATAACAAATAACAACAATAAACCCATGGCCGCTATCACGACTTTAAAAAAAATTTTTAAATCCAACAACAACACGACAAAAAATAACATTTTGTCTGTATGCATCCTAGCACATGCCACATAATAAATTTTAATAAATAACTCACTATTATGAATGATCGATAAAGACCAATAAAGAGGTTTTATCTTATTATGAAGTCCTACCGCCGACACTATTTCATGAGCAAAGCGAGTGAGGATGATTCCCGACCAGCACTCTTTGATTTAAGATTAAGTTTACTATTACGGCATAAGCTAGAATAATATTGATGTATTTAGCTATGAATGCATACCACGCATTTTTTTAATTTTTATTATGATAACATTTGCATACCAAAAGTATTTTTAAACCTTTAGCTAAATAAATAATGGAATTAAGATTTGACAAAATACAAACACAAAAAAAAACAAAAAACAAATAACATACAGTACATGTTACCCTTAACCAGTGGCCACACACTAGATACATGAGACTTAGTGAAAACAGGTCTAAAATGATAAAATGCCATTGAAAAAGGAAATAAAGGAACATCATAAAAATAGAAGCTTCTAAAACGGCTAACTTTATCATTGATGAGATTTTAAATCACTTACTTTAATTTGTTTTGTTTTGTATATTGTTCTCTGAACTTGTTTGCTTTGCTGTCTAATTAATTAAATGTGTGGTTATTATATATATTAGATATAGCGACAGTTGATACACCAACATTTAAGAAACAAACGCATCGATTACATATCATCCTGTACACATTTACTTCACATTATTTTCTATTTTTGTTTTCAACGTTATGTTTTTAGTTTTCTTCTTTACAAAAAGAAACAATCAGTACTAGTGTTGATACAGAATCAGTACTAGTGTTGATACAGAATCAGTGCTAGTGTTGATACAGATTTTAGCATTAGGTGAATGATTCGATAGAGTTACAACAGTAATAGAAGGAAACATAGAAACATTTAAAACTGAATAAATATGGTAACGGTTATAAAAGCATTGGAATTAATAAAACAATTAATGAAATTAAAAAGTTTAAATGATCATAAAAACAGGTCTGATAAATCCGATAAAGAACCAATTCCTGGATGTACAATGATTTAAGATTTCGTAGTACATTAGATCTTAATGTTTTTGTTAGCATAAAAAAATGAAACATATACGTTTACTAGATATGAAACAGGTAGTCGAGTAGACAAATACGATTAGTTGGACTTATTCTCTGGTTTTACAACACCACAAACAATGACTATTACTTAGGGATTTGACTAAGCTTCATCACTTTTTACTGAATAGAAGTTACCCACAATACATAACACACAGTATTATATGATTCAAATAGAGAAATCACTATAATATTCAAAATTGTTTTCAAATTCAACATTAAAACTTTAGATGACTTTCAATTGTATATTAGATTAGTGGTACATAATTTTCTTGCCTACACAGTAAATATCAATACAAACGCTGACACCAATTTCATAAAGAATCAGGAACATATTACTTTGAAGAGAACAATATATAGCTTTGTCAATGAAAAGAGCTCATAATACAGAAGAACCAATTTGTTTTAGATTTGATACCTGAGACAGTATCAAAATGTGTTATCATTAAATAGCAGATGCTCTAACTATGGCATCAGCAGCAATGATGATTGGTTTAGCAATTGATAGTGCTTCAGCATTGACATGAAGTAATTTTATATTTAAACGTAAGGCATGAATAAACCCTAGAAGAGCTGCAGAAGCAAACTAAAGAATTAAACGACAATACAGCAAAGTCATTCGATTGCCTGAATGAAAGATCAAGAGACCATGGTTTGGTTACTCAGAAATTAAATAATTTGGGTGAAGCTCTCGCTTTATCTACTATTCATCAGGATACTGTTTTAGAGAAACCTAGATAATCTAAACTTAATGATTTTAGCAGCCTTCTGATAACTAGATAACCTATGAGTATGCTTTATTGCCGTTTTAATAGGTGCTAGTGTTTATGTGGGTTATACGTATCTATAGAACGTATTTGCTTCTCCCGCTACAAGCTAGTTAATTAAATAGATAACAATGGCAGCATACAGAAAATATATACCTCCTAACAAACAGGAGCAAAACAACAACAGTGTGTTAAACACCTGGGTCCAATGAATCATTGTATTACACATACACCAAAGAAGTGTAAAACTTGAACAAATACTTCAAGTGGTAAGACATAGGTTAGAACCCATTATCTTATTTCTACCTGTTAGACTTTTTATTTCGCTCGATATAAATGTTAAAGGAGCTGCTTAAAATGCAGTTCTGAACAATTGGGGAAAAATGCCTATTAGAGACATAACCATTTCTTATTGTAGTGATATTATTTATAAGTTCAATGATTCCAACAGTTCATGACGTTTACAGATTGATGGCTACCAGTATATGTGAGAGTAAAAATATAGTGCAAGGAATATATATTGCAAAAATTCGAAAGTTACAATCAGGGGCCGCTAATGCACAAAACATTGGTACAGAAGCTGTGCAGCTAATTGTATGCATAAATACATTTCGAATACTTTATGATTACAAGATACTAATAAGATCGTTGACCGTTGTATCATTTTTTGTTCCTCAATATTTTAGATTCACAATTACAAAATACAAAACATTTGAATGGATATAAGGTACAATCCAGAATTATGAATTGGAGAATATTAGTCTACAGTACGGTACAATTACTTCTGATACCTAATTCTGTTAACGAAAAGGACTGGAATTGAATTGTTTTTCTTTATGATTATATCACAAGATCGAAAATTATTGATATAGGTGCAAATACGACCTTAGCAAATGTTCACCAAGAATGAGTTTTAATAAATAGTCTTGATACTGTGTGAAAAAGACAGAAACAGATCCTGAAAATTATTTCAGTTCAGCAATACAAGACAAAAAAATGATGATGGCTGTGGAAGGATTACCAAACATGTTTTATTCACAGGGGTATAAAATGACTCAACAATTTACAGAGGTAACGAAATATTTCTTTAACGAGAAACAAAAACAAAACGAAATTTGCAAAGTTAGCTGGAAATTTTTAAAAAATTGAATTTTTAGTATGGTGATGGATGTATTGAAGTTATTTGCTAATTTTGTACAAATCAAATATTGCGTCAAAAATACTAACGCAAATTATCCTTTTTAGAGAAGAATTTTATATTTATGACTTAGGTACATCTATAAACCGTTTAGCACGAAAAACAACATAAAATAAATTAAAGCCAGTGCATATCGGAGGAATTTCATAATTGCATCGAGAAAAACAATAAGTCTGATATCCCCTTTACAATATCTAAAGAAACCAAACAGTTTTGTTATATTTACATAGAACTTGTATCTAATATTGAAATAACGTGGGCAATGTATTTAAAAGAACCTTTTAATATGATTATATGCAGTGTCACAAATTGTGTGTGTGGGGGGGGGGGGGAGAATTTGCACTAGATTTGATTGAGACGGAATATAAGAACTTTTGTTCTTTTGTTGTCATTAGCTATCCAACATTAATATACAATAAGACCTTAAAAAATAAAGGCTTTTTTTAAGACAACAATTTAGTTGTAATAGATCCTGGTGATTAATTAGATTAATGGTTAGAATTACTTATTAGTGTATACCAGAAAGCAAATGCTTTGTTCAGGATATATAATTATGCCAAGATTGAAGAAAGAAAAGAAAGCAACCAGCCTAACTAAGTAAGCATTCAGTGGTAGACATAACGAAAACTGTAATAAAATATCTTCGTCACAAAATTAGATGTAAAGTTGTCTTTTACTTCTAAAATAAAGCTTCAATGGAAAATGTGTTGAAGAAACTAATGTTGTACATGTAGAAATGAAAGATCAAATATTTGAAAAACAAAAAGAAAATATGAAAATAAAATTTTAATGATATTGGAATATCAAGCTCGATTACAAAATCGTATCAAAACCATATGGACTATTATTTATCATATCATCTAAATATCTCTTCTCATCATAGCAATTTCATGCAACCTTATTTAATGTACTATTATATAGCACGTGATGGTAAGATCAAATTAAATTCATCTCTTGGTGATTTATAGTTTGGTTATTGAGAATCTTTGCACATGTCTGATCTTGTATTCTTTTTAATTACTTACCCTTACATACTTCCTTTTCATCTTTGTCAGTACTAAAAGCAAATAGCCCGCAAACTTCCTGTATTGGTACACCATTCAATTCAATCTTTTTATGTCATTAAATGTTTCATTGCATCACCATATTTGTTTTAGAGATTGTTGTAGTGGAAGTTTTTCATAAGCAACTTACTTAAATTTACCACTGTAAGTCACTATAATAAAAATTTCCGTGTTGTTCTTTAAGCTAACTAACAACATGTCTTTTTATGACTGTTCTCATTGCAAATAAATTATCCATTTTAAAGTTTAAAATGTCTGTCTTCGTTAGAACATATTTTTAGATTCGTTCTCTTTCTTATATTGCCTATATGTTTACTGAACATAGCATTATTCATCAGTTTACAGATATTTTTTTTATAGTCATTGGGTGCTTTTTCTCTGACAAATGTATTAAATTCAGCCTAAGATTTTACCCATGCATTCTGATCAAATAAAACTACTACATGTATTCTTCTTTTTAGTTTTATTTATAACTTAACATAAAAATTTCGGTAGTGGATAACATATCTCTCTTTGTTTTTTTAGTCGCATAATAACTTAGTACTGAAGAATTTGTACCCTTTTTATCTTCTAATTATTTCGTCTCTAATAGAAACACTCACTAGGAATCAGTTTTGTGAGTGCAGAATTATAGTCTTTAAACTTGTTAAATTCCACCAGCTGTAGTTTCGTCATTCCAAGACATACATTTTATTCCATAGTTTCTATTTGCGTTCTGTTGCCCATTTAAGTTTCTGTCAGGTAGGTGTTGACACATACCCCATCCCTATAAATTGTTCTTTCTTTAACTAATGACATTGATCATGACTTATCATATTTATCATTATAATATTCATGATTTGCTTTTTTATACTAAAATCGTAATAATACGAGGAAAATTGTCACCAGATAAATTATGAATAATTAGTGGTATATATTTAGGATATTTGTAAATAAATTACACTCTGTATGTACAGGACTTCTGTATTTTCCAGTCAAGTGATCATGACCCCTTATTCGTTATTTGTTGTTTTTGGTAACTTCGTTTTTGTCTTTTTCTGTTTCTTCTTTTATGTTCTTTTCACAAATATAAGATGTTGGTGGAATTATACTTTTTTAAATTTTAATTTCGTGAATTGGATTATATAAGTGTTTCTTGGTCTTAGTTTTTCATAAGCATTGTTTGCAATAAATCGCAAATACTCGTGACATGTATTTATGCAGTCTGCACCTCTATAAACTATATGTTTATGGTTCTTTTGAATTGATTCCATGTAAAGCAAAATCCAGATGGTATGCTTTTTGCCGTTTGTATTGTCCATGATGTATTCGGTTTTTGTCTACTACCGTTTATAGGCGGCATAATACTATCAAAGTCACAATACGAAGAAAAAGGAACTTTTAGTTGGTGATGGTTGTTTTTAAATTTAACCACAGAACCCTTTATCAGGCATTATGCTTAATGTGTAATCTATTTAACTGCATACTCTTTTGTGCTCTTGCAATGATAAGTCATAAAAATAATAATTCAGAGACTTTTTGCAAGATTTATTTTTAAAGTGTCTTTTGGTTATTAAATATTATATTAATTTTGACAAACTCTCTATTCTATAATAATGACAATTGTTTCCATCAAAATTCAAGTAGCATATCTACATGAATATTTCTTTCACTTTCAGTTATTATTTTTGTGCCTGTTCAGACTCATTAGAAAATAAACTGGTAAAATGATGTAGCTTTCTTTCTCAACAATATTTATAACATTCTTTCCAGAGTTTATCATTATCTACTTGTACATTTCGAAGCAGAAGTATCTAATAATATTGGTGGAGATAATAACAGTTTTATTATGATCTCGAATTTTGTTTACAGTAAAAGCGTACATCTTCAAACGTTTTAATTGATATTATTTTACCATACAGGATGTCACAATACCTCTATTTCAGAATAATTTTTTTCTTCTAAGATTTTTTAATTTTTTATTTTATTTTATGTATGTATTTATTTATTTTTGAAATTGTTCTTTGAATTTTGGAGCAACCATTGTCATATCTTCCATTTATTTTAGCGACATAATATTTTATTAGGCTCCCAGTTATTAAAAGATTCAAGATATCTTTTCAATTTTGCAAACACATACTTTTAACCGTTCATTGGTTTCGTTTTTTTTTTCAGCCTTAGACAATTCATCTTGTTTGTCGTATATAAATCAGTTCTGCTCGTAAGATATTCCTTCAATATTCTCTCCTTTCAAGTCTTCCAATTTACATACATTAAGGTTAGATCGTAGTATAGATGTCTTAAATACTGTTCTTCTGTTATTTATTTTAAAATTATATTAGAATTAACTGAGGACCACTGTACTCAAGTCTAAGATTTTTGAAGAACTATTGTGTATATTTTCTTACTTTGTAGTAAGGCAACGATGACTATCTCTAAAAGAAATGTTGGCTTATTTTAAGTTTAAATCGTGGAAAAATATAGTCTAATACAGTTGACTTAAACAATAATATAAATAAATTCACCCAGATTAATCTTCCCGTTTTCTATATCAATATGCTTCTAAGTTTTAAAAAGGCAGAAGAACTGGTTTAAATGTCAGTCATCATGACTATGAAATTTTTAACTCTGTTGATGAGGTCAAATTATCAAGCATTGTGAAATTCAAATCATGTATATCAGTTACTATTTGTTACATATATATTTTTAGTTTTTTTCAGCCGTCTTTATATTACAGTTTCAATATATTTGTACTTTTTCAGATCTATCTATAATAACTCACCTAAAACAGAAATTGATTTTCAAACAACGCAGTTGAAATTTTCAGCACAAATTCAATCTTTGAAACTTCTTTTTTACATGATAACAAAAGCAACATTTTCAATATATTTTAGGTGTTTTCTTGGCCTACGAGGGGTTAAAAAAGATGAAAAATTTTAAATCCTGCAGTAATAACAGAGTATTTTTTTGCCTGCTATTATCACCTCAAGATTAATTGTCAGATATTAAGCATTTTTTTTTTGTATAATTTACAACATTCACACTTTCTAGAGGTTTCCTTCGATTTTATTGGTTAAGACGATCGCATGATCGTAATGTTCATTATTTTCGTTTCTCAATGAATACATATACGTCAGGTGGCTAATATTATAGGAACTACTTTGCATCCAAGATAAACAAACATGGTTGTCCAACTTTGTCTTGCTTCGATGCTATAAAAATGAAGAAAAAAATATACAAATGTGTATCGCTGTCTGGCGACTGTTATTTTTAATTTGAGACTGAATGCCTCTGAAAATATTTTCCTTAACATTTGCAAACCTTCAGTGAAACAAAAATGACTATGGCAGTTTCGCTCTGACTCTTCTTGAAGAAAACAAAGATAATATTCAGATGGACCCCGATTAAATTAGCTATTTAATATCTGCATTAGTGAATGATGGCGATCAGTTCTATCCAATTTCTGATCCAGAACCATTACCCGACCAGGAATTGTCACCGGAGAAAGATAATAGCCCCCAGCCTTCAGAAGACAAATACATATGCAAACCAAGGTTCAAAATCCTATCTGAGACAGATCTTAATCAGATTGAGGAGCACAGATACTCGGAATCAACCAAAAGAAACACAGACTGTGGTATTCAACTCTTCAAGGGTTAATATGAACATCGCAATTTTCAAGAAAATCACTATCTGCAGAGTGTAAAACTGCAAGACACAATTAATTCTTAATTATGAATTTCCTCATATAAAAATCAATACAATTATTAAAGAACTGAATGTATGTTTTTATTGTTTCAAAGGTCTTTGAAATTGAGCATGCCACTACCGATGGGATTCATGAAAATTATTAGCGACATATATACTTTGTCAAATTAATTCAAGTGTCAGTTTGCAAGCTCCTTCCATTTAATCTACATATACATGAATTATGTATTATTAAAAAAAATATAATTAGTGGTTGAACTTTAAGAAATGACACAAAAGTAAAAATGTTCAAACTGTTGTCAAATACAAGCTACTATTTGGTTCAAGAGCCATTCAAATGAAATACTAAAATAAATCAGTAAAGAAAATTGGTATTGCGAATGACCGTTCCAATAATCACAATTAGTAAAAGTTTGATTTACAGGACACAATTATTAACAAGTTCAGTTATATCTCAAAAGTATCCATATTGTTATTATGGGGAACCCCAGAATTGTGCATCCTATAATTTGCAAACCTTAAAAAACTCCCCAATTCTTAAAGACCTATTTAATATCTTAAAATTGTAATTATTATTTGTAATCACTGACTTAATTCAACGAATAAATTCTGTTTAATATCTGTATTTTGATACTAACAAATATATGATATATCTAAATTGCAAGAAAAATGCAAATAAATATGAGCCTCACTAATGCAAAATGGAAACCCTATTTTTGCCCACCTTTAGACTGGTGTCAGGACACATGTGGAAACAGCAATGAAGTTGACTTCACCATGGTTACACTACAGGAACTAAATGTTAAAGTGCTCAGATTTTATGCAGAGGCACAACCCAAGCAGACTTAGAGCAGAATGAGAAGTATATCCCACAACCAATCAACAGAATATCACAAGAACACTCACAAATGCACGCAGTGCTATCAACATACATATAATGGACATGAACAGAGACTCTGACATTGTGACGTATAGGGATTTTAAACAGGCAAATGACATGATAAATGCTAAACTTAAATTGAACATGAAATCTGGCCTTTCTAGACCAACTAAACATAATAATATTATTTTTAAGCCAGATATGGTTAAATTTTAGTCATACCTTGAATAAAATGATCCAATCACGTTCAGATTCCTCATATGGTACATACTGGCAATCCATTTTGTTAGTAGGGGACTTGAATTTCATCAGCAGTTGACACCAAATTCCTTTTTGTTCAAGGTTGATGAATCTGGCTCAGAATATATAGTATTCAGTTACGAAACAAAGCAGAAGAAAAAACTTGTAGGGGGCTTAGATAACATGCATGAAACTGCAGACAGAAGAATATATGCAACCGGAGAAGACATCTGACCTGTTGAATGTATTTAAGTAAATGCCACAAAAAGAAGCACCAGTTCTATTTTGGCAGATTGACAAGGCTGCTTTAGCAATCCAAGCCCTCTCTTAAACCTGGTACACCGTGAAGCCAGTATCAGCCTGTCAATTTTCAAGTGTTATATGTGACATTTGTAAAATGCCGGCGTTGAAACTAAGTACAAAGCACGCTGTCTTAGAGCAACTGCTATCCAAGCAATGAATGATGCTGGCCTGGAAATTAGATACATAATGTTTCTGTCAGGACACAGAAGTAAGTCCTCTGTTAGGTCCTATAATCGAGATCTTACTACCAAACAGAAAGAAGTTACAAGCCACATCTTGCCCACAATCTCCACTGGGTAAGAAAATCCCAGCTACTTCCGGCCCTGGGGTTACGTAGGTCAGATCTCATTTTCGACAGCACAGGAAGTCACAAACACTCAAAATAATCTCCTGCATCATTTTGCTTCAGATTTTGCAAGCAACTGGACATGTACATTCAACAGTGGACTTTTAACTTCAGCTCAAAATAAATCTTGCAAAATTCACATAAGAAATGATAATGCGACTTGCATAAATCCAATTTCCAAATACTTATCCACCAATACTAATGCAATTTTAACTGTATCTTAGGATTCTCAAATTTATGTTGTGTTTACATTCTCCCATTTATGTTGAGTTTACATGACTCTGAAAGCTGTGTTTATTTTCGATGAAAAGTAGTTTCTATGATACGTCATCTGATGTGCATGTGTTCAGGAATAAACATTATGGTCAAGAAAATGAGTGCAACAGTACTTGATTCTGTGCTTAAAGACCAAATTACCTTATCAATGTCAGCGTACCCCATTCTAACTGATACATGCGTATTAAATCAAATACATTGTGGTATAAGCAGTGAATCTTCATTCATTGTACTTTATATCAACACAGTATTAGTCCACAATTCTGACTAAATATTTGAAATACAGCATTCATCTGAACGCGGGAGCATTATATATGTCATGCGAACTCCAAATTCTAAGTGTTCTATATGCTCTTTAAAAAGATCTAATCAGAGTTTGTATTGGATCTATAGATCTTACAATATAACGTCTTAAATTAAAACAATATATATATATATATATTTATATATATATATATATATATATATATATATATATATATATATATATATATATATATATATATATATATATATATATATAATTATTCCTTTACAAGGGACATCGTAAACTCGAGACCGAAGTTCCCAGTAGCGTGTTATAAAAACTAAAATAAAGGATATAGAAATTCAAAATGTTCGACACCACTGTGACGAAACACGCTGGAGATGGGAAGTGGGGAGGGGGAGTTCCCAAGGAATTCTAACACCCACCTACATTACTTACATACTGAGAATGTATTTATGTGCACCTGTGAATACATTCCATATATGTTACTATAACCTTTCATATTCATTCTTCCACAGATATATGTAAATATATACTCAATGCAATCGTTGGAAAGTGCAGCTCTAGATGTGCAATTTTATGTGCCATTTGCCCTGATCTAGGTCGTTGTTGCTACTTAAAAAAGGTTGTAAATATTATCAGACAAATCCTGTTTCTGATAACAAGTATATTTATGAACGTTTAATGGCGGGTGGGGTATTTTCACTTGGAAGGTATTCTTGATATACTGGATCTCCTGGGTTGCATGCGCCAATCTTGGAGACAGTTGAAGAACACCACATTGTTGAGGTAAGGTTTCTCGTATTAGGATGGGCTGAAGCAATATTTTGCTACTTTCGACATAGATTTCGATGTTTTTGAATTGTTTTAAGATTGTATAGAAATAATTATTTATGATCTGATAATATAACTTCATCTTGAAGCCAGATTGATTTGTTGCTTAAAGGCAGACAGCCCGAATGGATAACGATTATTAGACCATTTCCAGGAGAGCAAATGATATGATTAACAGTAAAGCCAACACATGCAGAAAGCGAGAACAGTAAGACAAATCCTATACAGCTAAGTATCAAATAAGCGTTGTTAAAAGCATCAGAACGCGACAGAAAATTGCATTATTTCAACTGTTATTGCATCACAGATAAAGCTAATCTCACCTTGGTGTCAATGTAAAAGAAGCTCCAACACATAGATCCTATGTTAGATTGCTGGAGTGACAAGCATGCAGGAGCTACTATGTGGTTAGGCATATGAAATATTGGTAGGTTACTTTAGACGTTATGCAGTGATACGGATGAGCCACTGTAGCTCAGTTGGTAGAGCGTCGGACTCGTAATCCATGGGTCGCTGGTTCAATACCCACCCAAGCCAGCCCAGGTCAGCTGCCTCGGTCTGTCTTTGGGCAAGGCACTTAGCTCCCATATCCTCGGTATGATACAGCCAATAATGTGTTAATAGTACGTGTACTAAAAAGTATCAAGTTTTAGGTAATGTTTCTGCTATAGTTCAATAAAAGAAAGCCGCGGCATACGTACAATTGACTTGCGACTAGTTAGCATATTTGAGTTTACATTATTCGGGTTATTAATGGAGTAAATATAAATGAAAAGACATGAACTGCCATTTCTAAAATTACGTTGCTAGTACATTTTAGCATAAATACGTCGTGCATTTAGTGATTATTAAAAACATAATTGATTAAGCTTTTAACGTATAGACTCCTAAATAATACAATATGTTACTTTAAGACTTGTTTCATGCACCACAGAGTGGATTTGGGGGAAAGTTACAGCTACGTAAAAGATCAGAAAATATAAGTTACATTATTACATATTTTACACAAGTATTGTGGCAAAATGAAAAGATGATAATTATGAATATTTTTAATATTATTGATGTTACCGTCCTAGCTAAGGCGTACAAAGCACTTAGATTGGTATTCCATGTGGGGGTAAGTAAGTACAAATATCAGTCATTCTATGAAGCAGTGTTAAATGAGAATGTGTCACATGTGTGCCATATTAGATCAAGAGCCTGTCAGCCAGTGGTAGCTGTAGGGTTATGTTCTTGGCAGCAAATTGGACATTTCAAGTGGGAAAGTAAGTAGACAGGCAAAGCATATGGTTTTCGCAAACTAAGTGTAGCCAAAGCACACAAGTCATATGATCCCACCAAGTAAAGTCCCCAGGTGATCATGTTACCTGTAAGGTGTACATATGGTAGGGGACACGTATGGAACTCTTTGTTAGGAAGCATAGTAACTCATCCTTCACTAAGTTGAGTTGACCATTGGAAAACTTTAATTATAGCCAAAATCTGACAATCAATCACAATCAATCAATCTTTATTTCCTCCATAAGGAGAGTTCATTTACAAATATAGAAAATAGAACAGAGAGAGATAAATTTCAACAATTTTCATTGTAGATTTTGGAAAGTCGGTGATACATACTACATTAATACAGATGAGTAAGGAACAAATAGAATATCAATAGTTAGGAAATACATGCAAACATACAAAATGACACATAATCTTTGTACATAAATCTATAAACAAAAAGTTATTTTTACAGTACTGATCCATTAATGATAATGACTTTGTTTTTAAAGTAAGGTCATATAAGTAGAGATTTTTGGTAGGAACTGATTTGGAAATTTTGCCTTTTGACAAATGTTTGGTCTTCAGGATATGAAGTACACTCGTGATACAAGGACGAGAAATTGGAATGAACAGATCTGAAAATGGTGAAACTGTGTTTTGTCTAGTCTACTTTCAATGTCAGTTCTTAAGAGTTTTAGTAACTGTAACTCGTCGTTACTTTGGGTAAGTTCTATGTGTAGTTCAAGTCCAAACTTGTCAAACACGTACCAGCAAAAGTCGTTGGCTCTTTGTCTTGTTTAATATACATGATGTGACCACATGCTGAAGGAGGTCGGTATACTGTTGAACACATTTTTGACAATGAGTAACGTCATGACCTGGCTTTAATACCCACAGGGATGCTATAAACCTGGTTAATTTGCGTTCATAATTATTCCTCGTAATTCAATACAGAGTGGAAGGGCGAATTTGTGCTTGTAAGTGTCGAAATATAGACAAATCATGATGTCTATTGATTCTGTCGCACCAGGCAGTCTCTTCCTTTTCAAGTAAAGTCATGTTGACCAATTGTTTCCACTGAGATTTGTTCGGGAAAATTGATTGATTAATGAAGTTCAGGAGGAAATCTGTACTCTCATACTTCTGAAGTAAATTCCAAATATCTGGAATAAAACCAGATTGTACAGATTGGGTGCTATCAAAATACATGTGAAGACGTATGAGGAATATTTGCTTGAAGATGTTATTGGACAGGGTGCATAGTTTTCCTAGGAAGAGAAGTTTACGTCAATCAATTTCGGTTGTGATTCTTATTAGTCCCAGCATTGACTCACACATATATGATCGCGTTTGTTCTAGAAATCTATAGTGGATGGATAAATCAGTGAGTTTAGTTGGTTAATGAGTTAATCAGTTAGTCAGTTAGTGGGTTAGTCAGCCAGTTAACGAGTTAGTGAGTTCTGCAGCTCATTCAGTAAGATCAGATGGGGTTGAGTTATAATGTTCACTTTTGTAGAGTGGTGACCATGAATGAAGTCTTCAGTTATATAAAGTGGATATGAATAAGTTTTAAAAATTGGTATACAATGTAGATAATAGACGTTGTTAACTTTTGCGGAATACACTGTGGTAACTAAGAAAAACTATATTTTTAATTTCTTAGGTACAGCATGAGATGGACAGTTGATGTATTGCTATAAGTATGCAATATGTGTGAATACATATGCCATGAACAACGATTTTTTTTGGGAGCTAATACCTAGCGTGAAAACTTAAATTCTCTCACTCGCCGAGTAATATCTCCGAAGGATCTTGTGCCACAATTAAATCATATTCTAAAACAAAATACTAGGATACTGCCACGCTTATATATTTAACTTTTGAGTTAATATGTATTTAAAAATAATAACAAAATGAATTAGTTAATAGTTAGTAAATATTAAATATTAAAGTTCTTAAATGTCAAAAATGAGAAATATGATGCAGTAGACTAATATTAGTCCTATTTCATATATGTAAATTCCGACAGGAAATTCATAATAAGAACCAATAAAGGTCAATATTTGTCTGTACCTTCGGGTACATGCGAGTAAATTCTGTCTGGAAGAAGTTTCCTATTTTAAACAAAAGTCGACAGATTAGTGTGGGGGTATATGACTTATATTACAGGCCTAAATATTATAATATGAGTTTTATTTGCAACTAAACATAAATATTTGGTGATCAATTTTAATTCATCTTCAGAAGACAGAGTCCTTCAGGCAATCATTCCGAAATTTTGAGTGACTTTAAACGCCAAGGTTTTAAATTTTGAGTCAAATATGGAGCCACCCGCTACTATTCAGACAAGGACTATGTCAGTTAGAGGAAACCTGCCATAAATATACGTAACTTTAGCATGGAAAGGGTGTTATTACCAGACCAATCTGAGGTTAAGTTGGTCTGAATGTAATTATTGGTTGTTTTGAATCAGATGGGAATCAAGTGCATTGAAAAATGTAGTCAACTTGTACAAATGCATGAATTTCCTTCCTTAATTGACATAAATTGGAATGTTTTGGCATTTATTGGCGTCTATATTCTGGCAAATAAAATCGCTGCACGAATACACATTGACAATTATTAAGATAAGTAGACATTTGAATGAAGTGTTTATTTGCACGTGTAAATTGTACTTGTTGGAACAATGTGACCATGATTTGACTGCGAATTTCCAAAACCAGTGTGGTTTCTTTCCTTTGACGCTTGAAAGAATCGATTATAGTTTGTATATGAAGTTTATGAATACATGTGAAATATTTTTTTAAAAATCTGCAGAAAATAATAAATAAACAAATAATAATAAAATACAAAGCAATCAATTAATATAACAAACCATCCATTTAATTAGATTTGTGACTACCAGTGCTTTGTTGAGTCAAGTTCGCTCCTGGTTTCCCTCATCTCTTAAACAGCCACCATCAGCGATAAAACTTCTCTGTGTGGGATTATTAACTGAAAATTTATTGGAAAGAGCACACACCATATTGACTCCAGGAAGTGAGAAGGGGCCGAGTATTCATTTTATCTCCAGCAGATATATAAAAGCACCAAGACTTTTTTATATCCGGAATATAACTGAAGTGCCAATTTTATTGGCAAAATAATTTACATAATGGTGGAAAACTTAGTATTTTTTTTAAATAGTTATATAGTTTTTGTTTATAGAGCACAAAATGCAAATATTACGTGTTTCTCAAATACTATACGTACAACTTTAAATAGAAACTCTAAAATATTAATCAACATAAGCTGAAAAGGAGAGGATGAACAATATAAATAACCTTTACAACAAATTCCTGCAATAATAATAATATATCTCTTATTTTAATCGTTTCATATTCAACTTGAGCTTTAGTACAATTTATTTTCTTATTGCAAGAAGTGAACAGTTGAATGAACTTATACATAGATGGTATGTTCCAAAAGTACCTTTAAATTAAGTTTACAGGTAAACTAGTATATATTGGACACACGAAATGAATATAATATTCATTATCCGTATAATGTTTGTCACACAGCATACAATATCTTTCACCTCTTTAAGCTGCTGATGTATGTTTATGGTTTATGGTTACACCGGGATTTCGAATAATCTTTGATATATATATATATATATATATATATATATATATATATATATATATATATATATATATATATATATATATATATATATCATAATTTTATCATTTATTTTTCAAGTCTAAAAAAAAATTGTACATTTGTAAGACTTGTTCAAACATTTTACAGAATCAGGAAACATTTAAACACAATTTACAGAATCAGGAAACATTTAAACTTCTCCGAACTCAAATCTGTTTTGAGATATAAATACTCAAGTTGAAACTCGAAGAAAGTGTGCCTAACATAAAATGGAACCTTGTTTTGCCTATCACAGCTTATAGTTAGCATTATTCCAGTAAATTATGTGGTAGAGACCTTAATCTTTTACTACAGTAAAGAAAGTTCGTTATGAATTGCTTAGACATAGATGCTTGATTTACCCCGTATTTAGTTCCTTTATGTCCAAATAGACATCATAGGCTCTAAATCAATGAATGTACGGTTTGGATAAATGAACCTAATAATAATAATAATAGTATATTTGTTGTATACAATGCTTAAAGCTGAACGGAGTAAAGTTATTAGGAAAATATTAGTTTTGGATCCTCCTCATCAATAGAATATCTAAATGATTTAATAGTTTGTAGATAATACATATTAGACATGTTGGAAATGACTTATGAGATGAATTACATTACTTTATTCAATTGCTATTCGAGCTGTTCGGTGTTCTTTGCAATTAACATCGACCGTCTTACAATTCAGACTGATAATTAACTTTTTATCTACATACTACTCAAACTAGACAACCTTGATTCTATAATCGCCTTACAAAGGTCGTCGATCCGCCTCTTTCCGCATCGACCGTTATCATATGTAGCGAGCAGAAACTGTGTTTTGAACATGTGCCATCTTGCACATGAAAGAGTTACTGTCCGTGGCAAGCTAAATCAATTCACCAATTAAAGAGCTCGTTACATATGTTAGGTAATCAATATGGCGACTTCCATGATGTAAACATGCCTTGAATAGAAAGAAAAACCTGTATCGGAATTGTTTAAATTGGAGAAACCAACATGTAACATGTGTCGTTGTCTACGGAGGCCGTGATGCTTATTCCCAAATATCTTTAGAGGAATAAACAGACCGCGCACTCTGATTAAAAAAGTTTCTTTCAATTGCATCCAATCAGATGGAGGAGGGGTAGATACTGTTCGACTAGCTACATATTCCAGGGAGCGATGTGGAATGAAGTTAATCAACGACATTTAATAAGTAAGACAATCCGGCACGGCATTGAGTTAGTTAAATTAACACAACTACAGAAGAGAAATAATAAGAGTGTGTATGTAAATGCACACTTGCCATATTTTATATGGTGAGAGATTTTTTTAGAAAGTTTATCGATAAATATTCTTCTGCTAGGCCACAATCATTTTATTGTGCCGTTTATCAAAAGAGAAATACTTGGTTTCATAATGTTCTGCTTTAAGCGAATTGCTTGAAACCAGATTGTGTAGAAATTACAAGCAATCGGATTAAACTCGAGAATAGAATATGTCATGTTGCCCTGCAGTTTATCCGATCCACATATTGTTAGTAGCCCATCCACATATTGTTAGTAGCCCATCCACATATTGTTAGTAGCCCATTAAATAACGTGTTGCTATTCTAGTTAAGAAGATATATATTTCGTAAGGATATCTTCCTAATGACGTTTTCCTCTTGCAGAATTATATATTGATAAACTGTAATTTGATTGGTAAATCAAAAGGTCAACAAAACATGACCTTATAATGGCACCCATCGGACCTCCGCTTTTTAGGAGCTCTCGATTGCAAGAAGATTGAATACATATTAGGAACTGGTACTTGATTTGAAAACGAAAAAGTGCGAGTAAGGAGAGCATAATATGTTTCTGCTAAACGATCTCAATTCAAAATGAAATGCATTGGTAATCTGATCAAAATTCATTTCTCCGGGGAGAGATACACGCTTTAATGCTAGAGTAGTTGTTCGATTCTCGGAATATCTTTCATGAATACCGATCTTATCAAGAGATTTGTATATAAATAATTTTTTTAAATTCCAGAACATGCAAAGATCATCCAAATTATGAAATACTAGCCTTTTTAAATATTATATTTCATGATACAAGATTTTTTATAATGGCTGCGATTGTATTATCTGATCGGCGTGGCACATGCAGCGCTGTGCATCACGAAGTTACTAAAACTCAATACAAAGGCTATGTCATCCCAACGGGAGGTCTCTGTTTTTCCGTTCTATTATAAACAAAACTTTTCAATATAACATGAAATAACCTGTAGGATAACAAAAGCAGTTAATTAAACAAACAATGATCCCAGTTATAATGTTCATGCAAAACATTATGTCCCTATGTCCCTAAAAATCTTGCAAGTTCTTCTTTTGTACAAGAATTTAATACCGATTTTATTCGCATTTTTACTTGGAGAATTGATCGGAAAATTGATTACATAGATGTTTGTTTAAGTGGCAATCTTTTCACGGTATATATTTATTGATTAAGTCAAATATTTGTAAATAATATGAGAGCGTGTACAGTAACACAACAAAAAGAAATCTTGTTTCTCTGAATGAGAACTGTCTGAGGTATTTGAGTTACATAAATGAAAGAATTTATTGGGGATAGAATCAGGTACTCGCTGAATCAGGTACTTGCTGAATCAGGTACTCGCTGAAGTTGACATGCTGAAACATTTGAGGTTTAGCACGAAATCATCAGTAAAGATTAGCCAAATGGATATTATAATAACATCTTTCGAAATTCACACTCACAGTCGTATGCTCCCGCGATATACTAGTCTCCCAAGATATAACGCATGTTCCCACGATAATTAAATGAGAGAGATGAAGATAATAGAGAGGAGAAAGAAAGAGAAGAGTGGAATAGAGAGATAGTGCTTGATGTGGTCCGGTCGGTAAAATGTTAATTGTAAACATAAGGGAACAAAAGCGGATCATGTGCTTGTGAATCCTTTTGTGTTAATTACAACTTCTGCATTTCCTTTTGTGTCAAAACCTTTTGTTCTGCTGCGTGAAGTTTGTTGCCAGATAAAAGTATATCAGCATCAATATAAATATTCATTGCTGATAGTCTATGAAAAAGCTAAGTTATTGCATTATTAAAGAATACGCATTTCAAAAAGAATTATGGTATTTTTCTGTTGAAAATCCGCAAGACCAGGAAGGATTTGCGATAAGATTAAATTTAAATAAATCACAATTGAGCGAACAGCATTTGTGTCATAATTGGCCAATTAGCACTGTATCTCGCCTATTACATAATGCCAATAACTGGGAGCTGTAATTTTTGTGGGTTTTTTTTTTAAGGTTAGTATAGATGGCCAGTTTCTCGTGGATTATGGCAGATCGTTTCATGAGTTGATAACTGTTGGTATCTACAATTTTGTTAACAGAGAGGTTCTATATCGATACTAAATGATATTGTTCCAGATTCTCAGATTACAAAACACCCAGTCCCGTGAACAAGGTGAAAGTAAATTATTGATATAATATTGAGACTTATTGTTGATAATTTTGTAATAAAACCACAGATATTGTTTTTATGCTTCGATTTCTGAGAGTAGGCCATCCAGTTTCAAAAATAGAGTGCTTCTCTGCTTGCAAACTTTGGTAGTCCAGAGACTAGTCTGGTTGCTTCAAGTTGTAACTTTTCAAGTTTTTTTCTGAATCTTAGTTAGTACAGACAGACCATATTTCAGATGCATATTCCAGAATTTGGCGAATATAGGTTAAAAACTTTTCATTCAGGTTATGTATAAACGTTTTCAGTTGTCCAATAGTCATAAATAAAAACTAAATTAAGGAATATATATGGTTGCTCCAACTTCCAAGAACCATAGGATGATAAAATAATTTCCAGGTGTCGATTTAATGTAAGATTACGAATCTTTTCACCCGAAAATTCAAGGTTGGGTATGATTTCAAATTCCCTGTTGGATGAAAAGGAATGAATGGATTAAAACTGAATAAAAAGTTGATCCGGTGATATACATTGTAAAGAGTAATCGCCAGCAAATAATCTAATCAGTGATTTTAAACTTTCGGCTATGTCATTATTTCATTAATGTATACAAGAAAAAGCAAGGAACCTAATACTGATCCCTGAAGTACACCTGCAGTGAGTTTCCAAGGCAGTAAGTTGTCTTCAGTTAATTTTTACGGGATCTGTAATTTAATGTACATTAATATTTTAAAATTTTATTGTTATAATATGTAAAAACTGCATTGGTTCTTTTTCAAAAACAGAAATGCAATTTACACAACCAGAAACTAATATGAAACAACTTAGAAACGAAAGCCTGTATTTAAAAGACAATAACTATAATAAATGTCATCACTGAACTTAGACCCGTGCTTTAGCGTCAACCTTCATATATCGCCAAAACACGTACAGTACATATGTTGGTGATCTATCAAGATTACACTCAGTTTATAATATGTTTACATTTGAGATCAAAACTGGTTTGGTTTCCACTCTTTTTAAAACGTAATTTTAAGTTTAAGCTTTGTAATAGAAACAAAACAGATAACCAAACACAGTGACTATAATAACTGAGGAAACAATATCGTGGAATGGGAAAACGAGAGATGAAATGTTTGATGTGAAGTAATATCTGATATAAATAACTGTCTTTTAAATACAGCAAGTGAAGGTTCTTGCTTTTTAATTTACAAAAGAACAAATTAAGCATAATAAAAGTCTAGACAGAATACATGCATATTCATGACAGCGGAGTTTCAAAATATGGATCCTCCACTTTTAGTGCATGGGAGCACAGTGACTGTAACAAGTAATTTAATATCTTTCTTTCTCGTAACAGCATTAATATGGAATTCGCCAAGTACTGTGTAAGAAGCTTCAAAATGAAATTGAAGTTTTATGTCTGGAAGAAAACACGAAATACAACTAACAGAAGCCTTAGCAGCCGTCTTCAGTTCCAACTCTTACTTTCTTTCTTGTTTTAAAATCTGATATGGGTAAAATATGCACATGTATTCTGCATGATCCAAGTTAAATACCTTATCTCCTCTTCTTCTTCTTTATTAGACAACAGTGTAGTCATTTTAGTCCATTCAAGTTATGAAAATGGGAACAAAATTGCTGCTGCGAGAGTTTCCTACAAAAACACAAATACACTACAAACTAATGAAAATATTTTTAATATTATCTTTTCACTGTATGCACCTATACAGAGTTGATTGCCATAGCAACTATTAATATAGGCAAATCTAAATCATTCCAGCACTTTATTTGCATCTTTATATCGAAAGAAAACATGTAATAAAGAGCATAATTATTGTAAATGCTTCTAAAATCAGATCAACATTAATCAGGTTATGTCAGAATTCTCCCCTAATGCGCTCGTGACTTAAGCTTTAAATTGCCCCTTACTGAACAAAACTTAACGAGGGAACTGCTTTTAATGCGTAGTAATTCTCAAATGTAAAAGCTCATAATTGTGGGATTATCCTCTTGATTTACAAGTCAGTAAGAAGCATGACCCTCATTTGCTGTTGTACTCTTTCTTTTGTCATTCAGTCAGTGCAACGGTATAAGAGCCTGTCGTGTATGCTATGTGAAGAAAAACAATTCATTCATTCGTCCAGGATCTGTTCCGCATAACACTAGCATGGATTACGTACTCCTATAAACCCAAATTCACGTTTAAATCTTTTACTAAAACTTAATTCCCTTAAGCTTATTTCAAGCACGACTTGACGTGAGCGAATTATTTATTGATCAGTCAAACCTGTCACTCTCACCACGGCGCAACCTATTGTATTGGCCAAATTAGTTTACAATCTTTATTGAATCAGCACCGTCAACGTTTCTTCTTCAAAATACGTTACTCGATCATAATACGTCAGGAGTTCATATATTACCTTGTAAATCCAGCACCTTACCCTCACCCCAAGCTAGAAAAGACGTTAACACATACATTGGCTTGTTTAGCAACAAATTGATAACACCACGTCTACTTGCAGAGACGAGTCAGATATGAGTGATCTCCCTTGGATATAGAAATTGGAGCCAAATCCCGTCAATCGCCAGTAACTACGCCAAATGATAAAAGCTGTGTACTACATGACGTCTCGTCCCAATAAATGGAGGACCTCAGTCGGTTTCTGGCGGGTATCTACCGTAAAAAAATCACGATCTGCACAGATGCCAGCACAACAGGCTGATGTCCCCACATCCTGTCTTCCTTTCAAGAATTTAGCGGGGTTTGCCCCTCCAGAAGCGCCAATTTCAAATCAATCTACTGCAGATTAAGGCCATATGTGAATGTTTTTTGACCATCACTATCCTCATGTGTGACAACAAAGGACTCCTGCAGATGATATCGGTATGAGTCTTCAGCTTCACATGCACAGGCCATAGTGCAAAGAAGCCCTTTAGATGAACAACTGTAGCGAAAGTGACACTGCAATGTCTTGCAGACGTATACAATAGCATCTACCAGACCTGTACTGGCTAGGTCCTGTGTCTTGAATGTGAGCTGCGTTTTTTTTTTACCTCCCATTTCTCATTCATTTCCAATGAGTAAGGGACAGTACGGATTTGTTTCTAGTGTCCTTTTTCGTGTGACTGTCTGCCCATTTACTTTTCGAGACAGTGTGCAAAAGGAGAAGTTATTTATTCATGGAATGCTTTTTATAGAGGAGCATGTATTTGAGATGATTGACATCTGTCACAGTGCACTTTCAATATACATTTTGCAAATTATTTGGTCACACACATTTCAATTTTCTGAAGCATGCTTAATTCTTCTTGCATAAACCTCTTCTTATGTGCTGTATATAAATAAAGCCACTGATTCCGTGTATAAGATCTACCGGCAAGACGGCAAGAACAACCTTTGACAGAGTTGAGCATCACACGAAAGCGTTACCAAAGTGGAGCTGTTTTTCAAAGAAGAAACTTTTAGAAGAACTTCTTTCAGTTTTAGATCAGCGACGTGTCTAAACCGTGCATTCTTCTTTCATTGCTGTCCATTTCTATGCCATCTTGAACGATCAAACATTACATCCACGCGATTGCATGCGATATCACTCAGGGGCTGCATGACAAAATTCATAATTTTCTCACCAAGCTCGCCAATGCTGAAGCATAAGTGATCCATGCAGTCCTCCTGTCAGCGATGAGATTCAGCCTGTCCTTTTCTAAGTCGGCGAGCAAAGAACCTTTTGTTAGCTTTTCTGAGAGTGCCAAAGAGTACGGTATCGAAACAAGTTCGTATTGAAAGACAGTTAAAACTTTCAGTCTGTATAATTATTAATGAATTTTCATTGGCAAGATCATTCACAAATAAATTTTGCTAATTATAACATAACCATAAGGAAATTGTTCTAATCCATGTGCTAGATTTTTCTTGTCCTCAAAGGCACTTATAGCTAGCTTGTTTGGCTAATCATTGAAAATATCCTGTTTGTAAGATCTGATGATTTGAAAAACTGGTAATTTGCTGTTCACATTTAAGTGAACAACATTTATAGTCATCAAAGTTTAAATCGTTATCAGCTGACGTTTTGACATCGTTACACTTTTTTCTGTTACTGTTTTACCTATCTTAAAACGAATCTATATTGCTCCTATGCGCTATAAAGACCCCGACAATTCCACAGTTTACTTCAGTCCTGAACTTCCCTAGCACTTTGTTGTTAATAAAGGTAGTCTACATTTGTTATTCTTAGGATAGTCGGATGTATCGAAATGATTCCCATCCTTTTCATGTTCTCAAACAAATATTGTCTGTGATCATGCTAAACAAGCGAATCTATCTCAGTGTGCATCATTTGTATGTTATTCACGTGTAACTTAGGCTTCAATACACACTAATAGATTCTGCACATTAAAAAGTTACTTAATTCCATCGTAATGAATCATATATATGTGTTGAAATCCATCAAAATTGCTGGGGGTGCATTTTTCCTACTTTAATATCGTCTTTTTTCAGTAAATAATAATCCCTCAACTCCCAAAACAGAAACAGATTTCAATCCCCAATTTCAATTTTACTCTAGAAAAGAAAACAAAAACAACCATAAAATCGAAACTCACTACAAACTTGGAAATGTATTTTAGCTGCTAAATTCCTGACACACGCTGGACCAGATTATTTACAGTTAGCAAACACTGAAGTAGGCATATCGGTGAGATAACGTTTCCAAGGCACGCGAGGTTCAAACAATACTTGACACGCGAGCCGATTCAGAATAGGGCCGACAATAGGCTAATCTGAAGTTTTCGTAAAAAAAAGCAATATTTTAAGGTAAATTATTAAAACCTAAACTCTTGGAGATAAGTCATTTTGAAAAGATTATGTTTATCTGCTTACTATCTACTTGTGATTGATGCTATTCATTTGTGTAAATGATCAATAAAAGTTTTTTTGTTTGTTTTTAAATTAAATAACCTGACTGTAATAACCAGGCATTAGGCCTCGCTTTTGATGCCTTGCCGATGGAGACAGACAAACCAGTATTCTAAAAAGTCAGATTCACTCAATTGATTTTCAAAGGAGAGAAATCATTTCATACATGTATTTAAGTTCACTCACATGTCAAGATGTCAGAATTAATCTAATCAAAGAGTATGAATCAGTGCCAAACCCTACATTGAAGGAACTAAGGAAAAATTTGGCGTAGGAAAATTATGAATTATATGGAGTATTAAAATATTATGAATTATCATTCATAATTTTCATAGACTTACAGTAAAGTGTTAAAAGTGTGTCGTAATTTAATTTATTCACATGACCGAATGTGATTTTCGGAAGGAACATACGTTGTTCAGCTAATTTTTCACTAAATGTATAAAACGCAGACAACTGTCTTAATTGTTTTTCACTCTTACACACACAATCATAGATGCCTTCAATTACATTCTCTCTCTCTCTCTCTCTGTGCCTCTGTCTCTGTCTCTGTCTCTCTTTCTCTGTCTGTCTGTCTCTCTCTCTCTTCACAAAAGCGCTTATAAGAAGACACATTTTATCTCTTCTGGGAAACCCTCACCAAAAACCTCTCTGTATAAACACGCACAATCGGATTCCGTCCCATAGACTTTAACTTTGGAGGTAACCGAACAATATTGTCCCGTTTACGTCGTCTTCAAGCTGTATGCGTCGTCGATAATGAAGCACGTGTTGACAAGAATTACTTTCTTTGTTGATTAACAACAGCAATGGCTAAGTACAAATTTCACTCTATATTATCACGCATCCTCGTGTTGGATTCAGGATAGCACATTCTGCTCTGTCTGGTGTATATTTGTAGCTATCTATATTCATTTATATATGTCTTGATTTATGTCATAGGAATCCGGAGTGACTGTGTATACTGAGAGTTAACTGCCGTGTGGTCATGCGGGTGTGTCTGCTATGCACAAATGCTTATACCAGTGACTATGTTCAATCCTTATTTGGGGACGCGCTCATGGTCGAGGAGTGTTGGTACGGGCAGACAAGGCGATTATTGTCGTAACCCGCGGACCTGGGTTCGAGTCAAGCTGTATATGTCGTAATGACGCAGGTGTTAACAAGAAATACTTTTTTGCTGATAAACAACAGGGATGGCTGACCTTTTCGACGTTGTATTTGATCAGTTGACATCTGAACAGCTAATGGAACTCTTTTCGCCCTTCGAAACTAACCGTAATGTAATTGTAAACGATCTTAATGGGCCAGAAAAAAAAGTGAATACGACAAAATGTATAAAAAGAGACGTTGCAAATATGCAACGCTGGCTCTGGGAACGAAAACAAGAACCGCGTTTGTTAGAAATGATTGCACCTCAACAATTCAATGAGTATTTGGCAGAGATGTTATGGGAATATGGAAATCCGACGGCACGGAGTATGAACCATCAACCCTTGAGTCTATAAAAAAGAGCTTAGAGCGCCATTTAAAAGAAGGGAAAAAAAACTATTCCATTTCCTTGCGTGACAGGCAATTTATCAAAGCAAATCATGCCTTAACAGCGAAAAAAATATGAACTAAAGAAAAACGGTACGCGGCGGAAACCAAATCAATCATATGCACTGATAGCGGAGGATGAGAATCTTATATTTGAGAATGGAGAACTTGGAACCCACACTCCCAAATCCCTTCATTTTACTGGTGCTTTTTTAAATTTTTGTGGCACGATGTTTGGCTTCAGTTGGAGAGATGAATACAGGAAACTAAAATTTGGTGATATCAAACTGAAAACCAATTCTACAGGTAGTTTCCTACATACTATATGGTTCTATTTTTACGAAATAGGTATGGCTATAATGCACCTAAAAAAAATATAAAGAAAAATTTAAGAATGAGTTTAGAGTCTGCTACATATTTGTTCCATTAAAACATTTTCTATTTTAAAAAAATTATGCCGTAGATATAAAATGCATTTAAATTATGAAATAATAATAATAGTAGTACAAAATAATAATAATATTTGACTAAATCCTATTTTATATTTCATATATATATATATATATATATATATATATATATATATATATATATATATATATATATATATATATATATATTACGGGTGAAAAGTACCTGAAATTTAAAGAAAGGGACAGCAAGACACGAGACAGGGCAAACAAAGACGACATGAGAGAGACCACACCAAGAATATGTGACAAATCCACCAGATGATAGAGATCCATTCAAGATCTACCAAAAGCTTGTTTCAAAGCGAAAAGAGTCAATGAAAGGGGACGACAGCCCCTTTTGTCTTATGTCTGTCCCTGAAGCTTGTCTCGAGACGTTTGCAAATCCAGATATTTGGTTAGGATTTTAAATTCAATTAATTGCAGTGAAGTTCTCTGTTTTGATTACATCAATATAAACCTTATTACAAGTGGATGGTTATGATCGTTATTATTATTATTAATAATAATAATATTATTATTATTATTATTATTATTATTATTATTATTATTATTATTAGGCCGTAATTATTAATCATCACAATCTTTAAGTAGTGACGAAAATATATTTTAATCTAAAGAAAAAAATCGTTACATGATAAAGAACTTTAAAAAATGCAAAAATTATTTCAAGGTCAAATCATATGCACATAAAGTTTCTTTTTTACTCTATCCAAGGTACATCCAAATCCCATGGGTGCAGTCATTCTGGGCAGCCTGATGAAAACTGCAGCAACAGTAGCTGGTATCTCTACAAGGCTAATGAACCACAGCATTAGAAAAACCAACGTGACAACTCTATTGAAACAGGGTGTTCCTCCTCACAAAATTATTCCAATAACTGGTCAAAAAATATTCCATCAGTGCACCATTATGATGCAAAATTAACAAAGACAGAACAGAAACAATTGTCAAATCGTCTTACCTACAATATCCCAAATTCCACTTCAAGCATCCCTTCACATCCGTCTATATCCCTAGCTCAGATGCAGAACAAACGAAATCCTGGAGAATCATTCTTTGAAACTTTTCTCAGGAGTAGCAATAATACTGTCAACAACTGCGCAGTTAACCAGCTGACCTGAATAATGCATTGATTTGGTTTGGTTTGGTTTGGTGTTTTACGACACAGCAACACAAGTAGGTTATTTAGTGCCGAGAGTAGTGTAGGGGGGGTAAATAGGTACAAAGGGGGCACTTGGGGTACGTACGAGAGTTTAACATGGCGGGGGCACTACAGCTACGTACGGGAGTTTAACATGGATGGGGCACTCTGGCTACGTACGGGAGTTTTTTAACGTGGCGGAAGTGTGGGAGGGAGGGGAATAGAATTAATCTTTCTTGAAAAAGGGTGGTCCTGTTGTATGCCTCCCAAATATTTAAGATATGTTATGTTTTGCTGCACATGCCTTGCGGCTACAAACAATGTTACAACATTTCCCAAAACCGAAGACGGGAGAACAGTAAAAACACGTCTTGTTTTATCGACAGTCTGAAATGGACTGACTGAAAATACATTGTTACAGTTTTCATGAACGCATGTTTGGGCTCAAGAATGAGAGTGTAGAATAGGACGGGTTATAGAGTGCAGAATTGGATGGGTCATACTCGAGTCATTCTTACACCGTAAAGCTATGTGCTTGTTTGTTTTGTTTGTTTGTTTTTTTTTGGTTTTTTTTGGTTTCCTTCTGAAAACGGTAGATCTAGAATTTTTTCGTGACACATTGCAGTGCCAAAATAGGAACAAAGCTAAGCTACCTGACATGCACAAGAACAACCAAACTCAAGATTTTATATAATCCAACGATTTACCTATGGAAGAAAAATCGTTGTACAATTTTAAGGGGTGCAAGTTTTTGAAAAAATTACAAAACTAACGTCACATTTCACATAATCATTGTGACTACTGCCAACATTTGTGGAGAGGCATCTTAAAACGGGAACAGATACCATGATCATTTCAATCGAAATCATTGTATAAGAAACTTAGTGTGTGTGTTTGTGAAACAGAGAGAATTGACATTACGACGGAGAGAGAGAGAGAGAGAGAGAGAGAGAGAGAGAGAGAGAGAGAGAGAATATTTTATTCCTACTTTTAAAAAAATCACGACACTTACCTTTTTTTTTTATGGTATATTTTCCTTAAGAAATTTCAAATCACACATTCCATTTTTAAAAAATCACATCGATAGGAAAAAAATCCTCTTTTTTCGGTAAAATATCACAAGATTGAATTGGAGACATAGTCTACTAAAATCCTTCTTTTGAAAACGTAGATGTAAAATTCTCACAAAATAATACATCCAAACGTTCTGTGATGTATTTTGACTTAAGGCTGATACACTTTCCATTGATCACAAATTATACGATGGGGTTGTGCACAGAACATTAGATTATAATGGTCTAGACTAAAAGTAACACTAAACTTCCGAAATTGTACCGGACGTTAGCGGAGACTTAAAATAATCCTGAAAAAAAACAAAAAGGGAAAATTTTTTTTTGATTTTTTAAATTTTGTTTATATCAAAACACACAAACACACTATCTACATTTTTTTTTTTTGGGAAGGGGACATTTTTTAAAAAACAAATCAAACACACAAACACACTATCTACATTTTTTTTTGGGAAGGGGAAATTTTTTAAAAAACAAATCAAAAACACACAACCATTTTTTTTACTTTTTAAATTTTTTATATCAAAACACACACCACAAATATACAATCCATTTTTAAAAAAAAAAATTTTATTTGATGGACTGCAAAAGTTGTTGTTGTTGTTGTTGTTGTTGTTGTTGTCTTTGCTGCTGCTGCTGTTGGTGCTGTAGTCTATTTCTTTCCTCCCAATTTTAGATCGATAGAAAGAGAGGGAAAGTGTTTTTTTTTTTGGTTTGGTGGGTAAAAAACAAACCACACAACACCATTCAGATATATACATCAATAATAATAATTATATTTTATTCAATGTATATACATTATGTTACTCGTGGTAATAAAACAATTTCATATAAGTCCAATACAGTTCAATACGCTTCCATATTTACCATTTCATTCTCTTCTTGTTCTGACACTTCAGGAAGATTCTTGTCTACAATTCTCTCATAACTTTCTTCTGGACTCTCATTGATAAACTCCAACTTAATAAAATGTCCATTATCATCTCGAATCCACCGCTCTTTTTCACAAATCTTGTAAACTTTACTATGATCTAATCCAAAACACCTTGCCACATCACGAATGGAATCCATCCGACTATATAATCCTGAATTCAAGTCAGTTAATTTCACAGGTCTCACAAATCCTCCAATGACTTGACTCTTCTTCTCTGGCTCTTCCCATCTAGCTTGAAATCTTTTCTGGAACTTCTTCGAAAAGACCGACTTACAAATTCCAGTACAGCAAAAGTGGATACTTCCTGTAACACAATCAAAATATTCAGCAGCCTTTTCCATACTTTCAAATCTTCTTTCCTCTGTCTCACCAACAAACTGGCACAACACACTTCTATTACTTCCAAAATTAACTCTCCTTTTTTCTTTATCATTCTTCACATGTTTATGCAAACATGTTCGTTCACTAGCAGTCATCACTTGAAGATTTTCTATTCTATCATCATCAAGTACATCATTGAGATGTACCACTTCACTCTGTCTTGGTAGATCCACTCCATTCACCGCTTCAAAGACAAATCTCCCTCGATTTGTATGTTTCTTCCTCTTTCCTTCCTTACCAGTAACCTTAATCTTTATCAATCCAAATGAATTCAAATTTCCTTTGACTTTCCTTCCATACTTCATATGATAGACATTACCAAGTATGTCAGCAGCATAATTATCATACACCTTATGAACATATTTATTCAGTTCAATTCCAGTATCTTGACTTTTATCTCGAGCGCAGTACTTTTCCATCTTCACAGTTTGAAAGTTCAATCACGACTAGTGATTCTGAGGGTAAGAAGGTCTATATATATAGGTTCCCTGGGTGAAAACTCAATCAGTTTCAAAGTAAAGTTCAAGATGAAAAGATCACGTCCAAACCATGATAAACCAGAAGAAGAAGAAGAACAAGAAGAACAAACAAAGAGGCCACGACGACAAAGGTATTCCGTGCCGCCTGAAACACCCTTAGATGAACTACTAGCTCAAGTCCATGCTAGTGACTTCGAAGAGGAGATGAGTGAACCTGAAACCCAAACTTCTAACCCACCCAAAACAAAATCCACTACCAGAACCCCAGGCCAAGAAATACAACCTAGTACTTTGGCTCCTCCTGAAAATTACTATTGGATTCTAGAGACTCAAAAAATAACTTCTCGAAAATTTAAAACTACAGCTTACACTCACACGGTTCACTTTAAAGACTTCAAGTCCAAAGTACCTCCCGAGAAAGCGGCGGGGTTCATTAGCGATTTGTGGGATTCTGTCTTAATGAACTTGAAACGACAATGTAGAGCCAAAGAAGACGATCGATTGAGACTGGCCATTCATCATGACAATTTGAAGAGTCCCGTTTGGATTGAATTTAGCAGTCCGGCAGAATTAACTCCAGACAAAGTCATGTCCAAAATAGAACATGTGCAACAATCCAACGACAAGTTTACCATCACCGATGGAAAGGCCACACTTTACTTGACTCACGTTTCCCCTCCTTGAGGAAGTGGACGAAGTAGGAAACCGTTACTGGTGGACGATATTCGAAGTACCAAACGCAGTGTCGTCCAAATCGACAATACTCAAGACCAGATGTGCTTTGCTCGGGCTATTGTGGTGGGCCGCACCTATGCTAACAAGAACGAGAGCAAAGAATGGAAAAGAGCCCGGAATAACATTCGACAGTCGGACAGAACCAAACAACGAAACGAAGCAGAACTCCTGTTGCAACAAGCAGGCATCCCTAACCAGCCAAGTGGTTAACTTTGAGGTTTTGAAAAATGCTTTGCTGTCTGGACAAGTGGAAGACTTTCGAGTGCACACGTTAGAACCTCACAAGATCGTACGGTTACCTAATCATCAAATTGTCACTCGTCCTTTACAAAAAGTGTACCAAATCGTGTACCAGAAGCGAGTGAGACTTCCAGACCACACCACTTTACATTACTGACACGCCGATCTGCAGTATAAAAAAGGGCACCCCTTCCAAACCTAACCCTTCATTGTGACTTTTAACGTTGACCGAGCAAGAAGAAGAAAAAAAAGATTAATTTTGTCATCCTCCCACCAAAGATGAATAAGAATACTCATGCCACCTACCCACCGAGGGAGAAATCTAGTGGTGTGAACTCCAAGTACCATTACGACTTGGAGTGCGATGCAGTGCCATGCGACGAGACGGATTCCGTAAGCGTTGACAGCATCGATTCATACGATCAGACGGATGCCGTACGCTTGGACATCGTCGGTGCAGCACGTGTACCTCACCGTCCCTCTAGAGATGCAGGTCGACCTTTCTTCTTTATTGGGAAGAATGCTAAACGTACCTGTGAATGTCATAAAGAATTGACGATACCTGTGGCTTTGCCTGGTTATTCCAAGTATGATAATCGACTCGAGACGTTCAAAGACAAGTGGCCTAAATTTCTACTACAATCCACTACTGACAAAGCTTTAGCCAGATCTGGATTTATCTACTTGGGAGAAGGAGATAAAGTTCAATGTTTCAGTTGCGGTGTGAGACTTCACCAATGGGAGCCTACCGACTCAGCTTACATTGAACATGCCAGATGGTCTCCGCACTGTCAGTTCTTACCTTTAGTGGCCTCAGAAGAGTACGGGTACGATGAGCCAGATGCCAAGAAGAAGTAAAAAAAACATGTCGGAGGATACTTTACAAGAATACATTTGTGGTTTACCTTTGGAGCTGCGAGAACGCATTTACCAGTATTTTGTCCCTAGTTTTAGAAGATCGCATTTGTGACTTGCCTTCGAAGTTGCGAGTACGCATTTACAAAGAGTTGGTCCAGATCCAAGTGAAACCCAAACTCAAAGTCATTCCTCGATTTGCACACTACCGTGACTTTTACCGTATCAGAAATCTGATTTTGAAGAAAAACTATCACCAGTATCGTGAAGAATACAAAAGAGAGTTACTTCTTTCCAAATCGGAAACTTTACCCAAGTACATTGCTGGCATGCCTTTGAAGTTACGAAAACGGATTTACCAAGAGTTTGTCAAAATCCAAGTGAAACGTAAACTCAAAGTCATTTCTCGATTTTTACACTATACCCTCTTTCAAGGGTGTCTTTCATGACTAGGACACGAAACTATTGTTGTACATTGACGTGTTTATATGACAGTTTGATGGTTTTAGTGGTAGTCTTCATTGTGTACGTGTTCATTTTAATTGCATATTTTCTCACTAATTCACTTCTTTGTGTTCGTGTAAAGTTGTAAAAAATATGTTTTTGTTGGTTGGTTGGTTGTTTTTTTTTTTAAAAAAATAAAAAAATAAACGTGTATGAAAATGTATAAAATGTCTTGGGTCTTTGTCTTCTTCTCAAAAATCTTCTTACCTCAGACATGGCTACATCATCTTCTTATTCTACCTCGTCTACCTCTTCTGCTTCTGTCGTCAAAGTGATTGACGAAAAGTTAGATCGTCAAAGTTGGAATGCTTTGTATCTGCGCCATCCATTTAACATGTTGATTGCTGGACCGAGTGGTTCAGGGAAAACCGAATTTGTCAAACGATTGATCGAACACAAAGCTGATTTGTTTGATCGTCCACCTCAACGTATCGTGTGGTGTTACAAAGAGTGGCAACCGTCTTACACGTTATTGAAAGAAAGTCAAGGAGAAACCATTTCATTTGTGGATGGTATTCCTCACGGAGACGATGGAATCGTGTCTGACGTGAGTCAAACTCATTTAGTTATTTTTGATGACATGTTAGGAGAAGACGAAGAAGAAATTAAACTTTGGTTTACACGAAAAGGTCACCATCGTAATGCTAGTATTGTGTACATAACACAAAATTTATTTCAACAGAGTAAAGCCCATCGAACTATTAGTTTGAATGCTCATTACGTGGTCTTGTTTAAAAGCCCCAGAGACAAATCTCAAGTACAAGTGTTAGCCAAACAGTTAGGGGCTCCTTGGCTCAATTATGCGTACGACGATGCCACTCAAACCCCTCACGAGTATTTACTCATTGACTTAAAACCAACCACTCCTGACTATTTGAGATTTCGTGCCAGTATCTTTCACCCTTGGGGTGAAGAAGGTGGTCCTGTCATTTACACGTCCCCTTCAACCCATTTTTGAAAAAAAACTATAAAAACAACCTACGACGTCATTTTTGTCTCACACTCTTTTTTTGGAGAGAAGATGACTTCCTTTCAATCTCATCCTTCGGCTAAATTGATTCGTGCCTTGTATGGCATCAGTCGTGAAAAAAATGCACAAGTCCGTGCTCATTTGTTAGAAGCGAGTCTGAAAGAAGTGTTACGATGGTTTACTTTGACAGCACGTCAATTACTACAAGGCATCATTCACATCCCTCATCAAACTCAACGTTTTTTTCAAAGACATAAAGGAGCATTGTCACAACTGGCTGATCCTAGAATCGATTCACGGACTAAAAAACAAATCATTTTAACTCCTGGTGGAAGTGGTTCTTTAGGAGGGGTTATGATTCGTTCCCTTTTGAAATGGGATCCTAATGATGCCAAAGCCAAAAAACCCAAAGCACCCAAAAAGAAGAAAAGTCCAAAGAAAAAGAAAACCACCCACCAGAAAAAGAAAAGTTCTACCAAGAAGAAGAAAACACCTACCACTAGCACCGGCCGCAAGAGAGGTACTGCGGCCAGGACGCAAACGTACACCCGCAAGACACCACGACAAACAACCGTGACGAGGTCTCCTTCTCCTTTGTCCCCATCATCTTTGTCTTCTTCACCACCCTTCACGATGATGCCTGCCAAACCGGACTTAAGACAAGTGTTTCCTAATTTGATGCAAAAATGGAAACCTATTTCGAAAGTCACCCCTTCGGGACCCTCGACGACAGAAGCTGATCTGGCTATGGCAGCGGCCGCCAACAAAGTACCATCCCCTAAAACCAAAGTCCAAGAAAGAACTGGTATCTTACAAAGTTTAGTAGATTTATCCAAACAAGAATTGAGTCGATTTAGTCCCTTGAAAACACCTCAACGTCAAGTGAGACCTGTCGTGAAGTTGGTACGTCGTGCAGACAATCAGTGGAGACGTGTTCCAGTATAAAATAGAAGGGTACCCTGCTAAAAGACTTCAGACTTGTTTTCTACCGACTAAAAAAGATGGCTCCCAAACGTGCACACCACCACCACCACCACCAAAAAAAAGAAGAAAACCAGTAAAAAAGGACGACTTCTTCCCCCTCGTCTAGCCAAACATTGGGATGTCTTGTCTGTCCTGAACAAATCCAAACCTCCCATGCGAAAACAACTCATTCAATCAGCTCCTAAAGAAATCATCGATACCGTGTGTGAATGTTGTTTGAACGTGTTAAAAGGAACGGTACCTTTGTCTAAGATACAGAAACAAAAATTAGGGAAACATCGGAACGTTCTTCGTCAAATGGTGAAAAAGAAAATACCTCTTCAACAAAAGAAAAAAATGTTGGTACAACGAGGTGGATTTCTACCTATGTTGATAGGACCATTGTTAAAAATAGCCGCTCCTTTGTTAGGAACGATTGCTGGACCACTTTTAGGAGGGGTCATGCGATAACCACTCCCCAAAAAAAGAAGATAAAAAGGACCACCCTTCTCTGAAAAGACCACAACTTTTTGGTACCTTTGGATGAAATGGAAGGACGAAAACTGACTTTAGTACCTTACAAACGATGGATGGAATTTCATCGTTGGAACGAACAACGGATACCTCATTTACCACCCAATCCTAATCTTAACGAAATGTCTCAGTTACAACAAGAAATACAATCCCTGATGGAACGAAACAATGTGTCCGAAACAGAAAAATCCCAACGGTACGGTCAACTTTTACAACGTCTACAACTCTTTCGTCAAAAAGCAGTCGACGAAACAGCTTCACCCACTCTGAATCATTTTAAGGCTCTGATGAAAAGCGAACCTAAAGTCACCACTAAAACAGACACCGGTACAGGGATGACCGTCCAAGAAGAAGAAGAAGATGAAGAAGAGTTTGTACTAACTCCACCTCTTAAAAAATTAAAAAAGTTAGCCACACCGGATTGGATAAAAAAGAAGATGCCTACCCCTTTACCCTCAGAAAAGAAAAAGGAAGAAGTGAAGAAAGAAGTCAAAACAGAACCGATGACCCCTGTTCAAACTACCTTTACCCCAGTAGCACGTCGGACACGTAAACAACAACAATCCAAAAAGATACCTCACGAAGAAAAGAGTATTGGAACTTGGTTAACTTATTCTTGAGGAAATCATCATCATCATCATCATGGAGAAACTGTTAGCCACCATTTATTACAATCCTGGCCATGCTGCTGGTTACGGAGGAGTTCAAAAATTATATCGAGCTGCTAAAAGTCAATTGAAAAGTGTACGTTTGCCCGAAGTACGACGATGGTTACAAGAACAATCGACGTACACGTTACACAAACCCATTCGACGTAAATTTTCTAGAAGTACCACTCAAGTGGAAGGGATCGATCATCAATGGCAAGCCGATTTAGCTGACGTCTCTCATTTAGCCACTTACAATGGTGGTCACAAATATTTGTTTTGTGTCATCGACGTGTTTTCCAAATTTGCTTGGGTCGTGCCTTTGACTTCTAAAAGCAGTACCGAATTGGTACGAGCCTTAAAATTGGTCTTGAAACAAAGTGGACGCCAACCTTTACGATGGCAAACGGACAAAGGTACCGAATTTCTAAACCAAGCTTTTCAAAAAGAATTGAAACAAAGACACATTCATTTTTTTACTACCGAAAATCCTGAAACCAAAGCCAGTATCGTGGAACGTTTTCAAAGAACTTTGAAAGAACGTATGTGGAAATATTTTACACATCAACATACTCTCAAGTACATCGACGTGTTACCTCGTTTGGTCAAAGCGTACAATCAATCGTACCATCGTAGTATTGGATGTACCCCCGAAGAGGTCAGCCCTGAAAACGAAGTGTCTGTGTTTGATAAATTATTTGGTTCACCCCAGCAGATCAAAAAAAGAAAAAAGAAAACACCTTTGTTGAAGTTATTAAAGACGGGAGATTGGGTTCGTATCGGAAAAACCAAACGTACTTTTGACAAAGGTTATTTACCTAACTGGACTACCGAATTGTTTCGTGTCACTACCCCCGTCCGTGGACGTGATCCTCCCGTCTATAAATTGGAAGACATGAACGGTGAAGTACTCAAAGGAACATTTTACTTGCCTGAGTTACAACGAGTGACTAAAAAAGAAGATACCTTGTACGACATCGAAAGCATTCTCGAACAAAGAACACGCAAAGTAGGTAAACGTCGAGTAGAAGAAGTCAAAGTACGTTGGAAAGGATATCCTCCTAGTTTTGATTCTTGGATTGCAGCTTCTCAAGTCGTCGACTATAAAAAGAAAAAGAAGTAAACTCACAACATGCCATTCAACACAGTAGCCACCCAGACGACTTCAACGACTCCTTCACAGAGTTCTTCTCTTCAAGAATTACAAAAACAACCCCTTTGGGTGTGGTGCGGAGAACGTGTGCCTAAAAATCAAATCGTCTTTTTCTGCCAAATCTTTGTAGTGTATTGTGTCATCGGAGCAGCTATTGCTAATTTGAGTTTACAACAAGGAGACAAACAATTGTGGACCATTTTACTGAGCAGTTGCATCGGTTATCTTTTACCCAGTCCCTCTTTGAAATTTACGACGACAGACAACAGCAGCCATAGCAACAACCACGCTAGTTCGAACAACGCCAGTTCACCTTCTTCTTCGTCCAGTCACCACCACAATACCAATTCTCTTTTGGAACCTTTTGAACATCATTCTTCTTCTGTCCACTTGAGTGACTCCTCGGACACCAGAACCACCTTAGAACTATGAATGACCAATTTTATTTAACTTTACCCAGTGACAGTTCCATCGATGTGTTTCCCAACAACAAATTATGTTGTTTCACGGCCAAATTACCTCAGGCCTTCCAATTGGATCACGACGCTCATTGGGAAGTGGCTTTGGTAGAAATCATTCATCCTACGCAAATCAAGAATGTGTCTGGAAATCAAACCATTTTTGACGTAGCAATCTATAACGAAAAAGTGCAAAAAGAGTTGGACGCTCATGATCCTGAAATTGGGAAAAAAATGAGTTCAAAAACTGACAATACTCCCTACTCGACCTATCGCATGAGAATTCCTGAAGGGTATTATTTTAGCGCTCAACATTTGGTGGAGACGATTGCGGCCGTCTTCGAAGCCCAATTTGGCAAAGCCTTGGAAAAAAACCAAAAATGGGTAGAGATCAAATACCATCCTGTGGCACGCCGTATCTGGATACAATTTTTGAAAGGGCATGAGGGAAAGCCATTCGACGAGAAAGAAGACAAACACTTACCCGCGCACGAAAGAAAATTCATGACCATCGGTTTTTCTGCTGGGTTGTTTGAAATTTTGGGTGGAAATAAAAAGTATCATGGTGAACGAACAATCCACACCAACACAGATTTCGGAGAGGCTTTTCGCACCCCTATCGAATTGAACGTTGGACTGAATTTAATGTTTGTGTACTCCGATGTGGTGGAGTACAACGTGGTGGGTCACACAGCTGCTCCCTTACTGAGAGTCATTCCTTTCAAAGTGGATACTGCTGCTGGTGCGTACGAAGAAGGTGGAAACACGTTTCACGTTCATCGTGAATTTGTACATCCTCATTATCTTCCAGTCAGTAAATCGTATTTTGACAGTGTCAACATTAGTATAAAAGGAGATTTGGGACAAGATGTGCCATTCATTGACAAAGGAAAAGTCACGGTGAAACTACATTTTCGAAAAAAACAAGTTCTCTAACGAATTGTAACTAACCTCCCAAACAAAAAAAATGTATCCAGTGTACCAAGGAGTGGCTAGACAACGAGGACATGGTTTAGGAGATATGTTAAAATCGGCTTTTCGGACGGTAGCTCCTATTTTGAAACCGATGGTGACTCGAGGATTGCATGCCTTAAAAGATGCCGCTTTGACACAAGGAAAAGAATTTTTGCAAAATGTCCTCATCGACAAACAAAATCCTAAAGAAGCTTTTATGAGAGCAGGCAAAAATGTGTTGATGACGACTGGTAAAGATCTTTTAGGCCTCCAAGAAAATCCTATAAATACGCTTCACGCTTCAGACCCTGGCATTACTTCACAGCAGCAAGGACAAGGTAGAAAGAGACGACAACAACGTCTAAATCCTTTCAAAGTTCATAAAAAAACACACGGCAGTTCCAAAAAGAATAAGAAAAGAAGAAGAACTGGTAGAGAATTAGACGTGTTTGATTATTAATAACTGTGAAAATGATGCACCGAGATTCTTGCGAATGTACCAAGTCAGAACTGGATATGTTTTCTATGCCTCCCACCATGATGACGATGCAAGAATCCCAATGGGTGGAATTTCATCCTGTATCGTCTTTGACGGAATCAGCTCCTATCGAATTTGAAATCAAAGGACAAACCGAAGATTACATCGATCTGAATAACAGTTACTTGTACCTGAAACTTCAAGTACAAAAAAATGACAACACCCTTCCTGGGGAAGCTGCCCGAGTGGCACCCGTCAATAATTTCATGCATTCCTTGTTCAGCGGAGTAGATTTGTACTTGAATAACAAACTGGTCAGCAGCAGTTTGGATACTTACCCTTACCGTGCTTATTTGGAAAATCTCTTGACGTACGGAAAAGAAGCCAAGAACACTCATCTGGATGCTTCGGTGGTCTGGAAACCTGACACCTCGGAAAAGTTCAACGACACAGAGCTGTCAGTACCGGCGAAGACTTCTGCTAATGATGGTGATCCTATAATTCCAGCAGTCCCTCACAATGTGGGATTCAACGACCGTCGAAAGAAAATCAGACGAAGTTTAGAACTGATGGATCGTTTGCATTTGGACATGTGGTTGCAAGACAAGTATTTGTTGAACGGAGTAGATGTACGCCTGAGACTTAATCGCAGTAGTGCCGCCTTCCATTTGATGGCTCATGCTAACGAGTGGAAAACCAAAATCCAAGAAGCCAAACTTTACGTGCGACGTGTAGAAGTCTTACCAAAAGTAGCCAATGACATCAGTCAATCCTTGAGCAGAACCACTGCTAAGTATCCTGTGCGACGAGTGGAAGTGAAAACCTTTACCATAGCCGCTGGACTCCGATCCAAAGTCGAAGATCACATCTTCCAAGGACAGCTCCCCAAACGTTTGCTGATTGGCATCGTCAGTAATGCAGCCCTCAACGGAGTCCACGATCAGAATCCGTTCGAGTTTAAACACTACAACGTCTCCAAGATAGAAGTCAGTCGAGATGGCAAGACCTTGTGTACCAGACCTTTTGAACCTAACTTTAGCGACGGCCATAAAAATTACTTGCGATCTTACCTGAGCCTGTTTGAAGCCACAGGCCAGTTAGGGCGCGACACCAGCCACGGCATTTCGTACGAGGATTATGCAGGAGGGTATGCTTTGTGGGGATTTGATTTCACTCCGGACCAAGGCAGCGATGAAGGACATTTTCACCCTATAAAATCAGGCCCACTTCGTGTGGAACTTCAGTTTGCAGATCCTCTACCCGACACAGTGAACGTCGTCTTGTATGCAGAATTTGATAATACTCTAGAAATCAACAGTTTGAGAGAAGTGATTCTAGACTATTAGAAGAAGAAAAAAAAAGATGCAACACGTAGAAGAAGAACCTATGGAAATAGATGAGGAATTTTGTGAGAAGTCACAAACTACCACAAATGATGATGATGACGAAGTCATTCATTCAGAACCTAAAACCGAGTTTACTGGATTTATTTCTCGATGGCCAGAACACGAGTGAGACTACAAGGATCAGATTCTATGGTGTGTGGACAATATTGTGTTCATTATCTTCATCAACGCAGTCTTGGATATTCCTTAGAACATTTACTGACTTATTTTGATAGTGACTATGTTCGAAATGATGCTAAAGTACAACAATGGTTTTGTCAACGTTATGGTTATCTCTTGTCTTTAGCTCGCCATCGTAGTGTACATCAAAATGATGTAGATGTAGAAAGTTTCACATTTACTTTACCTTCGCAACGTTGTCAACCTTGTAAATATGTTCCTGTTTGAAAATTTCTGGTTGAATGGTTAGTATTTTTATGCTAGAATAGTTATTGTTGAATAAACAATTTTGTTGATTGTTGAAAAAAAATATGGTGTTGTGTGGTTTTTTATTGAATTTGAAATAATAATGATTATGTTCTATCTCTCTCTTTCTATCGATCTGAAGTCACCCCCCTCTATCTATTATCTCACTGTCGATCTGAACCCTATTTTTAGGTCAGCGCAATGGATGGTGTGGTGTATGTATTGGATAAAAAAAAAAATTAAAATAAGAAATGGGTGTGTGGAGTATGTTTGTAAAGAGTGTGTTTGTGTTTTTTTTTTTTTTTTTTTAAAATAAAAAATAAAAAAAGGATTTGTAAAAAAGGAAGTGGATTCGAGATGATAATGGACATTTTATTAAGTTGGAGTTTATCAATGAGAGTCCAGAAGAAAGTTATGAGAGAATTGTAGACAAGAATCTTCCTGAAGTGTCAGAACAATAAGAGAATGAAAAGGTATATATGGAAGTGTATTGAACTGTATTGGACTTATATGAAATTGTTTTATTACCACGAGTAACATAATGTATATACATTGAATAAAATATAATTATTATTATTGATGTATATATCTGAATGGTGTTGTGTGGTTTGTTTTTTACCCACCAAACCAAAAAAAAAAACACTTTCCCTCTCTTTCTATCGATCTAAAATTGGGAGGAAAGAAATAGACTACAGCACCAACAGCAGCAGCAGCAAAGACAACAACAACAACAACAACAACAACAACAACTTTTGCAGTCCATCAAATAAAATTTTTTTTTTAAAAAATGGATTGTATATTTGTGGTGTGTGTTTTGATATAAAAAATTTAAAAAGTAAAAAAAATGGTTGTGTTTTTGATTTGTTTTTTAAAAAATTTCCCCTTCCCAAAAAAAAATGTAGATAGTGTGTTTGTGTGTTTGATTTGTTTTTTAAAAAATTTCCCCTTCCCAAAAAAAAAAAATGTTGATAGTGTGTTTGTGTGTTTTGATATAAACAAAATTTAAAAAATCAAAAAAAAAATTTCCCTTTTTGTTTTTTTTCAGGATTATTTTAAGTCTCCGCTAACGTCCGGTACAATTTCGGAAGTTTAGTGTTACTTTTAGTCTAGACCATTATAATCTAATGTTCTGTGCACAACCCCATCGTATAATTTGTGATCAATGGAAAGTGTATCAGCCTTAAGTCAAAATACATCACAGAACGTTTGGATGTATTATTTTGTGAGAATTTTACATCTACGTTTTCAAAAGAAGGATTTTAGTAGACTATGTCTCCAATTCAATCTTGTGATATTTTACCGAAAAAAGAGGATTTTTTTCCTATCGATATGATTTTTTAAAAATGGAATGTGTGATTTTGAAATTTCTTAAGGAAAATATACCATAAAAAAAAGGTAAGTGTCGTGATTTTTTTAAAAGTAGGAATAAAATATTCTCTCTCTCTCTCTCTCTCTCTCTCTCTCTCTCTCTCTCTCTCTCTCTCTCTCTCTCTCTCTCTCTCTCTCTCTCTCTCTCTCCGTCGTAATGTCAATTCTCTCTGTTTCACAAACACACACACTAAGTTTCTTATACAATGATTTCGATTGAAATGATCATGGTATCTGTTCCCGTTTTAAGATGCCTCTCCACAAATGTTGGCAGTAGTCACAATGATTATGTGAAATGTGACGTTAGTTTTGTAATTTTTTCAAAAACTTGCACCCCTTAAAATTGTACAACGATTTTTCTTCCATAGGTAAATCGTTGGATTATATAAAATCTTGAGTTTGGTTGTTCTTGTGCATGTCAGGTAGCTTAGCTTTGTTCCTATTTTGGCACTGCAATGTGTCACGAAAAAATTCTAGATCTACCGTTTTCAGAAGGAAACCAAAAAAAACCAAAAAAAAACAAACAAACAAAACAAACAAGCACATAGCTTTACGGTGTAAGAATGACTCGAGTATGACCCATCCAATTCTGCACTCTATAACCCGTCCTATTCTACACTCTCATTCTTGAGCCCAAACATGCGTTCATGAAAACTGTAACAATGTATTTTCAGTCAGTCCATTTCAGACTGTCGATAAAACAAGACGTGTTTTTACTGTTCTCCCGTCTTCGGTTTTGGGAAATGTTGTAACATTGTTTGTAGCCGCAAGGCATGTGCAGCAAAACATAACATATCTTAAATATTTGGGAGGCATACAACAGGACCACCCTTTTTCAAGAAAGATTAATTCTATTCCCCTCCCTCCCACACTTCCGCCACGTTAAAAAACTCCCGTACGTAGCCAGAGTGCCCCATCCATGTTAAACTCCCGTACGTAGCTGTAGTGCCCCCGCCATGTTAAACTCTCGTACGTACCCCAAGTGCCCCCTTTGTACCTATTTACCCCCCCTACACTACTGCCGAGGCAATTGGAGTAAAGTGCTTTGCCCAAGGACACACCACGGTAGCTGACCCAGGCTGGATCAATGGTAGGATTCGAACCTGCACCCTTTCGGTTGTGAGTCCGACACGCTAACCACTGAGCCACCGCTGCTACGAATTATGTATTGAAGTTCTGTGCGTGCAATAGCCAAAGGCGTTTCTTTCAAAATACTTCACTTGCTGAATACTCCCATTCTCATCTTGGTATTGTGTCTATTCTGAAGTAACCCTTGGCAATATATATTTTTCATGTAAATTTACCAATAAACCGATCAATATTCGAACCCCTGACTTTGTTTTATTGTTGTTTTACACGATTCATATTTTCGCGCTCGTGAAACTCGGTCTTGATTAAATCAGAAAAACCGGTATCGACCTGAAAGTGGGCGAAGCTTGAATTGAGCGTTGATCAAACCTTGCATTTTCATACGCGTCACGAATAAAATTATACATAAGTATAGTAACCAATGAACAATTTCTAAAATATCTAATGTCGCTTTTATGACAGCATTATTATCAAAATATTAAAATAATGACATTCAGAGTCCAGAGTATATAATAGAAAGGTTACTGTTTGAATACTCTATCATATCTATGGTGGACTCATCTTTTGTGGCGTAGCCTTACGCGTATCATAAAAAGGCCATACTAATATCTCATTGTATTCCGCTTTTGATCAGTCTACGTCGTCAATATCTTGTATATATGTATATAAGATCACTAAAGTCAGCCTTGGTAGATTCAGGTATGTTTACACTTTGACTGAATTACTATAAATCATGCATTTAATAGACACAAAGCTGTAAATATCGAATCGCTCGAACCTAGTGACTTCTTACGCACAATTTGTTTTACTGTTGAATTGCTAAAATTCAACTATTTATTATGCACAATTTATTTCAATGTTCAATTGCTGCAACTTATTATGCACAATTTGTTTCAATGAAGAAGAGTGAGAATTCATGGAAGTAAGACTCTAATCGTTCTTTTACGTAAAACGAATTGATTTTAATAGTTTTTGCGCGTTTACATTTTAATCCTTTTGTTCATCGAGGTATTTTAACCTTTGTATTCCTTTCAGGCTTTTATGTGCTTGCACACATATTGCATCTTATATAAGCATTATTTCTTTTCTCGCATTCGTTTTACAAATGTCATTCTTGCAAAATAATTTGGTCATTTCATACAACGGCTTTGTATCCTCGATTATTTTAGGTCATTGATTTATATTGGCTAAATTATTAGATTAAGAACTGGTTTTCTAACTCAACTAGTATATTTTAGTGACTCACAGTTACTTGTAGTTAGTGCCTATTAATGACATTTAGTTTGTGCCTATCAGCGAGTATTAGTTAGTACGTATTAGTGAATTTTAGTGACAATTACATGTAATGACTTTTAGTACTTATTATTGACAATTAGTTTGTGTGCATAAATGACTTTCACTTACTTACTTTTTCCCTAGCTAAATAGGTAGGATGTCCAAAGACTGCCGTGGCTGTGGAGTCATTAAGAGAATGCTAAGGACAAACATCCTAACGAGACAGATGAGTACTAAAAACTGCCTGAGGCAGAGAGACAATATAGCGACTTGTGCACCAAAAAATCACTGTCGAAGAATGTCTTGCTAAAGCCGAAAAAAAAAGAGTACAACAAAAGAGGCCATGACTCTACTATCAACTGAATTAAAACTGCAAAGAGAAAAATTTAACAGTTGATTTAACAATCTAGATGAGATAGAAGAAAGCCAATAGTATTCATCTATACATTTAATCCATAAATCTTTATATAGTTGCTATTCTAGTACACAATGGTATTCGTCGTCTAATAAATATCAAACGTTGCATATCGTCTTTCTTAAACTGATTTATATGGTCTTGCTCATCTACCATGTTTTTAATCTGTGAGATGATACTCGTAATTTAGCAATATCATTGTGAAACTTTGGGTTGTTGAAAATCTCGAGGAAACGTTTTTGCACAAAATAATATATTGACATAAATAATATGTTGACATAAAATGATGCTCCACTAGTAGATCTAAATATATCCATCCATATTTTGAATAAAATGATATATACGTGTATGTTTCAAGATATGCAACAAAACAAAAGAAAAGAAAAAATTAATTATTTTTTTTAAAAAGGTCAATATTACCGACACAGTAATTTACCAAAACCTCATCAAATTTTAATCTTCACAAAAATCTTTAACCAGATGTGCCCAACTTAGTTAATTTGGTCTCTCTACTAAATCGTTTACCTTCATTTGATAAACATATTTGATACATGGTGCATCTTCTGCGTTTAGTATCATAAACCAACATTAAATACGATTATTTTTATTTTTATATGATCCACTTTAGCTTTCCATTTTTGACAACATTAATACAGAACATTAAGCTCACCCTGAAAAGCTTCACAAGAACATGGACAATAACAATATCATCAACATACCTAAGAACAAAAGGGTTTTAACACCATGCTGTACAAACTCCTTCTCAGGTTCACTGATAAACTTTGAAAACAAAAAAAGGAAATACATATTGAATTTGTCTTACCCCAAGATTACAATAGAATTCATCACTTAACATATTATTATATATAACTCTTGATTTCACATAATTATACATTGATTTGATAATAATCAAAATGATACCCCTTAAACTTAGTCCAATAAGCTTACGCCATATATTATCATTAACCACATAATTAAATATATTTGTAAAATCAACAAACCCGCAGTCGAATTTACAACCCAGATTAATCGCATGGGAATAAAGTCATGGTATAATTAAAATAGTATCAACAATATACTCAGATTTTGTCAGGAGCCTGATTGAACCTTTATATATATATATATATATATATATATATATATATATATATATATATATATATATATATATATATATATATATATATATATATATATATATATATACATAGTCATAGTTATAGTTTCGGTAAGTATATTATTAAGTTTCCTAGTAAATAACTTACCCAAGCAATTGAGTAGTGTTATTCCTCATTAATTTGTGACATAATTTATTCTACCCTTTTATACAATGTTATCAGATGAGTATCAGACCGTATTTCTGAAAAATAAACACTTATAAAAATACTACTGAATAAATTGTAAAAAGTGTCCAATAATATATTTTTACCGTAATAAAGAAGCACGTTAACTATCCAATCTGCTGCACTACTCAGACAGAACTTTTGCTGATGGCAGGCTTTTAAAATTTGTAACACTGACTTGCTATGTTTACTTCATTCAACGTTACTTTTGGATCCATTTGTGCATCTCTTTCATTAAAATATGGAATATATTTATCTGGTAAACAAACTAGATCTGCGTGTTAATTTCTAGCATTAAAATGTCGCTCAAATGCATCCATATTTATACAAGATGATTTAACATACAGGGTTTTGTTTATAAAAAATCTCGTCTAGCTTTACCTAAAGGCTTTTTATAATCTGATCTGGTCGGTAGCATTTCCGTCCTTAATTCGGGTGTTTTGGAGCCTCGATATACATTTAATTGTTACATTAAAATGTGTCTTTTTTTTGGTTAGGTGTTAGAGTTTGTTTTAATAACCACACATATTTTATTACAGCCACACATAATCTTTTACAGCCACACATATTTTATTACAGCCAGACAACATCACATAGGAGTAAGTAAACAAAGCATCTTAAACAATGACCAATATATTAATTATCTAACCAAAGATGAATATGAAAGTTTGAATTAAGTTGTTATATCAGACAAATTTAGCAGCACATCACTGTGGAAGTTGCCATGCCGTAAGATTCTCCGTTTATTATAACACAATATAAACACGACGAACGGAATTTTTTTCTCTCAAAAAATATTTTGAGACACACACACATATATCTGTATATATACATATATATATATATATATATATATATATATATATATATATATATATATATATATATATATATATATATATATATAAACATACATATATATACACATATATATATATATATATACATACGGATAGATATTTTGAGACACACACATATATCTGTATATATATATAAACATACATATATATAAATATATATATACAGATAGATAGATAGATAGATAGATAGATAGATAGATAGATAGATAGATAGATAGACCAGAGAGAGTGCTATCTCTTGATCCTACATGAGGATACGTGCAGGCAATGCGATTAGTGCCGTAAGCCGCGGACCCAGATTCAAATCTCAGTTGGGACGAATTAAAAAAAATTATCTAACCTGTATGATAATATTCTTTCTCAATATAGCTATATATATATATATATATATATATATATATATAATATATATATATATATATATATATATATATATATATATATATATATATATATATATATATATATATATGTATATATTGAATTTTAACTTTAACGGTATGAAGTAGTATTATTTGCATAGCTCTAAAAAAAAATTGAAAACTCTTTCGGTATAGTCTTCATTATATTAAACGACATTCGCTTCTCAACAATCTTGTTTCCTATCTTTTTGACCAGATAATCATATTCATATACAACCTTTGTGAGTTTCTCTTTATTTCATTAAGCGTCAAAACTTGTCCACAACTGTTTTTTGTCACACGCCCGACGATTTGTTTTAAAAAAAGAGTTCGCAAAGTCATGATCAGCAAGTTTTTTATTGTTTATTTCTTTGCTTTTATGCTCTCATTGTTTAGGAGCGCCGTGTTTCACAAACAGTGGAACCTGTACAGATTTCACTGGGGATTATTGGTCGTGGCAAATAGGCAACATTCAACCTTATGTTTGTTTAAACGAATGCATGTGGACGTGTAAGCATACAGACTATGGTATAAACAAAAGAATGCATGTGGACGTGTAAGCATACAGACTATGATATAAACAAAAGAATGCTTGTTGATGTGTAAGCATACAGAATATGGTATAAACAAAAGAATGCATGTGGATGTGTAAGCATACAGACTATGGTATAAACAAAAGAATGCATGTGGACGTGTAGGCATACAGACTATGGTATAAACAAAAGAACGCATGTGGATGTGTAAGCATACAGAATATGGTATAAACAAAAGAATGCATGTGGACGTGTAGGCATACAGACTATGGTATAAACAAAAGAATGCATGTGGACGTGTAAGCATACAGACTATGGTATAAACAAAAGAATGCATGTGGATGTGTAAGCATACAGACTATGGTATAAACAAAAGAATGCATGTGGACGTGTAAGCATACAGACTATGGTATAAACAAAAGAATGCATGTGGATGTGTAAGCATACAGAATATGGTATAAACAAAAGAATGCATGTGGATGTGTAAGCATACAGACTATGGTATAAACAAAAGAATGTTAGTATTTACTAGCTTCACAATCGTTCGGTGTCATTAATGTGATACTCCTTTGTTTGAGTTAATGTACCCTGAAGTACTGACTTTAGATCAATATGCATTGGTTTGAAACATATTTCGTGTAGACTGTACATCCGTCGATGCGTCAAGAAACAACAGATGCGGGCTTTCTTACATAATCCATATCCTTATCCAATAGAGACTACCAATTGACTTAAAATGTTTCCGCTGATAGCCGCCATCACCAATTGCGTTTTAGTCTTCGATATTTTTCAATCCAAGCGGAAATTTTAATTTGATGAGAAGTTATTCAATAAGAAATTAATTGTCATGCCTTCATGTTGTATCCTTTTTAGTACGCACACTGAGTAGTTATGGAGGTCAGAACGTGGCAATGGGGTGTCGGTGAGGTGACCTACGAGAAATTCCACTATCCGGCCATCTTGGATTGAGTCGATATGGGGCTCAATTGAAAGATAATGTTAGAAATGTCCATAGGATTAATATTTGGGATAATTATTGGGCTGAATGGAAATTTAACCTTACGATGGTTCTTTGGAGATCTATGGGAATTTAACATAGAATCGACGCATCATGAATTGAGGTATATTGTTTATGAAGAAAAACAATTGACAAATAACTAATTATTTGTAGACATAGCTATACATACATAATATAAAAACAAATAGAAAGAAGTTGGCAATATACTGAGTTGTATCTCTACTTTATGAGATATGGGTGGCCCTGAAAAGGGCAGTTAGTTTTGTTTTGGATCTTTGATGTTATAGATCACCATGACAACTGCACCTGCCTGGCCTGGCTTTGCAGCATGGGCAGCTCTATGAACATTATTCTTGACTCGATATTTCTACCGAGAGAGAGAGAGAGAGAGAGAGAGAGAGAGCTAAGAAGTTTAGGCTTCTTTGCCTCGGCCTCCCAGTCTTCATTCCTTGGGATCAGGGATTCTGGCTCTCCATGTTGCTCCTGTTGTTGGCACTGCCACTGCTATATTTTGGTCCTCTATTTGTTGCTGCATCCTCCTTTCCTCCTCGCATGCTTTGTTTGTAGTTTCATTTTTCCTATTCCATGACGTCTTTGATTAGTTCTTTAAACGTGTTGAAGTAGATTTCACTTCTTTTGACCAAACGCATATTGGGAACAAGGTCTAACTCCTCTACCAGGTCCAGGAGGTGTTTCGCCCTCTCCAAGTGTATTATGACCTCGCTCAATTTTCCTGAAGTCATTTTTGTGTGTTTTTGTCAATAGGGGCGGACGTAAATGAAAACATCCCGAAGATTCGGTACACAGTTCTACTTACTTCCTTATATAGATTTAGTTCGTGTGCGGCCATTCGGCCATGTACGAACAGTTAATGGGTGCACCGCACCCTACTTAATTAGTCGTCAAATGGGTTGCATAAACACATTCGACGCTTTAATGTGTGCAAAGCACACTATTTAATTAATGTGCGCAAAGCGCACTAATACGCACCACTATCTCGCTGTATGGTTTCCCCACCATTCAAAAAGAAATGACCAGCCTTCATTCATTGAAGTGCGCGATATGGGAGGGTGTGCAACATTACTTATACCTGGGCATAGGATTAGAGCCGCAATGTCTGGAGTGGCAGGATGCACGGACTCGGCAAGAAAGGCGCGGAGCGTGACGGAAGTACTGAAACGCCATGAACGTACATTATCAAATTCTGCCCAGTTAGGTAAGTCGGACTGTCCCTAAACCAATTATGTGTAAACCACATGTTTAATTATGACAATTCTTACAATTACAACTTTCTTTATTTATTTCATGAATCCATTCAGTTATAAATTGTGCGTACATAGCGTACATAATTTTTCCAAAAATATTACCAGTCCACGAGTACAAGTTACTCATATAATTTTCGTATCACGCACAAATTACTAAATTCAATATTTTTGACGGTGGATCAAAATAAGTCAAATTTGTGATATAAAAAGTAATCAAAATGGGTTTTCAAAAAATCAAAAGGAAAACCACATACAGTCAGGCAATTTTGATCAGTCTGCTCGGGTGGGAGAGCCCTCTCGGTAAAATGGTCTGCACTCAGGCTCTCTCAGGTTTCTATCGGGCAGGCTGGCTCTAATCCGGCCGTCAACAGCAAATCGTCTGAAGAAGCGGCTATATGTGTCGCCTGTCTCTGCTGGTGGGCGCTCGGTTAACCTGGGTCTGCGTCGTAGGCTGCGTCTTCGTAGCACGCTTCCCTGGTGTCTGCGTTTTCCTCCCTGCTCCTTCCTGTTTTCAGCTCCAGGCTTGGCAGGCTGCACCTGCTGTGTCGGGTTACTTCCGGAGGGTCTGTGTCTGTCCATTGTACTCCTCGACTCGGCTTCGGCTCTTAAGGAACTTTGCTTTGGTGGTGGGGGTAGGTTGGCCATCTACTGTGCCGTACTGCCACGTATCTTCAGGTATGCCCCTGACTTCCTGTATTTCAGTAGTAGTCTGGTCATTACGTGCACGTGGCAGTCCGTTTGAAGCCACAGGTGAACCCCTCCCCTTCATCCTACTACAGCAGGTGTCGACGATCTTCGGGACGATGTGACTTGCTGGACAGCTGGCTCCTGACTGAATGTATGAATGGGTACACAGTCGTGAAAGAAAACATCGTTAAAGAGACACACGGACGTGAAGGAAATATTCACCTTAGAAAGTTGCGAAAGATCGAAAGAGAAAATGAAAGGGCATCAAAAAGAATTAGAAAACAGGATTCATAAACAATCACAAACAAACAAGCAAAATTTCTAAATCAAACATTTGTTTAAATAAGCCCTGTTGAATATATCATATACAAATAATGAAGATAGCGGATTAGGGCAGTCCCCCCCCCCCTCTTCCTGCACAATATTTGCATTCTCAAATACAAATACAAACACAAATTCAAAATTTAAAACATGAACATATTTACAGGGTTTACAACGTTGGTAAGTGAGACAAGAGTTCCAATGTTCCAGAACAGTTTCATTTTCCCATCGATGAACACAACGTTTCTGAGGCAAAGAAAACAGATATCCATACTGATCACACAAACAACATTTCCATTATTTCATCGTTTCTAGGGAAATTGGATCCAAAACAAGACAGTAAATGTGTAAAGGAAATCCAAGGCTTCGTTGATGAAGAAAATACACACAATATTGTCCACACACCATCGAATCGGATCCTTGTAATCTCACATTATTGAATTGAGTTGACACTGCATGTCTTCTCATAAGCATCGTCTTTGATAGGAATTTATCCATACGAATCAAAATATTCTACTGTATTTTCGTTGGAAAAGAATACTGCTACCCAAGTGGTTTCTGGTCGATGACTGTCGTCAGTGTTGATGACATAAGCTCAAACGTCTTTAGGTTTTTGATGAGGACGTTCATCTTTAGCAAAGACCGCTGGATTCCACGGAGTTGTGTACGAACTGTGTGTCAGGAGATAATGAAGTCCACAGGTAATCGTTTTCTTTTGTTTCTCACGGGTAATGAGAAACAATGAATTCACACTTGATTTTTTTTTACAAATTGGTCTGTCAAGTAAATCGAAGAGCGGGAAGTATCGGTACTCTGCTGCAAGAGAGCTTCGATACGTTTCGCCTCCAAGTCAGTCAATGGAGGTTCCGAATGGTCTATCAAGTCTTTATGCCACGCTTTCAAGATGTTCTTTTCTTGGATGAGAGTCCAAGATTCTTCAAAATAATCTTCCAACTGTTATTCTTGTAACAGGATGAAGCCGGTTGAGATTGGATCAAGCGAAAACACTTAACACAATTACGTGTATGGCATGTTTATTTATAATGGAAATGAATGATGACTGAATCTGGCACCTTACTCAGGGCATAAAGTCCAACAACGATATAACAAAATGATGCGCACAAAGTCCAAAATTGGGTATATGAAAATGATTTCGTTCCTAAATGGAACCGATTAAAGCATAACATTTCGACAGATGAATCATAAACGATTTCGTATGTAGAGGAAAATGATCAATGTATGAAACTTATAAACAAATATGATTGATGTATGGATCTATCAGCAAATATGGTCAATGTATGGAATGTATGAACAATGTATGGAATTTATGAACAAAATATGAATAATGTACGGTTCATATACAAGTATGATGGAAGTATTATTGATTTTCACACACATAGTGGCATTTAATTTTACTTATTTTCACACATATAGTGACATTGAAGTCGATTGATTTTCACACATATAGTGACATTGAAGTCGATTGATTTTCACACATATAGTGACATTGAAGTCGATTGATTTTCACACATATAGTGACATTGAAGTTTAGATTCAAAATAATACAAACGAAGGTATTTATCTCGTGGAATCCAGTCGATGAACACGAAAGATTTCCGATTCCACAGCTCCCATCAAATGGTGAAGGAACGATCTCGCATGGTCTGCTCCTCCCAGTCTTCCGAAAAATCCATCGAGAGTCTCCTTATCCTGCAGACCCGTTGATCCAGAACCTTTGGCCCCTTACACTGAGTTAACCAGTCCCGTCCTTCAAACCAGCGTCACCATTGACCGCAGTATCCGGGTTACACAAAAACCCAGAGTTGGATGACTCCCCGTCAACAGCTCTACAGCTGAAGATTTCTTCCGTAAAGTAGACAGCTTCCTGACAGGACTCATCTGTATTTTAACGATACAGGGAGAAATTGGCTATAAGTACTCTGTGGTTAATCCACTGTCAGTGAACTCGAGGTAGCGGGTTTCTCACCGCCGGCATATTTAGCGTGCAACAGTTAGTAAACCAAACTCAGTATTTTGAAATAGCTATGGCTGAAACTATGAAGCTATACCCCCCCCCCCCCCCCCGGTAACGCTGCACGCGGCAGCGAAATCCATGTAAATTTTCATTAATATATTATGCAAGACATTTTAATACACACAATTTCGTGACATGTCTTGACCCATAATTAAACATGTGTTGTGTTGAACTTGATTAGAATGATCGTCTTGACAGCCATAACAATGTTCTCTATTCATGAGTGTGATTCTTTAAGCCAAGTGGTTAGCAAAACAGAATAACTAGGTGTTATTCTTGTTCTGGACATCATGACTCTACTGTTTCTTCTTTTCTACCATGACTATCATATTATATATGTGGTTTATTTGTTTCCTGTTTTTGATGGTATATGTGCATCGCTACGTTTTCCATATTTAGTAGTCCAGGATGAATTCTCTGAGACTATAATTGTAAATTTCTGCAAACTAGATCACGTTCACCGTTCTCCAGGGCTAATGCAAACTGAAGGTCCATACGGGCTATTGAAATAGAAATAATTTAAAAGTATAGACCACATTTTCTCTTTGTGTTTCGCTTGAATCTGTACAAAATAGTAGTAAATGCGTTCTCCGTAGCTCAACAGATAAACCATGAATCTTCTCTTCTGGGGATAATAATCTGGACCACCCATGGGAAGGTAGTGACAGCGTAGAGGCCATCTGGCGTGTTCAAGGTAAGCTGAATCTGTATACTCTTATTTGTGGAGTTTGACACCACAACTGAAACACTGTTCTTGGTCTCCTTGATCCACGTATACAAATCCTGATATAGCTAAAGGCTAAAGTTTTCCTTTTTCTTCTTTTATTCGTGTGTGTGGGGGGTACCATCGAACCATATTGGCCATTTTCATATGAACGTGTTGAATCGACTGACAAAATCGCAATGGCCAGGACTAGAAGGCCACGGAAAACGAGTTTTCTTCTTTTTTATCGTGATCCTCGATGAACTTCTTCTGTAGAGAGTAACTTTATATAGTGGAGCAAGATTGTGCTGCATCATTCTTGTGGTGCGTCACAGCATCCCTTTTGTGGTAGGGCACAACATCAGTCTTGTGGCAGTGCATGTCATCATTTTTGTGGTGCGTCACAGCATCCCTTTTGTGGTAGGGCACAACATCACTCTTGTGGTAGGGCACAACATCACTCTTGTGGCAGTGCATGTCATCATTCTTGTGGTGCGTCACAGCATCCCTTTTGTGGTAGGGCACAACATCACTCTTGTGGTAGGGCACAACATCACTCTTGTGGCAGTGCATGTCATCATTCTTGCGGCAGGGCACAACATAGCTCTTGTCGTAAGACACATCATCACTATCGTGGCAGATCACAACATCATTCTTGTCGCCGAGTACATCATCCCTCTTGTCGTACAATACAGCGTCTAGTTTGTCGCAGGACACTGCATCACAGTCGACTGCACTCAGCTTTTGGTAGGGTACATCATAATCGTATTTTTTGTATGTCAAAGTCATCTTTATGTGTGGACGTCTCTGCCTTCTCCCTTGTTTCTACTGGAATGTTGTATTCATAATCTGCAGTGTTGTGATCGAAAAGTAGCACTCGTTTCTCGTGGACGATCTGATACACTTTCTCCAAGGGTTCACTGACCACTTGGTGATCAAACAAACGTACAATCCAAGATCCACTGAGCAAAATCAGGAAAAATAGTGGATTGACGAAATATCTTTTCACGCCCAGTCGAGAGCAAGCTACAGTCCGATTGTGATAAATTAAAGGTTCCTGAATATATTGAGTGATGAGCGACACAAAGTTAGGGATGTGAATACATGTGTCTTGGGAACATTCAAAGTAATACAAGTTAAAGTCCACACGGTGGTCTTGTTTCCTTTTGTTGTTGTTGTTTTTGCTTTTCTGATCCAGTAATTCGTCTTGTTCGTTGACATATCGCTGAATGTAGCACCGATGATCCAAATCGACGAGCTAATGACAAATAGGACATCGATTCTTTAATGGACAAACCTGTGAATCTTTTGAATCGCTATGAACGTTCAGCCCATATTTTGGAAACGCTTTCAATAATTCACAACTGCTTTATGCTGTTAGAATTGCTTTATAACACACTTGACTCACAAATTTGTATCTGTAGGTGGATCACTAAACCATTTCTTGCCCACAGGAACAGGTCTCGACGCTACGACAGCAACGACATCTATATCTTTCGATATCGGTAATGTCCTCTACATGAATTTTGTGATGATAGATGTAAACATGTTTACCGTCTGGAAAATCGGATCCTCAAAACAGGATATCTCCATGGATTACTTGAGGCTAACCTTTCAATGTATAGCGAGGGGCATTACTTCTTAAATATTCTGCGTTTCATGAAATCCGCACACGGTCTCTTTCGATATTCCAGTTGTTCCACAAGAGCCTTTGCTTCACTCCATTGTTGTGCCTTCTGTGATTTTCTAATGCTCACTCATAATCTCTTTCATTCTAGTGTATTTGTACTCTCTGCATGAGCTCTAGCCACCACAATAGCGGGCTAAACACATGTGCTCTTGGTAATTGTCAATCGTCATGATACTTCGTTTCCTATTCGAGAGTTGATCCACAGACAAGACTTGGCAACGTGGTGGTTCGCTGCCTGAAGAAGGTGAACCGTGTGCCATATGGACAGTAGCTTTTTATCGGTGATGTCAGACTCGTCGTTCAATCGTTGCACCTGTTTTATTTTGTCGATAATGTTTGAAGGATTGCTAAATTCAATCTAAACAGGAGGTATCAAACTCTCACGGGTAATAGAATGTCGCAAATGATCTTGATCTTCAGCTAAGTCGTTTCAACTCATCTAACATAGACTCCAATAAGTTCGAAATAATCTCAACCGCTTTATCTAAGGGAACATGAGACTGGAACTATCTAAATTTGATCGTGTAAGTGTAGGTGGTCGTTGGGATTTTTCTGGAAGTCACCTTGCTGGCCGGTTGAATGTAAAAATAATCCTTAGGAACTACCTAAAGCCTTTCTGTCTTGGACGCTCTTGACTCTTTGTCTCTTGGGGATGATAATACTGATGATGCATAAGGATCGATCATCTCATCTTCAACATGTCTAGGATGAACTTCTGTCAAAACTTCTCTGGTGGTGCTGGGTGACACAGATCGTCGTCGTCGCTTTGTTTCTATTTTCTCCTTGGAGTTGTGTGTTCGTTTCATGCCTGTGGACTATTCAAGTCTGAATTGACTATAGTACTATTTCACACGATATACAGAGCCCTACGTAAGATGACTATATCGTTCGGTTCTCTTCGACTTTCATCCAATGTCTACATTAATTTCTGATTAATAGTATATAGACATATATATATATATATATATATATATATATATATATATATATATATATATATATATATTTATATATATATATATATATATATATATATATATATATATATATATATATATATATATATATATATATATATATATATAATTTTTGTTTTTGTTTGTTTTTTCGGGGGGGGGGGTTGTAGGAGGTTGATGCGGCAATGATTGAGAAGAATCTCTTTTCTCAGAGATATGGATGGCCCTATAAAGTTCTGTTGGTTTGAGACAAGGTCCACAAAAAGCATGGACTTTCCATCATAAGCTGCAACTGTTTTAAACCTTTTCCGAGTCCGAGTCTCACTGCTGCTTTTGTTGTTGTTGTTTCTTTCTCTTGAGTTGGATAAAAAAAAGTTTCATACATCACTCTTTGTTTCTTCAGCTCAATCAGAATCTGTTGCGATACACTCACGATTTCACTGCTCTCACTCTGTTTAATGCTTATATTCATGGTTTTCATCTCTCGCTTCATCTTTCCTCTTATTGCTCCTGTAGCAAAGTCACTGCTTCCTCCTTCTGACTTTGCACAAATCTTTGAAACTCTTCTTTTTGTTTCTTTTTAAAATCGTCCTATTCTGGTAATAGCAGTGATGTAGAAAGTGAAGTCGAAAATTCCAGCGATGAGAAAATATTGCAGAAATCCAAACATAAATACAAATACAAATCCAATACATTCTCTGGAACAGAGGACACCATCAGTGGAGTAATAGTACGAGGGGTATTTAAAAATTCTGAATATTAGTGCGCTGTGCAACAAAGTTTTTCTTTATCAGTGCATCCCCTAAAAGTAATCCCCATGAACCTCTTCACACTTTTTCATCCGATTATTCAATTATTAAATGTCATTTTATATTCACTTTGGTATGTTGTTCATACACTGGAAAACCGCACTTTCAACCGCATGGCGGCTTTCACATCGTCTGCCCCTCGGGGAATCTTTGTAAAATGGGATTCAGCCAAAATTCACTAGGAGCTAAATCAGGCTGTATGCTGAATGTGACAAAGTTTGGATGCTGTGTTCCTTCAGGAAGTCTGTTACGACAGCAGCTTTATGTGCCAGTGCGTTTTCATGGAGTAGATGGATACCTCGAGTTCCGGTGCGCGGATGGGTCTTTCGGGAGTGTTCCACAACATTTGGTGTTAAAATGTCCAGTGATACTAGAAGAGTCAGGCAATGATACCTGGACGACCGGGCCTTTTGCATCTAAACTCTTGCCAGTACAACTACGTCGAGCGATTTGTGGTCTCTACTCGCTTTCACGGATCCAGATTTTTTTTCTTGGATCGGGTTCAAAACGTTAATCCATGTTTCATCATCTGTGACAATTTCATTCAAACGTCTCTGGTCACTCTTTTCAAATTTGGCGGATAGCTGTTTGGTAATTTTAACCCAATTCCGTTTTTGATCAGCCGTCAATAAACGCGGGACCCATCTCATACAAACATTTCTAAGCTTGATTCTTCAATATATTAAAAACAGCTGAAGAATTAATGCCTGTCATGAAAAATATCTTCCACGGTGTATCGAGCATCTTCATCAATTGTCCCTTTCACAGCAGCCACTGCCCGCTCATCAATCGTAAACAACAGTCGTCCAGAACGTGGGTCATCATCCATGAATTCGCGACCATCTTTAAACGGATGAAACATCTCAACAAAACTTTAGGATATCACAAGAATTACATTCGTAAACTTTATCGGCCTTGATATCAGTCGGAGATCACGATAAGAGAGCCCGGATTTTACAGTATGTTTTTTGCTCAGTTGAAGAATTGTTCTTCTTCCTAGATATTGTACTCACTGTCATTTACCTATGTTACGTCACACGAATATATCTGCAGGTGTCCGCCTTGCTGTATTATTTTATAGAACGTTATTTTGTCTATCGATCGGCATTAAATTTATTGACAAGTTCAAAGAAACAAAACAGTTATAACAAAATATTCAGAACTTTTCAAATACCTCTCATAGGACCAGCAGCGACAGTAGCAGTACTATCACTTCTGGTATAGGATTCCACTGCAGTCGTACCTTGACACAAAGTGTTTCTTTTCAATTCTTCCATGTGTACTATCCTTGAGCTGTCTCGCACTCTGATCATGTGAATCGTAGAAGCGCTATATTGTATATGCTCTGATTGTCACGTCACAAGTCCTCCTGCCTTCTGATTGGTGGGTACAAAACACGCGATTGCGGAATTATGTCACACGCGTTCTGATTGAATGAATTAAAAACTCATATTTGATCCGTTGCCAGTCCATATAAAGCGGTGAGCTCGCAAGTTGTGTTATCCGTTCTCAAAGAAGCACTATGTTAATGAGTCTAGTGATCTCGACTGCCATCTCGAATATGTTGTCTGATCCCAAAATCCCAAGTGGACAATCAAAAAAAAAATAGGGCAGAATCATCCGTATTTGTCTGAAGATTTCATGTGGAAAGGCAAGTGTTCTTGAAAAGAGTCCTTGAGTGTGGACCTCTAGTAAGGAGAAGCTTACGCAGAAGTAGAGTCAAGAGTTGTGATGAGTGTTAACGAGCTTGGTGTACAGACACCCACTACACCAACGACCTTTTGAGGGCCACCTAGAAACAGAGATTTTACTCACTAATGTGATGTATATACATCTATGTCTAAAAATAAGTTTTATTTGTGAATCTTTTTTAAAATTAACATTTTGTGTAAAATTGCTTTTGAAAAAGAAAATCAGTGTGCATTTGAGAAATTTGTTTGTACATTTTTAAAAGGTTTCTTTTCATTAGGCATGCACACATTTTGTTTAAAACAAAGACATTAAAAATGTACTTCCGGCCATTACTTCATACAAAAGTATAACCTTTGATCAGCCATTATATGTTTGGCTTAGTCACGTGTTTTTTTTATATAATATATGCGTTTGACGCCCAATCGGCCAAATATCATCAGGGTAGTAAGGATATGTGCTGGATTCGATGATAAATTCACATCGATTTCCAAAGTGCCATAGTAAGGTTAAATTTCTATAGGGCACCATACCGAACCCCAATGTTAAAGCTATGGAAGCTTTTGACATTAAATTTCCATCATGAACACCAATCCAATATTGCCCCATATCGATCCCAATAACTACTAACTTGAAGTGAAAACAAGGCTATATATTTCGAAACTAGCTTGTATAAGGCAATAATTTATTAGGTATTATATAATATTTATTATAATTTGAAGAAAACTTAGAAAAATGATATTGTTTTCCAACTATGTAGATTATGTTGTGCAGTCAGACATTTAGATCGCTCCAGAATATTCACATTTAGAAGCAAAATAACAGCGAATTCTTATTTGAAAGTTCACACCGAATACTATTGATCAAAGCATTTGGTAAATATTTTATGAAGTTACCTCTAGTGTGACTTTAATCTTCTAATCCTTCTTTTATATTTATGTAATCTGTTCATGCATAATGGTTTTTAGCTTCAAATCAAAGTTTGATGGATTATGATAAATTAACTATTAATAACCTTACTTACTTTGTATTTAACCGCTGTTAGCCCAGATTACGGATTGTGTGACGTGAAACTTCATTTTTTTACAGTAGCCTTCTCAGACAAAAGTTTTCATTTTCCTCATTAAAGATCAATCAACAGTAAATTATTTGTTACGTCTGTTCCTCGGTGCGTAGGTAATTGTGTCGTGCAATAATGAACATATATGATGGTTATAATTAATTCTGAAAGAGGTAAATTATATGACATGTAATTTGTTTTATATAGCATTAAATAATGATCGTCAGTATTGTGCCCTATTCATTCGCTTACAACGATACTTGTATATGAATAGAACATCTTGGTACATAATCTAAATGCACTTCACAACAATACATCAATATACCTTTTTCTTCATTTCTGAAGAAATCTTGCAAGATAAGCCTTTTGGGCAATTGACAAGCCATTAACAGCGCTTACCTAGGTGAGGATATAGGTAAGAGGTGTAAATTAATAAAAGTTGATAGGTTCTCATATCACTGAGGAATTTGAGCGAGTAGAAGACACAGTCTTGATAATTTGAAACAACTACTCTCAAATTAAACATTTTGATTGTCTTTGCTATAAAAGGGTTCTGGAACGACTCAACTTTAGATTTTTGTTCCAGAGCGTATGCGCAAAGCCTTATGGATAAAAGACAAATGTTTCGATAGGCTGAGACCATTCATATCACGAAACTGTCTGTTCAGAGGATCTGTTTGGGTCAGCTGGAGCTAACCTTAAACCCGTACATCGTCAAAACATGATGCAGCTAAAAACTGTTATACTGTCTCGTATGACACAGATATAGGCGACAAACTTGTTCCCTTTGATACAACTTCTGAACCTTTCGCAAACCCAACTACAGTGAACATGTCTTCTGTCTCGGTTCCGCACAAGCAACAATATCCCTAAAGAAACATCAACTGCTGACGATCATTAGAACGTCACGTGGTACTTAGCTAGTAAAACATGACTGTATTGTTATCGAAGCCAGAAATTTAATTTTCTTTAATTGTATACAAACAATCGATATTATCTTAAAATCCAAAGCATTAATAAAAATTAAACACATCTTTTAACACGTTCCTATATAAGGATGTCGATCAAATACATTGACCTGACGTTACTTGTCCATTGATTAACAAATTTAAGAGGCCAAAACAATTCATCTACCACTTTGACAATATAAGTCTGCGTGAAAATAAAATTGTTATTATCAAAGACTCTCAGTCAAAATTTCGGATTTTGAATGAGCATCAGTTAAAGCACACATTCTACGAATATCGGAACGATGATCCGACTTCTACATCAGTTAAAGCACACATTCTACGATTATCTGAATGATGATCCGATTTCTACTGGAAAAGAAATCACACGAAATTACTGCAAGATCGTTGGCATGAGCATTGAATTGTCCCTTTCAATATTGGAATAACTGGATCAGGTCTTTTTATCCTGTCATAATGTACTCATATATCCTCAACAGATTTAAACCAGCTTAGCTCAAAAGCGTATATTCTCTTGTATTGCGATCTAACGAGTGTGTTACACGTCAATAACTTCAATCCCATCATAAATGAAAAGATTCTGGATTACTAAAAATCCAAGATAATCCATCACAGCATCCATACAAATATTTCAAATCTATACATGACCGTTAGTTTCTGAAAATTGAAAGGACTATATTTTATGTCGGCAGAAAGATTAATTAGTGTGGCTGGCACAATTCCCATGGGAGATCTAACATAGGGATCAAGGCCAAAATATGTTGCCTTTGATTGATTGGGCAACTGCAAGAACCAGAGCGTTGATTAGCTCTTTCCCTTGGACAACCTTGAGCTGGCCTTGCATAAAAGCCATTAGAAGAAGAATGGTGACATCTTATTGTCATGGTTTCTTACATATCATTATCATGGCAAGGGCATAATGCAATATTTATGTGAGATATAACGCAACACTGTTGTCTTGTTGCCTCTCTAGCGTAGAGTAATCAAAAAAGACGGGTTGACTGTGGCATGCATTTGCGATTGACACATCACGAAAAGCAGAGATAACAAAGCCTGCTCACATAGCAAAAACATTTTCTGTAAAATGTCAGGTTTTCTTTTGAAAACTTTAGCACTTTGTGAAAAGGAATTTTAGATTTCTAGTCAAATGCACAAAACTGGGAGGAGTTCTTAAAACATGACTTATAACATGTTATCCAGTGTAAACTCCCTCGGAGTTAGACCATCAATGTACCACGCCACTTCATAGTCAGACAAGCTTAACACTCAGGGCGTCTGTACGTAATGATACTCATATAGCTCGGCTTAAGATTAGTCAACTGTCCATTTGGAATTTTGAATAAACAGCGACTGATTGACAGCTGATGATAAATATATGGGAGACAACAAGATTAAAATGTTGACCTAACGTTGCAGGTAACTTTACTTCATACTTGCAGACATTTTTATCTATAGTGTGGCCATCGCCATTATCTGATATACTTTCAAATCCAAATCAGGATGCAAAGAGTATGAGTGGACTGCATGACACATGTATCATCTTCCTCATATTTCGGTTCCTACAAGTTCACTTTATGGAAACACTCGCGATGGATTATGATAGAGGAAAAGTGCTTGCAGATCTACCAAAATGGTGTCCATTTCTGAATCACTCATCGACAACCAGAATATTACCCCACCGATTCCACCTTTGAATCAGGAAACAAAGTCTGATTCCAATATATGATACCAGAACATTCTTCCGGTTTACGTGGTGCACCGCCACCTGCATTTGTAAAGGTAAAATTAAGTTTATGGAACCGTAACTAAATCGGGACTTAATGATGAACGTGATATTATGTAAGAGGTACTGAAATAATCCGCGCTAATGAAAACTGCGTGTTACAGACGCAAATGGAAATTAGCTTCTTGTGCTATCGAATTTAGCAAAAATACAGAACTCAAGATTGTTAGAGTTTCTATTGATTTTATTTTACCGATATGACATGCAACAATTTCGATAATAGAATTTATTAGACTATAAGAATGACCGCCTCGAATTTAAATTACATACGGTATTGAATGTTTCTCCCGCAAATGTGAGGTTAACTGGTAATATGTTAAGCGTTAAAACACTTACTTCAACATCTAGTGTGAGCTTAAATATACATTTTAAAAACAATGTTTGGCGCGAAGTTTAAGTATGACGGAATTTCGACCACTAAATCGACTAAACACGGATGCAAGAACCAGATAAATATATATTCATTTTAACGAAAGATTTCCCTTTTCTGCCGCCTAATGAAGTTGCATCATCTTCTCCTATGGCTATTTATTTTACATAATCACAATGTTTTGGGGTTTTTTTGGGTTTTTTTTAAAAACTCTTTCATGAATTATTTCATTGTAAAATACCAGATATACAATGTGCTATCTGTGCACTTGGACGAGTAGTTGTTATAATCTTTATTCTTTTAAATTGTTCAAAGTAAACCAACCCACTGCTGGGAAAATATATAAATATGCCATTCTCTGAATCCATATTATGATTAAAATACGGATGATGTCTATTTATAGGTAGATAGGTAGGTAGCTATCACCGCTTTGCATTTGGAACGTCGCATTAAATACTAATTTCATCGACGTTTAGAAATCTTGGTCAATTGCATGACATCGTTCGCAGCTATTATGAAAAAAGAAACGGTCAGGAGGTAAAAGATTGGAGAAAAACTGACAATCGCTGATTCTTTTAAATATATGTAGAACAAAAAACAAATATTGAATATATGAATCGAGGATTTCCTGATGAGGTCAGGTGTCAAAATGTTTAGTTGTATAAATCACGGAGAAATCTCTCAGCATAATATATTGCTTTACCATGAAGATATTGTTTGTGTTTTCACGCCACTCTGGACTTGTTTACTTAGTAAACGAATAGACAAACAGCGTCTGTAAATAATTGCTGTTCATTATTAATGTTTCTCTTACACTATAGTTTTTAAATTTTTCGGCAAGAGAAAAAGTAAAAAGCAGGACAACAAATAATTACTAGGGAATCCCGCGAACTTTTATTTCGTATGATGTTTGTATATGAATGTGAAAGAATAACTTATCAGCATCAGGATCCACTTTACCGTCGACAAGACACCTCAGATCTTGTTCTAAAGAGTAATGACGCACTATAAACCACTTATTATCTACATCTTTTCATGTTTCCTTTTGGCAGGAAGATAAAAGACTGATTTGAGATGAAGTTATCAGCACGTGCCGTGTACGCACAGACCTTTTGAAGGTGATTTACTTGTCACGCCGATCTGGTTAGAATATAAGTACCTCGTATAATTCACTGACAATTGTGGACAAGTATCATATGATCGTTAATCATCTTCCTATATTCTAGTTAATCCAACCAGAATCATGATTTTCCTAAATTATTTTAAACATAACTGTATACTGTTTGATTTACTATGTTGATGTACCCTCTAGGTTACTAAATCCATATTGGAACAATTTTTTAACAACTCATAAGGGCTTATTATCTTAAATACTCTGCATGAAAAGTGCTAAGAAAAGAATGAAAATGCTACATTATATATCGCAAATCCAGTATTTTTCGCGGACGTAAAATCTGGAGATTTTGTCCAAAAACGGGATTTTAATTTTGCTAATAATATTTTAGCGATTGCAGATCTAGAGATGTTATGATATTTAATATGTGGTTTATTTTGGCGGGATTTATTTTCGTCAATTCCAGTTATACGATTATGTATAATTATAATTTCATGTATATACCTTGCATCTCTTAATAGAAATTCAGTGGGTCCTGCATATAATCGAGTGTTAAATTCGACTTCCCTAACACGTGAGTTCTCGTGCACCTCGACTCCTTACTATGAACCTTGCTCCATCCTTTCTTCAGAATGAACCTAATGACTTATGGCCCTGGTGCGCGTGCGCTAGGCGATAGGTATCGCTACTCGCGGAACGGGTTCTAGTCCTGCTTGGGTCTCACTTCCGAGCGAATCAAACAACACCTGCGTGAGTCTGGCTCCAGGTCGATGTTTCCCCTATTTTTAAGGACCTCAAGAAAACAGTCGTTGTTAACTGAAAGGTTCTTAAACGCGCAAATAACACACATAATTTTCTTCTAATCAACTAACAACCATACATTCATGAGATCCTACTTTCACATTTGCTTTGTGTTTCTTACTTCACCTTCGTATGACTTATCAGTACACTTTTCCAAGCCGCATACCGGTTTTCATGCCACGTACTACAGAACATGACCCAAACACCTAATACACAGAATTAGATATATCTCAAATGACCAGACACGTATACGTTAGAATATCCGATAAGTCCTAATGTGAAGAAATTAGGAAAGGTCCATTTTACGTAACTAATTCATGCTACCATAAAGTCTCGTGAATACTGTACATAATGACGTCTGCTTCTAGTAATTGGCTAATTACTCGGTTTGAAAATTATCTTCCCAACACCTACTCCCCATAATCAAACAAATAATCACTAAAATCTAACAAAGCTATATACGAAGACGTAAATACAAACATCATATATTCTAATACGATTTTGATTCGTTTATAGTGAAATGTTTGTTTGTATTCGGACAAAATCTGTATCTGAAATAATTTATTCATAACGACTGTTGCAAATTTCTCAAATAAGGATTCATTTTATTGCGACGTAAAACAAGATGCTAACAAGATATAAAATGTATACACTTTGAAGATATAGATGTAAATCTGTTACAAAAGAAAACAATAATCAAACTTGATCAATTTTACCAACTTTCTATCTTGACAAGAAATGTTTCTTATTTGACCAAATGTCAAACATGTACACTCACGAGAAGATATTCAATGTATGAATCCCTGTCACTAGAGCAACCAATAGTACGTTCAGTTAATTAATGCATTTTAAATATCTAGCACTGAAAAAAATGGTAACCATAAGAACTCATTCGTTTTCCTCGAAACGCTAAAGTAAAAACATATTTTGAAAAATCATTTGTTTTCTTCACAAATGATAAATCAGTCCATGAAACGTAGCTTAATAACACTCTTTTTGCGTTTAAATACAATGTGTTTCATCAAATATAAGGTGCTGACTTATTTCTCGATTCAAGAACATTTTGCAATGGGCGCGACAGTTAACATGTACAGCTTTCCAATTCGTACTTATCATTTCTATTGTTCTATACTTGCTTTTTGCAGCTGACTAATGGCATCCAAGTGGACACTCTTGACCTCTCTTTCCATTTTACGTTGCAATGAAGACAATCGCTTGACCGTGTTACTGTTAAAAAAAAAGATACAATCGACCGCTGCTTCGTTTACTGATAAATGTACTTCACCTGTACTGCATCCTTAGGACGTCAATGAAAACTCACAATCTTTAATTTCTCGCCAGCTCTCACTAATATGTGTACTAAAACATAAAAAGAGATTCTAAACATTTGTATGTCGCTAATAGGATTATTAACTCACCCGATTCATTTGCGTCCTAGGGATATAGAGGATGCTAAATAATCTTCGTTTTCAAGATTCATTAAACCAACAGATGCACTTATCGTTTTAATTATCTTTAATATATTTTCAACTGCTGCTATGTGTATTTTTCGGTATCACAATCACTATTGTATCTTATGGATATAATCAAGAACAATTAATTTTTATTTTCTTGCGTCGTTACGTTTATGGACGCAATTAACTTGTATGACCTTCAGCGTTAATGAACCTATAAATATCTAGCTTAATGGGCACATCGTTTAGAAACAAAGACATAGCGATGTTCATATGACACAGTTATTGGTCTAAATTAATAATGTTACATTGCTAAAAGTGGCGGAGAGCTCTTATTTCTTTGCCTAATGATAATTGTAAATTTTGCTAATTAGATGCATTTGAAATTATAGGTAAGCTCATATTAAAACACATGAGTTTAGCAAATTTCAGATTTGCTTAGAAAATAACCACCCTCCTCGATCTGCAGCTCCATCGGAGGCTGGACTGAAATTAAAACAAGATCTTAAAGTTGCTAAATTGACTCTTTGATTCGCAGCCATATTTTTTCAATCTTACAAGAATGTTCTTCGAATTTCTTCGATATATGCATTCACCTAAGTGATAATGCTGTTTGCTTACAAGATCATGTCTTCATCATTATGTCGTCAATTACACTCACCTGAAAAGCAATTACACTCACCTGAATAGCTATTTAAACAATATATTTAATACACAGGTTCTCAGTTATATAATAGGTATAAATTCTAATAATACTGTCTAGATTTTGCCAGATCAATATATGTTGTAGTTTACCTAAGGTAATGAACGAAATAAACAAAATAGATCCTAAGGTACCTTTCTGTGATCTTTTCTTACTTACACGCCTCATCAAAATTTAACACATCTGATTTTAACAAGACCTAGAACCACTACTGAGTAAACAAAGACGAATTATAAAAAAGATAAGTGTTAGGAAGAAACTCTAGTAACTGTTTTAAAATAATTTAAGTTTATAGTGTAAGTTTAATGTCATGGGATAGAGTTTAATATTTTATGAAAAACAAACAGTGCATTATAACAGCGAATATGTTGACAGGGGCGAATCGTTGTTTAGTGAAATTTTAGCAACTTGGCGGGGACCAACAAGAATCGCTGCTGCAAACATATATGTAATGCTATCATCGTAGATATTAAATGAAAACAAAACAATACCTGTAATTTGTAAGCACATGAAGCCTAATGTATTACCTAATTATAAAAGGAAAACTTAAGGATCAAATTTGATAAAAGTGTATATTCAACATAGGCGAACAATTAGCGCAGAAGCAAATAATATAGACAGGTTTTGCTAGACGGGTTACAACTTTAATAACAAACTTTATTATATACTTTAGTGTGAAATATAGAAACTTATTGGTGAAATAAGTTTCATATTTTTTCATTCCTATATTTTCACATGTGAAAAATATATCCTTATATTTTCACATGTGAAAATATAAGATTTCCCATCATGCCTTGCGACGCTGGATTGCGTGTGCCTACAGAAGTTATACCTGCAGAAAGAAAAACGAGCATTTTGTGAGCTAGAACAAATAAATAGAAACTGCATTACATTTCAGACATGGAAATTAATTTTTGCAGACGAAATTTGAGTCGACGCCGTTCGCGTCTCTATGAAGTTATTTCCCCTTACTTCCTTGACAACAATGATAAACCCGCTGTGATGCATTGATGAATCGGACTTGTTTTGTGGTCAAATATGATCAAATAGTTTCCAAAATGTCAAAAACATAATTTAGTGCGACAAATCAGGTCAGCCCAATCATACCGCTATCTTAAGTCACTGATATTTATATGACCAGCCTATGAAAGTGAGGTGAATTTACGAAAAAAGGGGTGGGTGGGGGTGGACTGTGGTGCTGAATAGTGAGTTTAATCTTCTAAGCTTCGATTCTGGAGCAACTTTGGTATATAATAAAAAGAAAATTTTCTTTTCCTGCGTTAAATACCGGATATATTTCATCTTGTAGTACCAAAAACGGTATATTTTAACTCGTGGCTTCGCCACTGGTTAAAATATCCCGTTTTTGGTACCACACGATGAAATATATCCGGTATTAACGTAGGAAAAGAAAATATCCTCTATTTATTATATACTTTAGTGTGAAATATAGAAACTTATTGGCGAAATAATTTTCATATTTTTTCATTCCTATATTTCACATGTGAAAAATATATCCTTATATTTTCACATGTGAAAATATAAGATTTCCCATCATGCCATGCGACGCTGGATTGTGTGTGCCTACAGAAGTTATACCTGCAGCAATAAAAACGAGCACTTGATGAGCTAGAACAAATAAACAGAAACTGCATTACATTTCAGACATGGAAATTAATTTTTGCTGACGAAATTTGAGTCGACGCCGTTCGCGTCTCTATGAAGTTATTTCCCCTTACTTCCTTGACAACAATGATAAACCCGCTGTGATGCATTGATGAATCGGACTTGTTTTGTGGTCAAATATGATCAAATAGTTTCCAAAATGTCAAAAATATAATTTACTGCAACAGATTAGGTCAACCCAATCATAACGATATCTGAAGTCACTGATATTTATATGACCAGCGTATGAAAGTGAGGTGAATTTACATAAAATTGGTTGGTGGGCGGTGGAGTGTGGTGTTGAATAGTGAGTTTAATCTTCTAAGCTTCGATTCTGGAGAAACTTTGGTATATAATAAAAAGAAAATTTTCTTTTCCTGTGTTAATACCGGATATATTTCATCTTATGGTACCAAAAACGGTATAGTTTAACTCGTGGCTTCGCCACTCGTTAAAATATCACGTTTTTTTGTACCACACGATGAAATATATCCGGTATTAACGTAGGAAAACAAAATATCCTCTATCTATTTATTTTTAGTCGTGAAGTTTTCGAGAGTATCATTGAAAAGTATCTAATTGTTAAAGTGGATATTTTGGACTGCACGTTATTGGTAAATAATTTTGTATTAAAGAGCAGAAAAATGAGAACCTAAATAGAGGAATAATGACACACATACCGTTATTGGGTTTTATAAAATAGTCATGCAGGTACTGATAATACAGCATTGTCGTTGAAAACCGTCAAACTGCATAGTTACAGTAACTGTTGTATGCTGTGGCAGAGTATATTTTACCGAACATTTTTCAAAATATATAGACTTCAAATGATGCAAAAATCTTGCATAACAAGGAACCTTTACATCCTATTAGAGGTCTATGTTTTTATTTTAAAGTAGCCAAAGTTTACACGTAACGAGAGAGGGCTATTTCTCCTGTTTACTTTCAATCTCTTCGGTGCCACATCTGAAAACCTTTTTTGATGCTTTGGGCATGACTGAAACGTCCCCAGGGATGAAATGGGTTGGTCTCTAAGCTCCGCGGAGAATGTTATGGGTTAGTAAAAACTTTCTCATCCTGGTTAGACAAGTCCTCCTCCCCCCCCCCCCCAATTCCCCCAAACCACATACCCCTCAAGCCCTCGGTTCCAACAACCGACGTCCTATTTTCTGGAAGTTTTGTGATGACTAACTAAGGTGCAGATTACTCAACAGTCAGAAATGACCAGACTTTGGTAAAACTACTTATGCGACGGCAGATCAGCGTCTATGTTGTTTGCATTTGGACCTGCATTATACGCGAGTATAAACGGTAATAACTTCTTTTTTTAAGTATCTTTTGATCTATTGAAGCTCTCTATCGAAGGCACGAATTAATGGAAGCAAAATTTATTTTTGTTTCAGACTCTTCTTTGTTGTTACTGTACACGTCCATGTCCTTAGCACAGTAAATTGACAAATTCGTCTTCGACCCAGATCTGTCATACATATCTGTCATTAACTAAACATGCCTCATAATGATATTAAAACTCATTTATGAAATAAATTAAATGGGCGTCAAATATACATTTTATTGATGTTATCATTTTCAGAAGGTTCACATCCAAGTAGTGACTTTAATATATTTCATGTTTGTGTAAACAAAATTAAGTAGGAACAAAGGAAGACATTGTTAATATCACAGTTAATTATTTCGTTATCGAAATTTTAATAAAAACCATATTGTCAAATAAGCCATGTGAATTTTCACACTACGAAAAATCCAATAAGTTTGTTGGCAAGATATTAATCAAATTTCCCGTTTGATATATGAATCCTTGAAACCTAAATTGATTTTTTTTTTCTGCTAGCATTGAATTTTTGACAGCCCTTAAGAGCCATCAATCATTAAGTTTTTACAGAATTCTCCCCTACGCGTTTATAAAATAAATGCCTTGTACCATCAATCAAATTTCTAAATTGGATATTTGAGCTATATTCGTTTTCGATGTTGATATCGAGATTTGTTGTTATTAATCTTTGACCAACGTGGAGTAATCATTTTTTTTTTACCGGTCTGAATTTAGTTTTAAAAAGTCACAATGAGTATGTATAGCACACGGCTACTAATGCTGTAGTTTAGTTTTTTTTTTTGGAAATTAATGCTTCACATTTTTACATTTTATTAACGAATAACTGTATTGGGTATTCTTTTAATCAGCCAGCCACGAGCATGAAAAACACTTTCTATGGCATTTTTTACTAGAAGCTGGCATCCATGATTGATCGAATCCTCAAGAGATACCATTTAATGACACGGGCGGATGCCACTGTCGATTTTGCATATTAAGGGCAACATTTTAGGTTACTCTTCAGTTTAGTGTAAAACACCGTTATTTTAATCTTTTTATCATTATTGGTAGATCATTCATTGTCTAATTTGCTGCATATTGTCATGAAGTGAATCAAATTGACCGAAATATACTTTTCATGTCTACTAATCATTTAATGGGGCTTATTGATAACTGCTTGTGGGCAGAAGACGATATCGTTGGTATGGATACTGCTCAAAATCATAGGAAATGATGAATTCGTGAGATGTATATTCTTATTATGTATCCAGGTTGTAATATTGCAATTCAGTCTCATTGATTTTAGTTTGAAATACAACCGCATCTTATTTACTGGAGCTATCAAACTTAAAAACTATTCTTTCAGGGAAACAATATAGATCTCACAGTGATACAAATACTGGAATAAGACTTTTACCTGACAGGCATCGAATATTTATATCTCATATGCACGTAGAAGTAATTCTTGCATGCTTCCTCACTGGCAGAATTATAAATTATTGTAAAAGTAATTACAAAATGCGGATAGAGTCATCGAGAGTCCTCCAGAATTAGAGTCCCATTTAACTTATGCTAAAAATAAACATGTTCGAAATATATATATATATATGTGTGTGTGTGTGTGTGTGTGTGTGTGTGTGTGTGTGTGTGTGTGTGTTATGGTAACAAGTTATCACTACTTTAATTCATCAAATCAACTGCTATTGTATCCTATTGTAGTCCATAAAAAAATCATTAATATTTTTTTCTGATTTTTCCTGCAGATCTTCTGACTAGTGAATAATGTTACTTGTATTCAACAGAAAGCAGCATTAAAGCTAAAAACAAACGATAATGTTCAATAAAGTCTTGGCTTCATGAGTAGGATGACAAAGAAAACAGGTGTGATTTGGCCGATTCCTAAAAGGTCACTTGTATTAAACATTCTAGTCCTTTTTCAATCACAGACAACTATTTAAAATGCAACGTAACCTATGCTCATTTTTCATATATTGTGTCCATTTTAGTGCAAATCACAAGTTAGATAGTCAAGGTTTCAACTTTTAACTAAGGCACTGGATTTCATAAAAAAAAAACTGCTTTTAGAAAAACAAAGGAAGTATATAAGTAACTCAGTTAATATAGTGATGCCTACAAGTTCAAAGGGAAAAGTCATGAAAACATCATGATGAACATATACTTTTATCATTAAGAATCCTAGATTAATCCATAGCTAAAATTATTTTCTACATATAAATGCGGAAAAAAACCCTTTTTCCAATTTTGCAGGTGGAAAGCATTAGATTTAGACCAGAGTCATGTCGTAAAAATACACCTACCGTCTATACTCGCGTACAAATCGAGTTCAAATGCAAACAACATAGACCCTGATCTGCCGTCGCATAATGTGCCGGCAGATCAGGGTCTATGTTGTTTGTTCTACTGATTACTCCTTACAAACTGCATAGATCCAGATCTGTCGGCCCATTATGCGACGGCAGATATGGGTCTATGAAGTTTGCCGTTGGTAGGAGTTTATACGCGAGTACATACGGTGTATTTAACAATAATTTGTTACATGGTTGAATAGCTTTGAATGTATTTGAAACTCCATATCGATGCAAACAATGATTGATTGTATAGTCGTTTATCGAATGTGTATTATTCACCACTGGAGTACTGCTGCATTGTTCATTGGACGCATGCGTGTGGTTCGGTTCTTCCAATGTTACTCGACCATGCTATATTTTCAGGCTCTAGCACTATGACTGGAGTAACGCTCAGTCTGTCTTGACAAGAATTATAAACTCAGACATTTCTTGACCAATTACTATAGAAAAAGCATGATTTATCCACTCAAGATGACACATAGAGCTATAATAAGACATACGTTGCGTCTCCTGGTCTGGTCTGCTGTGAGGAAGATACTAAATATTTGCCTCTGGAGGCATCCAATTCTAAAATTCGCCATTATCAACAGTTTAAATATCTTCTGACATTTGGAAATCAACATACTAATGAGTCCATGATACTCATTTTGTTTTCAAAGTTGACAAGCCAATGTTTTGGCAATTAATGCCCTTGCAGTTTTGTATTCCAGGAAAATGGACCATGGATCTCAAAACCAGTCATATTTCGCCTTAGATGCACTAGTGTGGTATATTTTGTCCGGATTAATTTATTAAGCGATTATGGTATAATTTATCCGGATTAATTTATTAAGAGATTATGGTATAATTTGTCCGGATTAATTTATTAAGAGATTATGGTATAATTTGTCCGAATTAATTTATTAAGAGATTATGGTATAATTTGTCCGGATTAATTTATTAAGAGATTATGGTATAATTTGACCGGATTAATTTATTAAGAGATTATGGTATAATTTGTCTGGATTAATTTATTAAGAGATTATGGTATAATTTGTCCGGATTAATTTATTAAGAGATTATAAGTACCATTTTAAAACATTTTTGTGACATCTTGCTTCCAACGAAAAACTGGGAAGGAGAATTTGGCCAAACAGTTTGACATTTTTTAAATTTGTTTTAAATTAAACATTTAAAATATATCTTAAAAAATTGAACATAATTGGTCTTTATAAATAAAGTAATGATTTATTTGTAGAAATGTATTCTAACTAGCTGAGCAATATCAGGGAAGCTTCATTTTTTTTTTTTTTTTGATGAGTGTTGCAAGCGAGTCTTTGCTTTTGCACCTTACATCTGCCACTTATGGCATCATACAACATTCGATTTAGACCACTGTCTTGTAAGATAAATTGTACTCTGGAGCAAATGGAACCAAACTTCACACTATGCTTCAATGCTGCTGTAGATACAGAGAAAGTGAATTAATTACATAGATGACACTTTAGTCGTCTCTTCAAGGTATCACTGCACTAATTGAGCCAGTCGGATGTTATTGCATCCTATTGTCGTCGATAAGAAAATCTTTACTATTGTTATCTGATTTTTCATGGAGATCTGCTGAAGAATGTTACTTCTAGTTAATAAAGATCAAGATTAAACTCTAAATAGAAAATACAATCTTTATTGAGTTGAACCTCTTGGCTCATGGAATGTGTCGCATGGCAAATACTCGTATGAAGAATTATGTGAACGAAAAATCATTTCCACGTCATAGAGGTTGCAATGGAAATAGGCTTTTAATTATTATTTATTAATTTTAATAACCGTCTATAAACATCCAAAGCAAACGTTGACAACAATAATTACAACCGTACAAAATGGTCGCCTCTGTTGTATGTCCACATTGAAACACCGCAGCGACTACATTGTAAACCATATGTTACCAAACCAACACATCTGACTTGATGTTATAGATTGTAACAAGCAAAAACGCGTCAAATCATATTGTCTTGTCTTCTTGTCTATCACTATTGTATAAACAATCTTACTACTCTTCATTAATTAAATTGAAACCTAGAAAATATTTTTTAAGAAGATAATTCGTATTTTTGTGATAAAATAGCTTTTTTGCAGTAAAGTATGACACGAGAAGTACAAGAAAGACAACACTAAATTAAAAAAATATGTAACTACCATTCTCATACTTACTTTTTTTTCGTGACCGTATGTTTATTTTGCTAGCTGCATATATTCCGCGTCAAACAGCAAATCATTATATATACCGTGAAACGTTAAAAACAATATTACGATATTCACATTGCCGAGAGTGGCTGTTGTTCTCACGTTTTGTATTCCAATATGGCGAAAGATAAATGTAATATTCCTCCAGAGCACCTATCAGTACGTTCCTAACGTACATGCGCCCAAAAGAAAACGACTTACTTTTAGCCATAATCTAATTGAGATTGAGGTCTTTAAGTTGTCGGCTCCAGTGACCACTTTGGATACACATTACTCTTCTAGATTAAGTTGCTTATTAAAATAACTTCGAAAACGGTTAAACTATGAATTCTTCTTATTAAAATATACTTAATGTCTGTGTTCATTTGTAAAAAAAAAAATGTTCTGATCCCTAGATGCAATCTTCTTATCGAAGTCACAATATATTTATTTATTTCCTATTTTGGTTAGTCTAATATTTGTTTGATTAAAAGAGAGTCACTTCAAATTTGTTTCACTTACAGTCCGATGCTATTAGTATAAATTGGTCAAATATAACATGATCGTTCTTTATTGTGGCCTTGTTGACATGAGTCAGGCTATACAGTAGCTATACTACATTCCTTAGCTTAAATTAATTGGTATACTAAAAAAACACACAAAAAAACAGCGAAATAAGCTAAAACTATTGATTACAGCATTATTTTTTTCTCTCTGTCATTTTTCAGGAAGAGAAAACGCAAACGTTTGAAGAAGTACAGACAATCCAAGTTATATTTAATTATCGCCTCTGTAGAAATGCCAGCTAGTCTTTTTCTGATGTGTGTTTAAAGCTATCGGATTGTCATCTTTCTCACAAATTACATTTTACTTTAAGAGTCCCTTGTGTTTACATACGGTACTTAATTGCCTTAACTTTTGCTTCCCTATCCTAAGATATATATCGATTTTGACATATATAGGTTATTTATTCTCATCCGTTTATATTTTCCGTTTGTAAATTGGTGGCACCTGCTTCTTCTTATAAGCATTCAATATGTCTCAGATCCACTACCAAAGTATTTAATTAATTTACTCCACTTAAGCGAAACGGATACTATAATGCAATAATGACATCAAAAATGATTGATTAGGCACCTCATGGCGCGTGAACATAATTTGCAGCAATCTAAGATTTAATTTCAGAACATCAATCACGTGCCACGTTACCAGTACATCATAGGGGCACATACGCATGCTTTTATGTACATTTGATTTAACCAACTATGGTTTTTATTCGACATATTAGTAATAGATTCAAAATAGACTTTTGGTGTTTAACTTAGTAAATCATGTTGTTTTTGTAATCAATCAATATTTAAATGTTTTAGTTATATTTTTAATAATATTTGCTACAAGACAAATCCTCATCTATTTTACTATGGTATATTTCATTACACACACACACACACACACACACACACACACACACACACAATAATCCTGCTGCAAAGTAAATGTATGAAAACAAAATTAAAAGTACTTATACATTCAAACCTTCATACAATGACTATTTAGTGAACCAGGCGAAAGTTGTTTTTATGGACAGGTGGTCTTTATATACATGTAATATTCATATAGGTAGATTAAAAAAGAAAGTGCAGGTGCCACATACATACATGCGTGTGTAGGTAGGTATGTCTATAGGTATGTACGTTAAAGTGAGTGGAATAGACTAATCACAATGTACAAAGTCTCGTTTATTGCTTTACGGTTTCTTTGATCTTATGAAACAATATCCACCAGAGAGCAGGACGTCGATTAATTAAATTTTATACCCGGGAGGGAGTGGGTTTTGTGAGTGGGTTGGTGTGTGGTTAATCCTGACACGCGGTTATATTTCGTTTCTGAATCTTAAATAATGTACAGCATATTTTTCCACGAAAGACTTTTGCAAAAATTAGTTTCTATGCAAGGAATCAAAGGCATTTTACACGTCACATAAATTTTTTTATATTTGTAAATCAATCAAAATCCCAAAGTCTTAATCTGATCAACAATACTATTGATTTGAAACAATTTAACATAATCTGCAATAATTGTAATGTTTCTCCTAATACTGATTGGAGATACATACATGGGAAATATAATACTTAATTGATAATGACCCTGAATAACATGATACTGTACATCAAGGTTTTGGAGAAACTACACCAGCAAATGAGTTCAATGTTTGCAAACGTAAATATAATTAAGGAGCTGAAATAGTTAAAAGCTGGAGAAAACTATAAACTGAACAAATAAATTCAATGTTAAACACTGATAAAAAAAAATGGACTCACTTTTTTCCACAAAACAGCAAAGTACTCACAGAAAAAGGTACATTTAGGTTAAATCAAATTGTAAGATCGTATGTAATAAGTATTTTAGGTGTCCAAATGCAGAATAAAAAATATATTACCCAGAATAGAAAATATATTACCCAGTCTGTTTCCACTACACAAGACAGTGTGAAAAAAAAAGTTATTTGAAAAATTTAATTATGGAAGAACAAGGATATTGCTCAGATGAACACATTACCATAAGATTTCAACAATATATTTCAGATTAAAAAGTTAGACTAAACTATGCTGTTGATAGCGATGGTATGTTTGTTATCCAGTGATAGGGTAATGAAAATGGGCAGTACAGTAAGCTAAAAAAAACAATTTGCACGAGTCATCAGATAAATGTAGTCCTTGAATATATTCCGCTATAAATACCGACGTGTTAAGATATGGAATTCCAGCAGCTGATAGACAGTCTGTAACAATTCGTCAAAAGAGAGATTACGAAATAAAAGAAGTGGACGTTTGTAAGAATTATGTACACAAGAAGGACACAAATGGTGTAAGTCTTGTAATCCATACAATCGAAACTACGCATGATTTAAAAGACATATAGAATGAGACAAGTAAACAAGCGTTTATAATTATAAGTATGGTTGCAGGACTTGGTGAAATTTATTTGTTTAAGTAGGCTATTAACTACTTAGTTAAGTTATTAACTTTTACTTTTAGAGGAGCCCTTTTTTATATTCTTTTAGTTACCAAAAATAAATTGTTTGGTACAATTTCAAATAACAAGGTAAGTAAAGCAAATATTAACAAAATGACATTATCAGCTAACAAAAAGAAACTTTCCAGCTAATCTCAAAAGCCAGCTGATTGCACTACCAATTTTAGCATCAGCTGCTTTTAAAACCAACTCAAACAAGTAGTTGGCAATAGTTAGCAAATCTCTTTCTAATTTGTAAACGATTGTATCTGCATTTCATTTATCACCACCATTAGCAGTTCATCCGACTCCTCCTGTTACACCTTTTACTAAATATGCTACTGTTATTCCAAGAGTGGTTGCTGTAATATATATAGCCTATATATAACTATAAAAATTAGCATCAAATATTACACTTTTTTCTTTCAACAATTCTTTCAATCTTGTACCTAATTGTATTTCTTTTCAACTTTTGTTGTCAATATTTTCTCCAAAGTTATTTTGTAAATCTCTTAAATGTCCAACTATTTTCATAAGTTTGCAGTATCTATTGCAATTTAGCTTTCAACGTCTAATTTCATTGACATTATTTTTTAATTTACTACATCAACGCCATTTCTATAACCTCCTGAATTTCTTTCGTCTTCAAGATTAAATAATCTGTTAACATTTCCTTCTTGAGAATAACCTCTTTCTGACTCTCTTTTTAGTATATGAATATGATTTTTATAAATTATATTTCCATTGCTAAAATCATTATGTATTTCTCTAGCATCATTAAAACCTTCTGTCAAATCTGTATCATCATACCTTATTATTTTTTGTCTATTTATAACTGTTGTCTCATTTGTTTTAAATGTTTACATTTCTATATTTTCATGAACTGTGTTTATTTGGTGGCTTCCATATATTTCCTTCTCTTGTCCAGCCTAAAAGAGAATGTAGAAAGTCACTTCCTCCTTTATGTGTAGCTATAGAGTTGGGTGCTAAAATTTTATTTTGATTATCCTTTTAAGAATGTTGTTTTATTTATCTGTCAAATTCATAATAATACAATGCTCTACTTCTGGTTCTTAAATCAGGCTGAATTCATTTATATTGACCTTTATCTATGTTAAAACCATGCTTAATATGTTCTTTGTAGTCATCAACAATATTCAGAGGTGGTTGTTGAGGAGTTTGCAACTACTTTTAGAGCAATTATCCGTATAAGGTTTATCAATGATAACATCCAACGTTTTATCCTCATATTCATTTTTATCTTAAAAGTCATCAAAATCTTCATTGCAAGCAGGATTATCCAATTCAACTCCGTCAACGTTTGCCTTTTTACACTATTTATATGGATCAAACACAACTTGAAAAATAAGTGGGTTTTGCAGAAGATAACAATATCAGTGACACGAGCTTTGCAAAACAAAGCAATAAAGAAGAACACATTCGAGACATAAAAATTAGCATAGCAAATGGCACATTCAAGGACATAACTGATAAACATTTATCTTAGAAGGATTTTTAAACAATGGACGGAAAAAAATTAATAAAATGTACGAAATGTTTCTAAATGATAGATCAGCTAAAATATCCAAGTCATTGTCAGATACTGTCATACTAGGACTGACATCTCTGGTGTGTAAATTTCTTCCAATTGATAATTTCAACGAATTACAGACAGAACAACCAATGTAAAAAGATATTTTACTGGATTTTGTTTTAGGTTAGGATTATCACTTTCTGCATTTAGTGCAAGTTGAATAACATCTAAACACATAAATTGTTAAACAAAACAAATATGGGAGCATAGAGAACAAGTTCCTGTAAACTATGAAGTTGAAAACCAGAACATTGGCATTGAAAACGTTCAAATTAATGACAATAAATGTGTACTGGATGTTTTGTAAACGACGCGTTTATGGCACTAATATTGGCTGTAACAACTGTTGCTATTACAGGATTGTCTGTTTACCACATATTTTAATTAATGAGAGAGCAAAGCGAACAAGTTCAGAAAACAAAAGAAGAAGCTAAAACAAAAACTAAAGTATGCGATTAAAACATCAATGATAAAGTCAGGATTTTTTAAAAACTTATAATTTTTTATTATGTTCTATTTTATTTTGTGATGGCTTTTTATAACTTTTATAACTGTTTTCACTAACTCTCGTGTATCTACTGTTTGACCAGTTATAACACTGTTTCTGTTGCTTTGGATCGGAAACATCAAAACAAGCTCTATGAATAGCATGATATAAATTTAGATCTCTTTCATCAACACCTTATGGCTCTGTAAAATGTAAGTAAAATGTAACCATATTCTATAGAATTTAACTGATGGATTACTTGCATCGAAGTTTTGTATTTTATATTTTGATTTAATGCTTTGAAAATTCTAACTTTTGCTAAATGAAATTTTCTGTGGTTTTCGTTATTGTATTTTTCCATATTATATATTTAAGTAGTTTCTATTTTTTATATAAATTTTTAGATTACTGACGCCTTTATACTAGATTTGCAATAACTGTTTTCATTGAACTCTTTAATTACTTTTTGTGTTGCATTTTGGACATGTCTTGGACTTTATTTATATTACATTACTTTTAATTTAAATTGTACTACTAAAGTTTACTTCCGTCACCTTTCAACATGATTAGTTAGTAAGGGAACACATTTATAAACTAAGCTCAAGTTAAAAACAAATTATTTGAAAGAGATGTTGAATCATTTCTAACTGACTTTAAAATCATATTTACTTTTACTGTTGATTTTGTTACAAAATAAATGCAAGGGGAAGAGAGAAAAACGGAAGAAATTTATAAGTCTGGACAACATCCAGCGAAGGCAACTTCACAGAAGAAAAGAGATCCACATATAGTTGAAGTTGGAAAACTTGGAAAACGTTCACAGGAATTTATAATGCCAAAACAGATAGGTCAAACCAAGGGCAACATAAAACTTAGATTATACCTGATGTAAAGATTTACAATCTACCGGTATATATCTGAGTCTGAAGTATCTTTTTTGTACCTTTAAATGGGATTTTAAAAAATACCAAGTGCACCACCAAAGTATAGAATATTACCACCTACAGACTACGGAATTAATGTTAGGCTGGTTACAACAGATACAAAGATATACAAATGCCATTAGGAAAAATTTTCGTAACAAAGAAAGCCAAAAAATTGACGAGTGTGGGGGTGGACTTCTTTTGAGGAGGGCAAGAAGATAAGGAAGAAAGAAATTTTGGAGAATCTTGCATCATACAAAAAATACATTATTATAACAGATACAACGTAAACTATAATCGCGAGGCCAGAAAACGTGAAGCTATAAACGACGAAGATATAAAATGCAAATTTTGGACTATTGGTTGCTTGAATGTTAACTGTTTAAGTTTACGCTACTTAAATGGAAAGTTTCATCACCGAAGAGCATCCGGAGAAAGAAATATATTTTTCCAATCCAACTCATAACATATATGTTCAATTATTCATTACAGAGAACAAATTTTGTAGTCGGATATTACAAATTTCAAATGACCAAAAAAAAATTTTTTAAAAATTCCCATATGGATTATATAACCTTGATATGTGCAGGTTAAAATCCAAGAGGGAAAGAACGGTAATAACAATAATGAAGATGAAGTATTGATACTGAGTGTTTGAAACACAATTCAAACGTTTTAGTAACTCCAAGTGAAACTTATACAGCGTATATAACCAACTACGACTCAAAATAGTAAGGATTCAATAACCAAAGAGTAATACATGAATTTACTAAATCTAACACAGTTAGTGGGTTTTTGAAAGCTAAAAGTTTATACTTTTCCTTGAGCAAATCAATAATACCAAAATAAATTATTTCAACAGCAGCTATTCATATTTGGAGCTATTCATATTTGCTAACGTCATAACTTGTTTAAAATCATTTCACGGTGACTAGTTCATAGTGTTAATGGAAATAACAAGCAATTACAAAGATGAACAATAAACAGATCCAATATCAACATAAAGATAAAGGCGGAAAGTAATTGATTTCACTATGATTGTAACGCATGTATTTAGTATATAGGACACGTAATAGCAATTTGTTAAGAAAACATAATTGCCAGCACGACAGGATAAATATATTTTAGAGGTCCTTTTGATTTTAGTTTCAAATACATCGAAAAAACAGGAAAGCGCCCTTCAATAGATTAAACAATAAATAATGACTTAAACTTAAATAACCACCTTACTGTATATGTAGGAAATCCAGTACAAATATTAGCTAGTAACATTTTTTTACAAAATTGAATTATCTCTCAGATACGTAAGACTTTTGGAGGATAACAATTTGAAAGATATCAAAACATGGAGAGAACAAATTGATAATAATGAACATAAATTAAACTCTGAGATGTTTGCACTACAAAGTGATATAGAAACAATGAAAAAATCTCTAGAAAAGTATATCAATTTACAATCACAGTTAGTACAGTTGAAAAGACTTAAATAATGAAACACAGCAAAGCGATCAAGAAATAAAAATTTTAGTTAACGATTTTCAGGGTGCTGTAGTAAAACTAGAAGATAACTGCTTAAACAAATTCTTTGTCAAAGTTGCAAAGAAAGAACATTTAACAGAATAACCCAAAACATAGATAATATGATCATGATGATGCTGTTAATACAGTGATCTTAGAAAATGGACAATTTAACGTTAAAGGAGCTAATGTAATAGGGGCTTCAACAAATATAAATGGCTTGTAAAAACTTGTAAATCTGAAACATTAACTACTATTTACTCTCCATCACGTTTTGCTGAATGCGTGTTACATGCAATAAATAACGTATGAGTATGGTTTTATTGCCGTTGTAATGGGTGCTAGTATTCATGTGGGGCATAAGCATCTCTTAGAGCATGTTCTAGAGCTAGTTCGATTTTCTCAGTAAATTTAACTAGCTTAAATAGATAACAATGACAACATGAACCAGATATATAACTCCTAACAAACAGGAAAACACACCACAGGATGTTAGACATCTTAATCCAACAAATCATCGTATAACACAATACACTAAGTACTATACAACCTGCACAAATGCTTCAAGTGGTAATACCTAGGTCAGGACCCAATGTCTTAACTGCACCTATTATTTTTTATTTTTTATTTTTGTTTGATATAAAGGTTTCAATTTGGAAAGAATGTTTATTATCTAACATTTAAATAACGTGAGCTATGTATTTGAAAGAACTTCATAACATGATTATATGAGATGTAACAAATTGTACAAAGACAAAGCTTGCACTATTTTTGATTGAAACTGAATATAAGAACTATTTTTAAAAAATTTATTTTATTGTCATTATCTGTCCAACATTTATGTACAATAAGAGCTACAACAGAAAATGGCTTGTTAGAGACGAATTAAAACAACTACATTTTATTGACATTGAAATACTCGTTTGATTACAAGGGGGTAGACTAGAGTCTTAAATACTATTCTTTACTAAAATAAATGATAGAAAAGTAAATATTTCTATACGCATACGATATTTTATTGGTCATCGAGAGTGAAAAAAAAACGATGTCAAATTTTACATTCTGCAGTAATTATAGATTCATTTCCTTGCCTGCTATTATCACCTCAAGATGAATTGTCAGAAGATAAATCATAATATGTTGTTTTTATCCTATTTGATTGACCCAATATGTGAGTTCAGGTGGGAAAACAAAAGCTAGGGAAACAGAGCTGGTAAGCTAGTTAAACAAATAGCTCACCTAACTATTATGTGTCTGGTCTTGTTCAGTTGTTTCGGATTATGCAATAATCGTACACATGACTGAGAACACAGAACTAATAAATATTGAATATCGTCTTTTGTTTTTATAGTGTGGTTATTAATGGCTACGAGTAGTCACACAATAGTTTAGTTCTGCGGTGATTCTAGCTTATGGGTTAATAACCTAATTGTGTGGGGCCCCGAGTGGCCGAGTGGTCTAAGGCGCTCGCCTTTACAGATCACTGACATCTCACCTCTGTCCACGTGGGTTCGAGTATCTGGCTCGGCCAACGTGGGTATGTCAGAAAGCTTGCCAGTAGCTTCCCGTTGGTCAGTGGTTCTTCCCGGGGTTTTCTCGGGTTCCTCCTCCACAAAATATACTGGCTGCCATGTATAGGCTATCATGTGCTGAAAAATGGCGTTTAACCCATAACAACCAACCTAATTGTGAACTGAATTTAAAATAAAGAGTGACGGGTGGGGAACAGCCTCACTAGCTTCATTTTGTGACGCTGGAATGTTGGTGTACCTTAATCATTTTTAATTTTGACAAATAAATTATGACCTCAGAGCTGCTGGCAAATACTCTGCTTTTCAATTACTTACTCTGGTTTATGGATTAAAACCTTACGAGCATCGGAGTTAAAGAGTGACAGGCAATATTCGCGGTTCGCTTCTCTCGCAATAGGCGGGAAATCTGTAGGACTTAATATTGTAGATAGTAAGGGTTATAACCTCTTGTATTAGTCAGTCAATCATGTAGCTCTGTATTGTTTTTTTGTTTGTTTGTTTTTTTTGTTTTTTTTTTTTTGGGGGGGGGGGTCCGTGTGGTTGTTGGTTTTTGAAAATAAAACAAAGACTTGGCAGTGGCCTTGGGTTCATTGTTTTAATTAATTTATTTTAGTCTTGTTGGTGTGGGTGGACGGGTGTTGGTTTTTCAAAAATGAAGATAAGGGGATTTGTAGACTTGTTGATCAGAGTCAGGTCATACAGCACGTAGACTACTTATAAAGTTTGACTATCAAAGGTTTACAGTATGAATCATCGAAAATTGACAATCGATAGGCCGTTATAGTGTTTTTAATAGACCCTAATGAACCATGGTACGGATATCCTAATTAAAAGAAGCCTTTTATTCCGCGGACTTTGTCGTGATGTGGAGTTTTAATATCATCCGGGTGAACGAGCGTCGCCATTATCAGGATCAATATTTTATCAATTCACCATAAGCTCAACCAGTGCCAAAGGATATTTTCACCAGATAAGAGAAAGGCAGATGTACTATACATGGGACCATGCGAAAGCGAAAATAATTCAATAATTGATTTTAGTGCCAGATATAGTGCTATTAGAAGGGACCGTTTGAGATTTTATCATCAAATCTTTGTCATAGGTTTCACCGCTAATACGACATATGTTAGCTCACAACATGGCAATGTCTGCGAAAATGGCTGACATCAATTGCTAGGTCGAGTACCATTGCTACCTGAACCGCAAAATTCAAACGGTGTCACATATGGAGGGAATTTCTGTTCTAGAATAAAATATTGCCATTGCCCTAAGAGTAGGCTGTATTGAACTGGCTTTTTAGCAATATTTCCAAAAAATTGCAGTGTTTAATTACTAAATACATCATGCTCTTTAAGTACACAAAGCACAGGCCATATCAGTTATTTGAACCAAATGAGTTGCAATTGAAGCTGATACATGAAGCGTACGCTTTTTACATCATCGGTCAGGCTAATTAAGTACATTGTCTTCCCAAATTTGATCGATCACGTGATCGCACGAGTAAAATTGTCCTTATCAATCACGTACAGCATAATCGCACGAGTATTACAAAATACCAACTGTCATTATTTTAACCTAAACGTCGTAAAGTAATGTACACATGTTGTTGCGGTTTAATAAAAAAAAATGTGTGTTCAAGGTAATGTAAGTGTCTCCATTACTCATGGTTGCAACGCTCCATATACGTTAATTTTCTTTCGCAATCTAGATTTACATTATTTCTTTAAAATTGTTTCAAATCAACTGACCCTCCCATTTAAGTTTGAGTAAAAGCTTGACGTAAAGGTCGTGAAACATTGCGATATCAGTCATTGGTTTTGATTTTGTGGTCTATAATCTACCATGTCAAATAACACAATTATGACCACCTCTTGTAACTAAACAGTCTGATAACTACATTCACATTGGTATACTTAACCTTGGAAAGTATTTTGTTACTTTTGTCTCCTTGTCTCTGACCAAGATCTTTCTACTGCTACCGCGTACAAGTGAATACTTCCTGCTCTATAGTTGCTTTTGTCGAGTATTGTCCAGATTTCATGCCGTCCTTCAGTTGCTTTTGGCCCTTTTTGTAACAATAGCTCCTTACATAGAGTTGAGATAGGTTGCATTCAGTTTAATAATATTTACACTTTTAGAGAATTAAGTTGGAGCATATGCAAAGATACACACACGCGAACCTTTGCTCCTTAAAAGTACGAAATTGCATACCTTGTTTTCTCTTCTGTTGGAAATTGTCTGTAGGTTGCAGCAATGTGATTGTGGGTCACACTGATATAATAACCAGATTACAGACAAATCTCAAGGAGTTTTGTCCATGGTTTAACAAGAGTGGTATACATTTTTTCCCTAAATCCAACAACTTTACAGTAATCATTTATTTTATACACAGAATACGTATGCGATTGAAATATAATAAAGGAAGTTTAAAAAAACGTAAAGTTTTGACATTCCTGTCGTGCCTTCATTTTGCGCTCGAGGAAAATCATTAGTAAATCTATCAGAAAGGGGACTGGTTTCATTTTTTATGTTTCTTAGTGTTATATAAGAGAACGACCTAACTAAGAGATAGGAAACATAAAGAAGCAATAAGGCAAAGGCCACAACTATATTCCGATGCAATAAAAGTAATTTACAAATACAAACCATGGTGGAGACGATGCAACAATAAAATTGCATTTGCTCGATAGGTTAACGGCACTATTTTTCCATACCTAAGTCATCTTTGAATATAATATTTTAAAAAGAGGAAAATTGTTACACTAGCCACAAAATCAACATTATGCGAAATCACACAAGTAATTTCAAGACATTATATATTTTTTCACATCGCGTACGATCTAATTAGTCTATCTAGCAAACATTTGGCCCATAGTCAACACCACAATATCGAACTCAAAAAAGATCTAGCGTAGTGTTAAATTGTTTACAAGACCAAAATACACAATGCATCTTTTTAAAAAGATATTGGAGGATTGTAACCTAATTCTTTCAGTGATTTGTACCCATTAAAAAGGCACGAGTCGGTGACTCATCCGCTATTTTAGAGAGGGTTTTTATGCTTGCCGCTTGCCCCCCCCCCCCCCCGCCCCCAATTGAGTAAGACTTCCATGTGATCGTTATCACCTCGCTCTAATTATAAACACATACACTTTCCAACATATTGTAATAGACATTCATTCAACTTCTCACCTAAATGAAAATGTAATAAACTTGTAACAAAACTAATGTCAAATTCATGAATGAAATTATTATCCATAGCATAATTTACTTAGGTACTGTTTGTTTACACTCATGTGTGTCCCTCAAAGACAAATGTATTCTTGTATGCAACATCTAAGTGTTTGACGACGACCAATTCATATTACATTTTAATGACACTAATAAGCTGAAAGGATTACTGAGATCGCGGATATTCGTAAATGCAGCTATGTTTTGGCTTTAAATATTTTTTTTTGATCATTTCAAATATTTCATAAGAACTGGAGAATGTGAACGGGGATACAATTTGAAAACAAGGCCTCAACATTGGCTGATAAAATATTTCCTGCCGTATTACACCATTATAGAAATCTGAGTTTATTTCTTTATTGACAGAAATAATAAAATAATTGATAACTATACCGCTTGAAATGGTGACGTATTTGATAGCCCGATAGCGTGCCGTAACTAATATGGAGTCCTTTCAAAATGTCTACTACTATGTAATCAGGTTAGGCAGAGGTCACAATACAATAACAAACGCACACACCACACACAAACAACACATAATCACACAAAGAAACATACAAAAAACCGATAACTTCTTCGTACTTCTGTGCAAGACCGTGCGCATGATTACTTGATGAAGCATATTTCTAAAGAGTGTAACGTTAATGACGAAAGGCTATCTATACCATCTCATCAGGGAACCGCGGTAGCTCAGTCGTAGAGCGTCGGACTTGTAATCCAAGGGTTGCGAGTTCGATGCGCGATCAGGCCAGCCCGGGTTGCGTGTGACTTGACCAGTACATAAAAGGGTTAAGGATGATCGCCTCTCTGAGTGTTTCACTTTTATAAAATTCATATTCCTATTATAGGATGGTGTACATTTTCTTGTGCGACTCTTATATCTACATATATATTTGCAAGTAAGAGTCATTACGTAGAAAAGAATGGGGAAAAGGGACCTCGTCTCTATTTATCCCTAAAATAATGGGTTAATGACATCACAATTTCTAGAATAGTTCCGCCATCAGGAGAACAGATCTTCGTACTTCGAACAGCGATGACCCATCACCAGTTAGGCTTCTCCTTAATATGTAACTACGTGAGAAGTTAACAATCCGGATTCGTAACTTTTTCTTGTTATTTTTATTTGTGTAAAATGGAAAATTAGCTCGCCTATCGTCGTATATGCTGACATAAAACAAAGACTTTGGAACATCATTTGCCTTCAACTCTTCATAACGTAAATATGGTTTTATGTTTTATATTTGGTCAAGCATGGTGTTTCAAAGTGCTGAATATCAAGGACAATATGTTTTCCCACTATTCTTTACGGTGACTAAGCATGTCCTTAAAAAAGAAGGGCTATCAAGAACGGTCAACAACTTCTCAGTAATTACAACTTTTCGAGAACATCCAGTAAATATTATACGTTGAAATATTTTGATAAATGTTGAAAGACATTACCTTAAGATGTTGACTTGAGTTAAATATGTCAAATAAATTATAAAATTTAGTTGTCATTATGTTACCCATTTTATTGTTCTTGTCTTCATTTGCTTTTCTTAAAAAAGCGAGGGGCGGGTATAAAGGAGCTGGTAAGTAATTTGCATTTACATACAACCTGGTTTTCCAAAGTTGTATCACTTAATGCACATTTAACCATCTCCACTTCGTTCAGTGAAAAACCTGGAAGTACTATATGTTACAATTTATTCTAACAATATGGAAACTGCGTGTGCATTAAATGAATTATTTGGACGACTCATACGAGTGATCTCATCTTTCACATCTAAATTATTTGAGTCTTTATTTAGAATCTGCCGTTGCAAATGCAAAGTATTTAAAAACAAATAAATTGAATCACTCTTAAAATCGTTAGACTGATTATAAACCTTCTTCACAGCAATGTATTTTGACATCTTAGTCAATGAATTCAAGATTAAGTGTTTGTGACGTAGAGATACGTCTTGTATGATATTGCGGCAATTGTAAATTAAAATACGTGCGTATGATTAAATTCATAAAGAACTGTTCATAAAGAAAAAAAAATTTGTAGGAACATGTTTTCAGCAAAAAAAAAAGTTATTCATCTATGAATGAAACAGCCAGGTACACCCTTTTATTTCTCGATAAGTATGCTGAATTGTAACTGAAATAACAGCCTGATTTTTATGGAATAAAAACATCGCCAGAAACGTTTGTTTGACTGCTGGCAATTCGTTCAATTACTTACAGACCAGGAAATCAGAACATTGGTCATAAATATGTTATTAAACTTTTCTTATGATCTCCAGGTTTTTTTTTTTTTTTTTTTTTTTTTTTTTTTACACAGCTATAAAGGATGACGCTTCTACGCTTTTAGCATTGCGCATATATGTTGCATGCAATAGGTGAAGGCACGCCAAACAAAGATAGCGATTAATAGAATTTATCATACGCATCGGTGTAGGATAGGAAAATTCCACCTCAGGGTCAGAATTTAGCGTCGGACACGAGGCTTTCCCGAGTGTCTGACGCAAACATTTTGATCCCGAGGATGGAATTTTTGCTATCCTACAATGAAGCTCAATGAAGGGTCGAAGTCAAAATGGCCTATTGTGAATACTGATGTAACTTTGAAACAGCAAAACGCCCATTGAAAATTCCCTTAGTTTAAGATAGAGTGTAAAATTTAAATGGCGTTTAAACACATGTTAGCTTTGAAAGAAAAGTGGTTGAAACGGCTATCGTAATATCATCAATACACAGAGTCAGAATTGTGTACTGTAGCTTGCGCAATGATACAAGTGTGAACAGGTCAAAAATAGAGTATGCTGCAATACGATCATATACATACAGGAATGTGAGAAATATTAATGCATAGTGGTCTTCAATATTTTGATACGAACCAGATTTGTGAATTAATCAATCGTTTCACCTGAAATCCTACTCAAACTGATATATTCATTTGAAAAACTCGTATCAAGATAAGGTTCCTGAAGACTGTGATGTAGAAAATACTTTAGTTCTACGGGTGACATTGTCAAATGGTAGATTTTGAGAAATAAGAAAAAAACATAATGAAGACATAAGAAAATCAAGAAAAAACCCATGACGATACCATATGAGACAAAAGTAAAGTTTTTAGAATATAATCCATAACAGAGACGACGTTATCTTACAACTATATGTAGGCATTCATTTACAGGGTTAGGCTTATCAAGTGTCCAATGTAAAAGAAGAAAAGTTTACTTCTTGTATTGACATTGTACAATAGCCGATTTGTAGACATTAGAGAACAATTTACTCGACCGGCAAACGTTGCTATTATTTTATATCTCAGTTTTTGTTTTAAATATTTGAATCTGAAATCTAAGAAGATAATATATATCTAATGAACTATCTGCCAATAAAAGAGTAGTGGCATATCGGTACTTGCAAGTATATGACCCATCGTCTAAACGATAAAAAGCCTGAATACAAGAAGGTTCTCTTCGAGTAACATTGAAATAAGTGTCAGATTCTTAACATGATGAAAATACTCAGTGCATCATCATAATAAAATATTGGAGTATTGAAAGCTATTTTTTTCAATGACCTGCATCCATAAATAGACATTTATATCGTTATTTTGCCAAAAATCTGCAAAACTTTCATTTAATATCCTTGCTTTGAAAGCAAACACCCATACTTTCCACCACATTGTTTTGTGCGTTCTCGGAACCTGACACTAAATTGAAATGTTTAATCACCTGTCAAAGTCACATGTCAGTCCATAAATAAAATATGGACTTAATCAAAATTTACGCATATGCAGTGTGTTTACACACACGAAACTGTTAAGTTAAATAGGGCTTTATTTTCTTTGTTGCACAGACAACTGTATTTAGCACATTAGTTTGAATTATATTTTTTTACATATGAAAACAAGAGTAAAAGAGCAAATATCGACTCTCTGGGAAACTGACACTCTTTTTGATAACATCATTTCTTTTTTCCTGAAGATTAGTTCGTACTTTGGTTATTATAATTTTAATTTTAAAAAAAAAATAAATTATATTGCATTACATTTGTTGTACGGTTAAAAAAAAACTAATAAGTTAGATATCAGTATATCAAAAAAATATCTCCTTGATAGTTGACTCTTTGAATCGATAACGAACAGTATCTCCATTCTCATAATGAATTCTTAGTAAAATTTGACAGCTCTCAAAAGTAATTCATTGTCACGTTCGAGCAGAGTTGTCCCCAGTGATTTTGGAAATTTAGAAATTAATATTCATACGTTTCATACTAGAGTTTTAATCAGGTTTGAATTATTTGATCGATATTTCTTGTCATCACTTTTTGACAACTCAACAGACCTTTAATAAACTTTTTAAATAGCAACAGTTCAGATTCATGGTGATCCTTACAAAGACCAATGCTGCGTTTTAATTTTAAGAAATCAATTCTTCACATTTTACAATTTTAGATGGTTTGTATTAAGTTTCCCCATAGGTATATATAAGGAAAAATCACTATTCAGCAATTATTATCCAGCATAAATTATTAAAGAAAATTATGCAGCAAACTGTTGTGAAATTTCATTGTTGAGAACAACCTGAAACTATGCATGTATCGGGTAGATCAGACATAATCTGATATCCACCGTCAAATATAATGTAACCCAAGTAATTTTTCTGCGATACGTATAACGCAAGAAAACATGTCAAATCCTTTCCTGTTGTAATGAACACGACTAATTCGATGTGAAATACATAGCGAAGAGCCATAAAATAATAAATGACAAACATGAAAAGCCCCTTATAACCGGAACAATCACGTGAAGAATACACAAGAGGAGGAAAGAAAGTAAAATGCAAACACTGATCTCATTGCATAAACACGCATACAGAACGAGGAACCATAAATTCAAAATACAAATACATTCAACAGAGAAAAATGAGTAACAAAGAGTGTGAAACTTTCAAAATGTTATCACTGCATGAATCCTTTGCAAATATTTCTTAAACAATAAATTTAAATTCTTGATGTTGTGGTGGATCAGACATTAATCCGCCATCCACCATCAAATACCATTTAGCATAGGAACGAAAGCACACACAATATTAAAGGTATTATTGATAATAAACATAAGCAGCAAAGGTCATCCTATACTACTAACATAAACCCTTAATAATCTAGATAGATCAGACATTAATTGTGCAATATCATTTAACCTGGAAAAGATCGTTCTTCTAATGATCTGGCGATACAGACATTAATATATAATAACTCATACAGTTGCCAACTATAAAATAAAATTAGAACTGGAATATTCGTGAAGAGTAGACTTAGTTTATACTCTGAATATATGAGGTGCGGCAAAATTTTTATTTTCGCACAGCTAGCACCAAGTAGAAAGTTTCATTGTAATATATTGAGGTGTGCAGATCATATTCGGAGATGATGATGATGATGATGATGATGATGATGATGATGATGATGATGATGATGATGATGATGATAACTAGATTTGTAAGTGAGCATGGCTTAGTATTGTCAGAGTGTCTTAGACTGTTATAGTAAATAAAATATGGAAAGCTTTATACAACTGTGAAAAGAAAAGATGGTCCTTGTCCTGAGTGGTGAGTGATCATAGGCGACCAAAGCATGGTCCGAATATATATATATATATATATATATATATATATATATATATATATATATATATATATATATATATATATATATATATATATTGCAACAGCAGGGACGAATTGGATGGGGGTGGGGGGCAGCGTCCTCCCTCCCCCAAAAGATGAGCGCGAAACTACCGGAACGTATACTAGAGTAAGTTTTCTTCATAGATAGTTAAAAGTATGCCCTGGAAAAGCTTAAACCGCAGGAACTTCCAGCCCCTATCAAGGGTTCGAATCCATAGACCCATTGCCTACCCCCAATATATTCCTGGATCCTCCCCCGAACAGTGTTGTGCGCTTGCAGATCTACAAAGTTGGTTACGTAATTGAAGATAACTTAGCTACGTTATGATAATATAACACAGCGAGAAGATATATCCATCGTGCGTATGATAGGAATATTTGAAATAAAAGAACTTGCCACCACCCTTTTCATCACCAAATAAACATTTTGAATGTAAGTGAATACCGTGTAGTCATAAAGAGAGATTGCTATAGTATATCATACTACTGATTGGTTTTGTACTTAGAGAAATGTGAAGCATGAAACGTTTTGTGGAGAAGATCTGTACCAGTGATAATGGGGTCGTTACAATCATAAGCAGCAGAAAAGCATTGATGTTTCATCTGCCTAATATTCATCTAATTATAAAGTTCCTACTTTTCAATGTTTATAGCAATATCCGATAAAGGGGTAACGGCATCATGGGTAATATTCAATACTCCAGCACCTGGGGGTTAACTCAATCATCGGTAGGTTAGCATTGTGCCGTCAGCCTGAAAATAATTATCTGGTCCGTTTGCAATAAAATCTGGTGAACTGCTAGGGAAAGTAGATGATATCCACAAGTAACAGGTCTGGGAAGAAAGATGAATCCAACTCTCTCTAAGTATATTATGATTGACTACCAAACGATCTGGTCAGTTAAAGATTGACTACCAAACGATCTGGTCAGTTAAAGAGAGGAAGGCAAAAGGTAGATGTGGCAAAAGTAAAGCTTATGCTAAGTCGCTGCCACTGTGTCCTCCTAGTTTATGACCTTTAACATTAACAATATGTAAATTGCACAGATCAGTTTTCTACAACTAAATGAAAGAAAAATATTTCTTTGTTTGTCTGTCATCGTGTACATATCCAGTGATAACATTCAAAAAGGATACATTTGTGAAAAATCAATGCTGTAAACAGAAGCATAACCTTGTATATATGTATACATTTATTACTTTTCAGATCCAGTATGTAAAGTTTCCAGTGACAGCAAGTCCAAGATGGTCAGTTAATAGGCAAATCAGATTAAGTGTGTAAGCCCTTAAGTTCCCTATATGATGTCACAATATGCTCTTATTGTATTAGATGCGCTGATACATAGATGACTCCTGAATCTGTTGTCACCTTTAATAAAATCATGGTGGGGGGACAAAGTTATTTAGTACCTAATCCATTTATAAATTTGCAATACAGACAATAACGGCAAGGCATTTCTCTTCATGTTCGTGCCGTATTCATGACACTATCTCGCTAATTTAATTCGCAATTTTAGAACTATTTTGCGCATTAACGCACTTATTAAACTCATATCCAAAAGTATTATGTCTTTATTTCAGGTGGTGTTGGAGAAATTACCTGATATAATGCACGTAAACACATAATGAAGGCAGTACCACATAGACCACACTTTTTCGTATGAAAATCACATAGGCTTTCCACATGAACTTTTTGGTCGCCTTCTTGGGTTAGCAGGGCGAGTTTTTAACTTCGCGGAAATCATACGTCGAATTATCTTCATTGGCTCAAATAGTGTTATCCTTAATGGTTGGTAATGTTAGAAGCCGTCTTTTCATAAATCCCTATTAATCCCTCAAATGAGACCTTATAGCCTCCAGTTTATTCGTATACATCTCTTCCAACGTTGTCAACGAAAAATTGAAATGTGAGACATTCATTTTGAATTTTAAAGCAATCAAACAACAGGTTTTAAGCAAAGAAGATCCAAGATACTGAGAAGGAAAAGAAAATCCTAAAACATTAAGAGGACAAAACACGTTAGCAACCCAAAGAGTATTAGTCTGGCTGAAAACATACCCAAGGAAGATCTAACATAGAAGAATATCCTATCTATGGTTTGTTGCTTCAGATTAACGGAAGAGCTGTCAAAATTAGAAGGTTACTTTCAGTGGATGTCAACGATTTGATTACAATCTTGCCCACATAGCCCCGTTATGGCAGTACACTATAAAATAGCAATCGGAACATGAATGAGAATTTTTTTGATTGCTATGAGGCCTTCTATATTAGTGCAGTGCCAACACGGAATTGATGTGAACAGTGTTTGCTTCATGCACATCAACTGATGTGTGATCTAAAACCAGTCTAGGTCGACGGGTTGGCTTTCAGAGGCTTCGTTAATAAGTTCATCGACAGTTGTGGTCGAGGTAGGTCGCTGAAAACTGTTACGAACAGTAACTAATGAATAATACAACAACTATTCCTACTTGCAGAACTGTTGGAAGACACACACATAAAGAGTTTTGCATAATAGGATTCGGTGGTCAGATAATATGCATATCAGATTCTCTCTCTCTCTCTCTCTCTCTCTCTCTCTCTCTCTCTCTCTCTATATATATATATATATATATATATATATATATATATATATAAGGCTTCTTTTATGGTTTCTGAATATGCTGTACTTGTATTAGATTCAATTATACAGCTATGGATACCGAATCTGTTTTCAAATTCGACAAAATCAGGGAATCAACGCAGTTTTGTAGGTAGTCCATCCTCGAGCAGTATATTGTATATTTAGACTCTGCCGCTCCACTCGCAGTTTTAGAACTATTTTGCGCATCAAAGCATTTATTAGTTTCATATCAAAAAGCACTCTGTCGTTATTTCAGGTGGTGTCGGAAAAATTACATGATATCATGCTCGCAAGCCTGGAACGAGAACAGTTTAACTAAGACCACACTATATCAGTAGGACAAACGCACTGACATTTAACGTTGACTTTTGGCCGCATTACGAGTCAAAAAAGTGAGTTTCTTTCCACTTCCAGAAAAAAAATGTTGTAAGTCAAAATGCACTCTAAAGTTCAAGTACGCGAATAAAGAAACGCAACGATCCCCAGCCCTTGCTCTTGGAATCTGTTTAATTATTTTATTTTCCTGACTGGATCAAAACCATTTTATTCCTAAAGGTTGGTCATGCCATAAGCCGTCCATTCTTAAATCACTATTAATTCCTTAACTACTACCGGTATAACCTCCAGTTTACTATTATATATATATATATATATATATATATATATATATATATATATATATATATATATATATATATATATATATATATATATCAGTTTTTTCAAGGAAGAATAGTAATATGGGAAATTAAATTGAATCTCATAGTAAGCAAACAACATGTTTGAAAAAGATGAAGATGTAATATATATTTTTTAACGCGGTCATAAATGTGTAAAGGACATTTTACTTCAATATGTGATTGCTACTTCCTGAAAACTGAGAGAACAGTATACGTTAGCAGCCAGAAGGTTAATCAGTGTGGCTGGAATAATGCCCAATGGGCATGTAACAGATGAATCCTAGCCATGATTCGTTGCCCCATATTAATAGATGTACTGTCAAAATTGGTTATTTCAATAGACGCTAGGGATGTGAATAAAATCTTGCCCACAAACTCTCTTTTGGATTATGATATGCAATAGAAGTTGGAACCCTAATAGGAAACTTAAGCGCCACGAGGCAGTCTATATAAGTATGATATCGAAGCCTAAATAAAATAGTATATAGTTCAAATATATAATGCAGATAAGAGTGTTTGCTTCATATCTCTCAACCGAAGGATGATCTAAAATCCAGTCTAAGAGGTTGGCTTTCAGAGATGATGATAACTAGCTCGTCATTGGCAAAGGGAGAAAACTTTTATGAATAATGTCTATCTGCCACTAAACAAAAACTGTGACTTGTCCTATCTAAAGGAGTTGTTATGTTACAATTTGGACGCCGTACCATTTTCTTTGGGTACAGTGAGAGAAAAAAAAAATGTCGTTAAAGAAAAGACATTGTATATGTGTATGGGGTCGATGGCGAATTTAGACTACAACACAGTACCTAAATATTTTGCTTCGTTTTTACCATACGTATGTAAAACAAGCTTAATCAGTAAAATTCAAAGACCAGTCCTTAGTTGTTGGAGGAAAATCATCGCATTTTGGAAACATCTCTGAACAAAAGGACCAGAATATCGCAGTTTTTCTTCTGCATCTATTTTAATGGAGAACCACGTTCAATATATTTATACTACTTCTGAAACGGCAAATCCGGTTTTGTGAAATATCGGTTATGAATCGTCCACATTCTCAATCAATCACTTAATGTGCTTAAACTAGCAATAAAATTAAATCCCTTTTCGCATTCACTTTCCACACAAAAGCCTTACTAAGCCTTAAATTTGACAACCAATACTATTCCAAGTCTTACAGAAACATGATTTGCTCATACATTCTGGAAAAAGGTCTCTGTACTTTTGTTTACCTTGGTATAAAGGCCGAAGTTCGAAACCGGTCGCTCACTAGTAGGAGGTGGGTAGAATATGTTAAATATGAATTTTGATTGGTTGAGTAAGTGCAACTTCATTATCTAACCGTACAAAGCGAGCAGTAATAAGAAAGAAACCTATTGGTCAGTCTCGTGGTCTGCTGAATAAAAAGCTATTTAGTCTCATTCTGTATGTCAATTAACATTGACAGATGGTCAATTAGGTGCTAATCTTCACCTTTCAATTACTGTGTTACGTAGTTTCCTATGTTGAAAAGTCAATAAAATCACGATAAAGAGATATTTTCTTGACGAAATACAAATTCAGATTGAAGATAAGCTGCAAGCCCTCACTTTTATAGTGTAGCCTTGGCCTTTTTAAGGGTGATGAGAGAGCAGATAAGCAGCCATAGCTACCCTGCAAGATTACATATAGCGACTTTAAGTACTGTATAAATAGGCATATTCTGTCAACTTGGGAAAATATGTTAAATGAAAACTCCACAAACAAGCTTTTATTACATTAAAACCATAACTGGAGAGTAGCCATTCTCAAATAGAACAAATCGAAGAGACGAGGTGGTAATGTGTTTCTCACGTATAGGACACACACATACATGACCCATATATGCCTTCGAAAGAGTGCATGTCTTGCCAGTGTCCACTAACAGTTGAACACATTCTTGTTGAGTGTATCCACTTCCATTCCGTGATACAAAAGTGTTTTGATTTTAACTTGATAAAGAAGCTTTGTGATAACTTACCATAAGAGAAAATATTGTATTTTCTATAAGAATGAGGTTTACATATCTAATTTTGACCCTCTATTTTACTGATGTTATTTTTGTACCTCTATGTTTTATTTTACAGACCTTTGGAAGAATTTTAACATCTTTACCTTTTATCAGGTGGAAGCGAATATTTTCTTTTATTTGGAAGGGTTTATCTTCCTGAAGTTTTCAGCAAATTGCTACCTTTACATTTTTACAACATAACGTTTATTCAGAACTATATAGCCAGGAGATATATATATATATATATATATATATATATATATATATATATATATATATATATATATATATATATATATATATATATATATATATATATATATATAAGCGCTTTAGACTCTCATTGAGTCTTTGTCAAAGGTAAATACAAATCAGAGTCAAGACAAACAATAAGCACAAAAAAGCGCTGAAATTACAAAAGTTTACATGACTATTTCTAATGGAATTAAGGCTTGAAAATGTTTGATTTTTCGCCTCGTGTTGGCTTCAACTTGACTGATGATGTGGTAAGCTAGTTGGTATTGACCTACCGCCATCTGTTTTTTTTAATGTAAAGTGGTGTAGCTGTAAATTATATCCCGAATATTTCATTGTTTCTGTAATGCGAGTAATGACCATATCAATAATAACACCAAAACGAACTATAAAAAGGTAGTAATTTTCGTTTGTAATTCTTCCGGATGTTATTATTGCTACGGTCATTACGTGCTCACAAAGGCCATAACATGCCCAGCTGTGAAGAAATTAGATGATACGCTTTCGACAAGCATGACCGACAAATAACACTCAAAACTTTAAGGTGATAACTAATAAGTATTATCTTCAAATATACTCAAAATTGCCTTTTAAATACAATAGTGACGCTTGTTTAATTACGCATGGAAAAATGATAGGGTAAAACCTCGAGAACAAGTGGTACCATAAATGAAATAATCAATCCACGTAGCAAAAGCTGAAACATGTTCTAAACCTCAGAGCTCAGACATGAATTTGTTGTCCTGCGGCTAAGAGTTTTTGTTGAATGTCTGCACTTTAGTCACAAGCAAGAAATCGTGTAATGGTGGCCTGCACAAACTAAAATGCAAGATTCGTGAATGTGTCATACTCTTGTCTAATTCACCATATGTCTTGATTTTATTTTAGTGTAACTATTATCTAGACTTGCAAATGTTGGATGTATGGGCACAATAACAACAACACAAATAATAATAATAATAGTAATACTCATACTACTACTAATAATAGCAATAATAATAATAATAATAATAATAATAATAATAATAATAATAATATCAATAATAATGACAATACTAATAATAGCAATAATAATAGAAATAGTAATATAATAATAGGAGCAGCAGCAGCAGCAACAACAACAACAACAACAATAATAATAATAATAATAATAACAATTTGTTATCATCATCGTCTCTGTGATTATCATCATCATTGTTTCGCACAGTCTTTTCCTCCTATATCTTTTTGTTATTCTTTCTCACACAAGGAAATACTTACTGTGATTTACGCAAAAAAATTCCCAAGATCTGTTGCTCACTTTACACATCATACTGAGTGAAATATCCTGTGGTAAGGATATAATTCTCTTTTTTGTTTTCTAGCGCTCATGACCTATAATAAAATGTCATGTGGAATTCAAAATTTAATTTCATGGCAAACGAATTACACAATTTCGCTTGGAACTTAGTTTTCGCCATTATTTTTGTAGCTTCTATAACATTATATGGGTACGAGCTGTTCCAGCACTGGATGAAGTCATTGCACGAACAATATTCAAACATATATGGTAACATTTTAAGATAACCTATGTGGATGCATGCGATATGTACATTCAATCAACAAAATATGCGGTGAAAAAAGAAGAAAAACTTAGCAATAATCCTCACTGACCACAGGTGCATTTTTTCCACATAAATTGGGATTATTCTTATATTTACGGATTTGGGATGGAGACTGGTTTCTTACAAACTCTGTAAAGAAATATAATCACCTTTAACGGTTTGGTATTTTACGGCACAGCAATACATGATGGTTATTTAGTAACGAGGCAAATGGAGTAAAGTGGCTTGCCAAGGAACACGCAACAATAAGTCGACTCGGGATGATCTAATAGTAGTCTTCTATTAATGAGTCCGGCATGTTTACCAATGAGGCCACTGATGATTGTTTAACAGTTATAGGAAATAAGGTTTTGGTTTTCTATCAAATGCGCTTTAAATTTTGATGCTTTGTATAAAATACTTTCACCTGCATTCTCTTTTTAAAAGTGTGCAGATGGACTTCGTGGAGAATTTTTTCTGGATATGAAATATTTTGAAAAGAAAGCACACTGTAATTATCTCCAGGAATGGTTGTTGAATAACTTTCAGGCTTCAAGTGGAACTGTTGCTAAATTCTAAACTTTCGAATTATCAGATTTGTTTCTCTTATTTCCGACCTAATTTGCGTTATTCTGGAAAATTATACTGCTTTGAAGTGAACATTTATTTGCACTTATTCCTTCCTTTGTACAGTACTTATATATATATATGCATATACATATATATATACAACAGAAATATAAAGAATGCTGGAATAATATGGTTTCAACAACAGGCCACTTATTGATAGTGCAGTAGTTGTTGCATACTACCCGCCAGGACCAAAAAACATATACATCGGTGGGATTCGATTTTCTGTGGTCAGCTGCCCGCGGGCGACTACTTTTGTCTAATACTAGGTTTACGCCGGAAACGAGAGCTCGAAGATGCAGCCATATTTAAACGTCATGTGCACTCACGCAGTGAATAGATTGGAATACGTTCAATCCACAAGTAATTAATTAATTTGACATGTCTAAACAAATAAAACGTAGTCCAACTAACCTGATGACTATGAAATACACACTCAAACCAACTTCTACCAATCACTACACCAATTGACCTTGAAACCAGAGAAGCTTGTGTATTGACAGTTGACATTTTATTGGTCTGTCACTAGCTGTGCACCGCAGATACATATATTTTCCTTGGATAATCTACAGTATCTACCTATATGCTGCTGACCTCTCTGAAAAACGAGATACAGGTTTATTCTCTTATGGTATGTATGTATTTATACATAGATGTTAGCAAATGGAATGAATTGAAATATTTGATTTTAAACAAATTAGAATAAGATGAATGCATACCATGGGAAATATACACTATTGTTTCTTTCAGTTGTGATGTATGCGTTTGCGTTGTTATTGCTTAACAATATTTCCTTATTTTTTTTTTTTTTTTTTTTTTTGTCATTGTTTAAATTTCTGTATCATCTTCCCCACCCGTACAGGCAAATTATAACCTTTAATTCTTATTGCACGACCACTTCCTTTTTAAATGACCCCTGTCGATTGATACACCCAGTTCGGTTACTTACTATTTTGTTCCTCTATCGTTGTGCATTGTTTACATCTAGAAAGTAAACTACGTGCTTCCTATCGAAATGGCGATGCCCAAGTGATTCTGTAGATGAATAATGGGATCAATATATGGATGATCGATCGCCCCCTCCTCCTTCCGCAGCAGCAAGGGTCGATATTCCCTTGTGTGGACTAGTTGCACATAATCCTGAAAGTCAGACAGGTTCACGAACACATCTACGTTCTGCCCGTGTTATCTCATTTCGACCAGACCACGCTTTTTGCGTCCACGTGTATGAGTTTATTTCCACTCAAGTCCTGAAATTTACTTTTAACCCAAAAACAGGGATTGCGTCTAGCATGAAACTTTATACAAAGGGGACTTCTCCATATTTTGAAGAGCCAACGGCTATTGCTCATTTGTTTAAAGATATATTTATATCATGTAATGACAGTGATTTACCTGGGCCCAAGCGTAGACAAATTCAGACAAAAAAGAGTTTCGTTCTCTACCACCATCACCCTTTTCTGGAAGCAAATTCTACTCATGTGTATTGGTCTTCTCGATTCTTTACTATACACTAAAACGTTCCTTTCTTAAGAAATGAAACTTTATTATATTGCTGTAAATGGCAAAATAAGTAACTATTGTTGTTTAATTCTGAATAAATATACAAAGTTATCGGCTTATTGTATAATCAGTAATCATAGTTGGCAATACACCAGCATTAATGAGTGCGTAATCAAACCAAAACAGGAAAAACAATTTAGTATTGGACAAAGTTTGTAGAAGCGCACAAGTTACCGGAATATGCAGCAAATAGTAATGAAAATGTGCCCTACCCATTCATCAGTTGACCCAACAATTGCGTCCATTGTTCAACTAACAGTCAATTTAAGTATTCATAACAACCAGAACCATTTCACATTCCTACTGCATTTGGACTATGAAACAGGAATGTCAGTTCCAAAATCTATGATCAAAACCTCCTTCCGGTATACGTAGTGCTTTGTCAAAATGCATTCGTAAAGTAAATCTGAAAAATATGCGGTGTCTGAAATATGTACAGTACTGTTGTGTAACAGTTGCAAGAATTAAACACATTAATGAACACTGTATGTTACATACAAGCACGACAAGTTGCTGAATTGTTGTCTCTAAGTCGAACGGAAATAAAGAATACCAACATAATATAGCCCTATCAATCTCCTTTTCATAATCCGTGCAACAATCACTTTCAAGTAAACGTCTATATACTAGTTAATATTTCATTCCTGTTGGTTGCACAGGGACTTAGAAAGAGCCATAATTGAAAATTGGAAGACGCAATCCCGAACCACAAGAGTGCCTTAGAAACGACTGAACATTTGTTTAAAATATAGTGTTTTAGATACTGATTTGTAAATGTTTAAAGTCCTTTTTCTTTACTAACGCTAAAAGACATACTTGAAACTTAAATGAATCATGCGAAAAGCAGGTATGCGTTGATACAATTATTACAAGCCGAAGAACTATCTTCACTTACAATTAATAAGAGAAATTTTCAAGTTCTCTTTTTTGGAAGTTTCCATATTGAAATTCAGCAATTGTTTTAAGACCCAGTTTGATCGACATTAACAGAAACAACAAATAATATTTCATTGATGTATGCAAAGTAGTAATATGCGCTCAACAAAAAATTACAAATCACAATGCGGTCTACATATTTTAAAGTTAACTTCTTCAAGGAGCTATGTAGTATTTTTAAATCTGCTTGCTCGCTTCATTTATCGAAAAACAAATTATGTTATTTGACGGAACGACCTGTAATGTCATTTAAAAAATTATGAATGTAAAGGACATTTTTGAAAAAGAGAGAATAAATCGAAAATAAAATTGATAACTATTTTCAATATTAGCAAGTACAGTGAATTTCTGGTGTTTCATTTTGGCAAGAAAAATATGATAAAGTTCTATTTGTTAAGATTTCCATACTATCATGAACCAAAAACTCTTTAGGCCAAACGATACGAGGACATACGTTTAACCAGAAAGATATTAAACATTTTATTTCTTGCGTTTATTTCATGGGAACTGATATCTATTACACCCGAGTAACAGTCCCTTTAGAAGGGCACGACCAATCAAACCTCGTTCTTAACAGCTTTGAAGCTGACAACAACAAAAAATGAAAGAAAAACAAAATTGAAGCTCAAAACAATTGTTATCTTCAGGAACGTTGTTTCACCTTTTGCGATTCTGGTTCAGGTGAAGATAAGACACATTTCCTGGCCCCTCCGTCATACAACTTTATTCGACTCCAAATCTTAGTCAAAAATATTCTAACCAATCCGAACGCTGCATTTGTACGTTTGCAGTGACATTTAGTACTCTAAATATGGAGTACAGATTTAATACAGAAGTGCCATTATCCGTTATTTGTCATTTTCATGGCGTGCGCGTGCGTAATACAAAGCGATTCGTTTTCTACGCTAATTTAATTGACGTTTCACTTCAAGTACCTCGTCCTATTTAGAGACCGTTTCTGGTTACATACCACTAAACATTTTGCCAATTGACATCTCTAAAGATGTATTTTGCAAATAATCAATTAAAACTAATTGCAAACTTTTCTTTGTGAAGGAGATTAAATGCGTGTTCACTCATAACTGTTCGTTTGATCCTGCAGAATGAATGATAGTAGTAAAGTTTTTTTTATTTTTTTTTTTATTTTAGACAATGCATAAGAAGACCGTCGGTCAAGCCTGATCATGTGCAATCTAATATGGGGAAAACAAGCTATAACCTCTTCTTTATGCATTTGAACATAATAACAATAATAATATATTTTAGTATAATAACAATAATAATATATTTTAATATAATAACAATAATAATATATTTTAATATAATAACAATAATAATATATTTTAATATAATAACAATAATAATATATTTCAATATAATAACAATAATAATATACTTTAATATAATAACAATAATAATATATTTTAATATAATATAATAATAATATATTTTAATATAATAACAATAATAATATATTTTAATATAATAACAATAATAATATATTTTAACGTGACTTTTACATTTTCATCAAATAGCATTAGCTGCTAGCAGCTATTTTTGCAACAAACAACGGTTCTAACAAGCTGATCTAAGACAAAGTACCTTGCTTATGGGCACTCGAACACCCGTCAGCACTGAGGTTCGAACTCACGATCTAAGAGTGGGACACTCTACCGACTGAGCTATCCCGTTCATTGGGATACATTTAGAAGATAGAAGTAAAATAATTTTTCATTAATCTAAGATCACATTTTCTCCATGGTAAAGGAACAGCTTCATTGTAAGCTAGGAAAAATAGATTATTTGGCTCCGCGCTATCTTTTAAGCTATGGTCATATACTGTATATGAGAAAGACCCATCATGGTCCTCAACCTTAGGAATATGGAAAACTTTTTGTGTGAAAATACCAGTTTTTGTTGATTGTGTTTTTTTTAGTTCATAGAAGTTATAAAATAAGGAACTGCCTATTTCAAGACATAATACTGCCATCCAATATGCACATTGCCAACATACCATGCTTTATAATTATTTAGATAATAAATTATCAATTATACAATATTTTCATTTGCTTTGATGACACTGAATCAGTACCTATAACGTCGACGTGTTTCCAAAACAAGTTCCTTTTGAAAAACAGTCACATGAAAAAATATACAGGATGTCTTAGTTCAAAATTCAAGTGCAAGCAATAAGTAATATGCACAATACAAGGGTTACATCAATATAGGCAACACATCCTTAATTTCAGGACTGAGCAATAATCAACCTAGCATATTTTAAACTCTCTTCTCAAAATCATAAAATGGAGGTTTTTTTAAACCTCTTTTAGAGATGATTAATAAGATACTGCGTGTTTCTCGAATAGTTCTGCTTTGATTTAAACAACTTTCAAGCATTCGACTGCCTTTCCGTGCTATCATTGGTAGACCTTATCGGTTTTTGCTTCCAAAGGACATAACACAATACATTAAATCTACATTATCATTTTACCCATTCTCTAACAGTTATACTTCAACTTTTAGATTTTTTAAAAACATTCATCTACTGCTACGTGTATTCTTATGCCCAGATCAACCTTGTTTTGTATAATTAAGAATATTTAATCTTTATTTTCCCACCGACCTTATACTAACCAATCAATTAACCTTTGGTACTCATTACAATCAACTCGCCAAACTAGATCTGGACAGATGAGAGCATAATTATGTTGACTATTAAAACAGCGAATCTTCCTGTGGTGTGAACAGTTGGCCTAAATGATTACTGTTGGCCTAAATGATTACTGTAGCAAAACTACCATAGAGGCTTTACATATAGTGGACCTTTTACACCAGGCATGTACAACCTACGGCCTGCAGGATCCGCGCGACCTGGTTTTGTCCGATTATTTACATCATAGGGTGTGGTTTTAAAAATCGCTCATCCGGCCCGCGCCCTGGAGGAAGTTGCACATGCCTGCTACACAACTGGAGCATAATCTCCCGTACTAGGAGCGTATCGAGAACGAGGCCAAAGTTATAAAGCCACTGCTTATCAGCAGTGCGACGCAAAGAACACGGTGAGACATTACATGTTTTCTCATTGATATTAACATCGAAAAACGAACAAATGTGGTGTAAAATATGTTTGGACAGAGGATAAACTTATTGCTAGTAAATCTCCTGAACTTGTTGATCAAAGAAACGTCGTAAGTTAAGAAAACAACCGCCGGTATGAAGCTGAATGTACAGACCTAAATAAAACACTTCTCAGCACCACACATGTCATATTGAAGGATCCTTTCAACCGTACTGTTCTCACAAAATTGCATTGCAAATGAAAACGGTTCAAAAATTACTAACACTCACAGAGAAGACATATCGTAACGATATACTGGGAAAACTAAGTGCTTTACAGGCCGAAAATCCTATCGAACATTGGGAATTGATTAGAACTCTGACTTTGGATAACACTGAAAGTGATACGAACATCTCTTGGGAAACTTGGCATAACCATTTTCAATCTCTAAATTTGTCAAAAGACACTATTTCATCCAAATTCCAAGAAAATATTTGTAGTATAGTTGAGGGATATAAAACTAAACAGGAAACATATACTTCTAGATAAAAAAAATCACCACAGAAGAAATAAATAACGCCATAAATAAACTAGAAAGTCGAATAGATCTGCTATCATTTTCAACGAGATGATTAAATATTCTCTGCCTTTTCTACAGAGATCATTATCGTATACATTTTAATATAATTTTCGATAATGGCTTCTTCCCACATCTATGTTATTAGTCATATTTCCTTTCGATCTGCAGAAGGGGTGCAAATCTGATGTAAATAACCACCGCGGTATTGCACTATCCAGCTGTTTAAACATATCTGATGTAAATAAATATCGCTGTATTGCATTATCCAGATGTTAAAGAAAATGTTTCCTTTGAATCATAAATACAAGAATCATAACATGTTAAAAGAAAACGGCTATTTAGATGACCTCCAGTTTTGATTTTGGCAAAAGCATAGAACGATAGATAATATTTTCATTCTGTAATCCGTAATAAATACGAACAAACAATCAAGACGAAAAATCTGTTTATGCTTTGTGGATTTTCAGAAAGCACTCGATTCAGATATGATTTATAAGATAATCAAACATAGAATCATAGTGAAATATCACGTGTATAATAATGTGATCTATGTCGTGTCTATGTCAATGTCAATGATCTATGTCAATCATATGATCTATGTCAATGTCAATGATCTATGTCAATCATATGATCTATGTCAATGTCAATGATCTATGTCAATCATATGATCTATGTCAATGTCAATGATCTATGTCAATCATAAGATCTATGTCAATGTCAATGATCTATGTCAATCATATGATCTATGTCAATGTCAGTGATTTTATGTCAATCATATGATCTATGTTGTGAAACTGAAAAATGAATTGAGCATATCCATAAAGTCTAATAGTGGTGTAAAACAAAGATGTGGATGTAGTCTAACTTTATTTAACATATTTTTAAAAGACCATAATGCCTATTTGAATTGTCAAGAGCAGCAGTTGCCTACACTTAATGACTTGTTCACCGCACATCTTCTTTTTATTGATGATCTTCTACTGTCGACATCTTCAGAAGGGCTACAAAATGGTCTCGATAATCTAATAACCTTCTGCTCAAAGTGGAAATTAAACCCCTAAATGTGACTAAAATGAAATCAAAGCCATATGGGCTTCGTATAGAGTGAAATAAACTGAAGGATATATTTCTGTTCGATACTAATAATATTGAGTTGGTCGAACAATAATTATATATCTTAGCCTAATATTCACTCACACTGGATCGTTTAAAGTAGCGCTGATTCGCCTGAGGAAAAATTCTGTACGTGCTTGGTTCAGAACAAACTAAACATTACTGCATCCTCAGATATCCCAACAAATGTTATTTGACATATCTTTAATATGATATCCAAACCAATACTCCCGCATGGGTCTGAAGTTTGGGGCTGTACGGTCTTCAGTAAAAATAAAATCAAATTCAGTTTATCAGTTGGGATATAAAAAAAAGTGATCCATTTCCTCACTCTTTAAAGTAGTGAAATCTATATTGAATCTAGCGAAACGGGCGTGTAATATTTGAGTTGTAATTGAACTTGGACTTCTTCTCATGAATATAGAAATCGCTATTAATATACTAAAATTTTACAAAGTGTTTCTTATAGTGCCTGTCAACAAGTACTCCGGAAAACCTATTGGCAAGATATTATATCTTACACAGTGCGGGGTCTGGGTTTCTATTACATTTCTTATCTAGCATTGATCTAAGCGTTGATATTAAAAATATAAATGTTGGTTTCCTAACCTAAGTAACTTTCACTACCTACATGCTGCGAAAAACCGAACTCACAAACTATCACTATGTTGTTTTCCCCTAAGTTGCTGTACCCTCAGGAATGATTTGAAAAACTGAACCAAGTCAACGTGTTCGTCATTTCTGCCTAAACTCAATAGATGACGAAAAACACCTTTTACTATCATACTTTGTAAATAAACATCTAAGAAAAAATAGTTATTGATACTCTGATGTCCAAAAGTTATCAAATCCAATCAGATATTGATTTTAAAAATAGTCTTATATTTCTGATGGACCCTAGACGAAGTATTGAAATTATAGTGGCTATGTTATTATATTAATCTTTTGAAAATCGCAAAAGCAGAAAACCCTCAACAGTTAGGTAGTCGTAGTACGTACTTGCCACCAAGTATCATCATCATTTCATTCGTTCGTTTATTTTTCTTTGTTACCTTTAACACCGTCTATAATAGCTGATTTGTACAATAAATGAATTGCATTGAAGATATTTGAATGTATTAAACTTCAAGTAATCATCCATTTAGTTGATCGTGTCAAATTTTTTATTTTCCCTTTCTCTTTTTTTTTAATAAATGTATTTTTTATTAATTAGATGCGCTTATATATATATATCTATATATATATATATATATATATATATATATATATATATATATATATATATATATATATATATACGGTATATTTGAATTCGTTCTTTATTTCACACTAGTTGGTGTTTATTCCTCAATAACAAATTGATGGAAAATCTCAGTTTCTCGCAGCTAACACCATTGAGTTTACTGTAGCCGTATTTCCATGTCTTCACTACTAATATGTCAAACAACTGATGAAAGTTACATTGAGGAAATAATTTACGATGATTATCTACTCTAAGTATCAGTCTTGCATGGTAATTATAGGTAATTTGATTTTGTAAAATTCAGCTACCGTATATTCTCGCGTATAACCATATACCAACTAAAAACTGCATAGACCCAGATTTGCCGTCGCATAATGCGCCGGCAGATCTGGATCTATGCAGTTTGTAAGGACTAATCAGTATAACAAACAACATAGACTCTGATCTGCCGGCACATAGTGCGCCGGCAGATCAGGGTCTATGTTGTTTGCATTTGTACTGAACTTATACGCGAGTATAAAACGGTACCTTGTTTGTTTAATTTGATGGTGCATTGCACACTCCCTATCGGTGTTGGCCTCATGGATGGGATCATGAGCATTCTATCTAGCTATCATAATGTATTTATCCTGACACACTGTTTTATTAAAACATTTCTTTTCATTCAATCGTAAAGGCTTTCCTTCAAACAAGGACCATTAATGTCCATTAACAGATCTAAGTAGGATGTTATTATAGCAGATCTACCAACACTACCGATTAGTGTCGAAGGTTATCAATTTAATAGACTTACAGATTTTCTACTCAGTTGATGTTGACGATATGTTTATTGCAGTTCTTCCTTCTACTGATACAGTAGATCTTACTTGTGCTGCCAACTCAGTAGACCTTGCTTGTGCTGCCAACTCATTAGATCTGACTTATGCTGCCAACTGATATTTAGACTGTTTATCAAGCCCCTTTCATCATTGCAAGACTTAATTTGTAACGCTTGGGCGGATTTTCAGACCCATATATCTATCTGACGGCTGATCAGATATCACCATGTTCTTCCTATGGAATGGGACTCTATTCCAACACCCTTCACGATAAACATTGGCGCCTTTTGAAGACTTTGGGCACGACCCCCCCCCCCTCTCTCTCTCTCTCTCTCTCTCTCTCTCTCTCTCTCTCTCTCTCTCTCTCTCTCTCCAGAATATTGACAAGTATAGTATAGTCCACCATTTTCTTTCGTACACATACATGATTAGTAATAGGAGACGAAATGAAGTCTATCTACATTTAACATTACATTTAGGCCACTATGTGGTCTGTTAAGTTTGGTTCACTATGGAGTCTATGGCTATGTTAAGATGCTATTATGAGAGGATTATAACAGTACATGTTTCTAGTATGGATGTTGGATGTGTGTGACACAGTGTCAGCTTACTGACATCATGTCTAGGCTGCGTGGGTTGAGTGTTTGTTTTAACGTCAAAATTATCATTAACACTAAACTGACCCTGGGGAACTTTGGAGTTGGTGTCGGTCTGGTGATTAGTATCTTGTTAATTTGATCCGCAGTTAAAAAAACAAGTACCTTATGCTCTGTCAGGTATTCTGGGTTATAGAATCAGAGAAGTCACATTAAAGAATTTTAAAGATTTACTGTCCTTTCTCTGTGTTGTTCAAAGAACTCCGCAATGGTTGGTGGCAGCGGCGGGATCCCTAAAAACTTGGATAAGTTTCAAAGGGATGTAAGACCATCACAACAGTTACAGCGAGCCGTGGATTCTGTGATTTTATTATAAATCTATATTTTTTTTAAAAAAACTGTGGATTCAGTTTCTGTACCGTCATTGCCGTTGATTTCGGCAGAATTTTGGCGGACTTTTAAAACATTGGATTCAGTTTTGATGAACTTTTGCCGTGGAATTTGTGACTTCTTGTACGGCATTGCCGTGGATTTCGGTGGAATTTTGGCCGATTATTATCAAAGAAACTGTGGATCGGTTTGTGTACGCCATCGTCGTGGATTGCCGGTGAATTTGGGCGGATCTTAAAAAAAAATATTTCGATTCAGTTTTTTGATGAACTTTTGATGTTGATTGTGGTGGAATTTCTATTGCAAAAGTCTTAGATTAAAGTTAGTTATAATTGTGATTTCTTGAGGCAACTGCTGGCTATGGCGGAAGAAGTAGAAATTGGCTTTGAAGGAGAAGTTTATGAAAGACCAAAACGGGGTGCTGCACAGAAAGCTAATTTGATAGCATTCACAGACATTGATGTCGATCCAGAGGATGAGGAGGAAGTAATTGCACCTCATGAAGGAAAGCAAATACGAAAGAAGACTGGAAACAACGAGAATGACAGTAAAGGAGAGAGATTATTTATATTGAAAGACAAAAAATAGAATTTGAAAGGGAGAAATTATACATGGAACTCAATCTTAAACTTAAAGAGCTGGAGTTAGATATGGAGAAAGAGAGACATCAGAAAGACATAGATATAAAGAATAACAGCCTGCCATTCAAAGTCAAGCTTCATGCTTACAAGTATCAAGCAAAGGAAGATATTTTAACATTTCTTGCTGAATTTGAGGCCGTGGCAGGCCAGGCAAAATGGAGTGATGAAGTGAAAATCCAGCAACATAGAACTCTGCTAACAGGAGAGGAAAGATAGGTAGGACAACAAACAAGCAAGAGCTATGTTGATCTAAGAAAGGCCCTGATAGATAGGTTTGGGAAAAGACCTCGTGAATCAGCCAGTTAGGAAACATAAAAAGGACGCAAATGAAACATACAGAAGTTTGATGGCGTGTATCGAGCAGTACTTGCCACGATTCATTGATAGTAATCATCGGGTTCATCTCGACCAAAGGCAACTGGTTCGACAGAAACATCCTATGGAGACAAAGAGTGTTATAAATGTCACCAGAAGGGTCATATTGCCCGTGATTTTCTCAACGGAAGTAAGCCATATCAAGCGTCATACCTCGTTAAGACAGTGATCGGGGAACGTCTTATCTCTATTCCTGGCAGTGTTAATGGTAAAGAAATAATGTTTTTCAAAGACAGTGGAGCAGATCCGACTTTGACCAGGAAAGACTTGGTTGATAAATCTGCAGACTTGAGGGACATAACGTTACCTTGTATACCATCATAGGACATCCATTCGTGGTCGATCTTGCAATTATCGAAGTTAGGATACCCTATTTTAGTGAACCAGTTCAGGTTGGACTGGTACCAGACCTTGCAACAGATGCTTTGTTTAGGGATGGATATCCTTAATTGCAATACTGTTTTTGCAGTGACACGGGCTCAGCAAAGTGCAGAGAAGGATTCAAGGAAAACCCAAGAAAAGTTATGGATACTTGTGGTGTGAAACCACGAAGTTTGCAAGAAAATGTCACTGAGGACCCAGAATCGGAAATTAAACTAAGTGACATTTCCTCCATTAATGCTGAAAAACTCTCGGCGTTACACAGGGAGGACCCTACATTGGAGAATATTTGGTCGAAAGCTCTCCTTTCAGAATAGGAAATAGAGGGCGCCAACGTATTCTACTGGGAAAACGGAATTTTCCGACGTAAATGGACTTCGCGTGATGGAAGCATGTCAGGTGTACAGGTGGTACTTCCACAATTCTTGAGAATAGTAGTGGTCACATTAGCTCATGACAGACCCTTAGTGGATCATCATGGGATGGAAGAAACGAAGGAAATGGTCTTATGTGCATTTTATTGGCCTCTGATCTTCCGTGAGGTTAAGGAATAGTGCCCTACCTGTGACACATGCCAGCGGTGTCTAAAAGAGAAAGAAAGAGCAATCATGGTCATTACTCCTACAGTAAGTGAGCCCTTCTACAAGATAGCGATGGACATTGTTGGTCCTCTGCCAAGGACAACACAAAGAAACAAATTCATCCTTACTATAATTGATGACACAACAAGAGAAAACAGAATATCAAGAAATGGTATGATAGGGGCGCCAGAATAAGAGTTTTCAAGCCGGGAGATGAGGTTCTTGTATTTGTTGCCTTCAGACATCAAAACTGAAAGCACAATGGAAGGGCCCATATCGTGTCATCAGGAAAGTGAATGACGTAGACTACGATGTGCAAACGGGTGGACGCAGACGGGTAGTTACATACCACGTCAACCTTTTACGAGGAAATAATCGTGCATTTATGTTTACAGCCATCGATGGCGAAGATGCGGACCACTGCATGATCGACTTTCCATGTGATTCGGAAGAATCGCTCAAGGACGTAAAACGTGGCACACATTTGACTGCAGAACAGCGTCACTAGCTAAGGCAAATATCTGAGGAGCTCAGTATTGTACTCACAACCAAGACAACGTGATATATCACGTACGCACAACAAACGAAAAACCCATCAGACAAACAGCATAAAGAATACAATTCGCTCAACGCCAAGAGGTAAAACGTGCCTTAGATAAAATGATGCATTAAGGGCTGATAACTTCATCATCACCTTCAGCATCTCCGATAGTTCTGGTGCAAAAGAAAGATGAAACCCTGAGAATATGTCTGGACAGCCGCAAAATCAATGAGATTACTGTATTTGAATCATATCCAACTCCACGTACAGATGAAATATTTTAAAAACTGCGAGATGCCAAATATTTGATCACATTGGATCTTTCGGAAGGTTATTTTCAAGTTCCACTAAGTTACGACAGCCAGAAGAAGTCGGCATTCATTACACCATTTGGCTTGTTTGAATTTAAAGTTAGCCCATTCGGTATGGAAACAGCCCCTGCTACGTTTTCAAGTTTGATGGACAAGGTGACGGATGGGATAGAGAATGTTGTGTCATATTTCGATGACCTCATTGTGTATAGTATGTCATGGGAGGAACATTTAGCCCATCTGAGGGCGTTATTTTTGAAGCTAAAGCAGATGAACCTAACGGTGAGGCCACGCAAGTGTGAACTCGGAGCAAATGAAGTATACTTCCTGGGTTGTATAGTTGGAAATGGCGCCATCAAACCCGAGCTATGGTAGAATTCCCACTACCAAGGACGAAAAAAGGTGTGAAAGCTTTTTGGGCATGACAGGCTACTACCGAAAATTTGTCAATAAATCGCTGCGCCTTTGACCGAGCTAGTCAAAAAGGGTCAACCAACACGTGTGCAATGGAATCAAGCGGCAGTGAACGCATTTAATAAGCCGAAAGACTCAATGACTTCAGCGCAGTGCTGGTTACTCCTAACTTTGAAAAGGAATTCGTTCTACAGACAGGTGTCAGCGGCAGATCTATTGGCGCCATTCTTAGTCAGCGCATAAACGACGAACATCCAATTGCATATGTAAGCATGAATCTCCTGCAAAGAGAGTAGCATTATGCTACTGCAGAAAAGGAATAGCTTTTCATCGTCTGGGCTATCGAATCCCTGGCATACTACCTGAAGGGAGTGACATTCACCGTAGACCACATCCCACTCACATGGCTTCATCAAGTCAAGGACAAGAACCAAAGGCTGTTACGCTGGTCTCTTGCCCTCCAGCCATACAACTTTAAGATTTATTATCGGAAGGGGAAAGAAAACATCAATGCTGACGGACTTTTAAGAATATGATTGCAAGTTAATTTGGAATCTATAAAATCGGGTATCCATTGTTTTGTACTGAAGGTTTGCATACTCGTGTATTTCGTGTTTAGATCATTTCATTATATAGTTGTTTTAATTTCATCAATGAAAGACTTGAATACAGTATAGAAAGAAGTAACTCTTTTGATTTGGATTTTACAAAGAACTTAAATAAATCCTTGCTTCTGTGAGACAGACATTCTTAACATTATGTCGAAAACTATTTGTTGACAGTTTTCTCTTAAGGAAGGAGGTGTTAAGATTCTGTTGTGAGAGGATTATGACAGTACATGTTTCTAGTATGGATGTTAGACGTGTGTGACACAGTGTCAGCTTACTGCTGTCATGTCAGGGCTGTGCTGGTTGAGAGTCTGTCTTAATGTCAAAATTCTCATTTACACTAAACTGACACTGGAGAACTTTGGATCTAGTGTCGGTCTGGTGATTAATATCTTGTTACTTTTATCGCCATTTAAAAAAACAAGTGCCTTATGCTCTGTCAGGCATTCTGGATTGTAGAATCAGAGAAATCACATTAAAGAATTTTAACGCTATACGGTCCATTCTCTGCGTTGTTGAAAGAACCCCGCAACATGGAATTTAACATTACTTTTGGGAGGGTATAACACCCTATGGAAATTTACCATTACGGATGTCACTATAGCCCTCATTAAGTCTTTGGGAATTTAATATTAACTTTGGGCCACTGTGGAATCAATGAGAATTTTAACATTGGAATTTGGATCACTATGAAGTCTATATGAATTTAGCACTAAGTTTGGGTAACTATGGAATCTGAGGGAATTTAACTTTACGTTTGGGTAACTATGGAGTCTATGAGAATTTAACATTACGTTTGAGTCACTATGTAATATATGGGAATTAAACATTAGCGCTTATCGGTATAGGAGTTATGGGAATTTAACATTATATTTGGAGGGAATAATACCCTATGCAAATTTAGTATGACGGTTCACACTATGGAGCCCTATTCACATTTAACTTTACGGCCTAATTACCGACAACACCCACAATGAAATTCACAAATAATTTGTCGTCTCCTTAGCATTGATACAGTGTGTCAAAAACAAGGTTGCAAGCTATAAATTTACTGTAATATATATGTGTGCTACTGTGTGTGTGTGTGTGTGTGTGTGTGTGTGTGAGAGAGAGAGAGAGAGAGAGAGAGAGAGAGAGAGAGAGAGAGAGAGAGAGAGAGAGAGAGAGAGAGAGAGAGCATAATCACAACGACTTTTTCATTCACACATAAACAATGAAGAGTGAGGATTAGGGCCGTCCCCTACTATTCATATACAATGACTACATTCTCAATGCAATAAAAATAAAAAGAGAAAACAATATACAATGTACAAAACAATACAAGCATTTAACAGTGAACATATTTACAGGGTTGACATACAATCTCTGATAAGGTCTTTGATTGGTGGTAATTCCTACGAATCAAAGTATTCCACGATGTCGTTGTTTGAAAAGTAGAGAGCTACCCAGAATTATCGTAATCGACGACTGTTGTCTATGTTGATCAGGTATCCTCGAACATTTTTGAGTTTTCGATGAGGAAGTTCATCTTTAGCGCAGACAACATGATTCCATTGATTTGTTTACAAACTGTGTGTGAGGAGGTAATGAAGTTCCCAGGTATACATTCTAGGAATACAGAGTTCACAGGTAACGATATGATATTCTGTCAAACTTAACTTTTTCTTTAAACTGGTCGTTCAGGTAAGTAGAGGTGAAGGAAGGATTCGGTTTCAGATGCTAGAGGGCTACGATGCGTTTCATTGCTCTGTTAGTCAATAATGGTTTCGAATGTTGTAACAAGTCTTTTATACGATTCATTTAAAATTTGATTTTATTGAGTCCAAGGTTCCTCTACATAAGACCCCACCTTTTCTGTTTGACTCGTCATCAAACATTTGACGTGTTGAACTTGACTGGGATGATCCACTTGACATCTGTAAGATTGTTCTATCGTCAGTAGTGTGATTATTTTGGCAATGTATTTAGCAGATCGTTTTACTAAGGCTTTTTCTTGTTCGGATGATTGTGCTAATACTGTGTCTTCTTCTTCTACTTCGTTGTTTCCTCCTTCTCTTACACTTTGACTTTGTGGATGTGGCTGTTGTGGTTCCTGGTCTTAATCGGTTACGTTTTTCATAAGTGAACGTTTAATAGTCCAGGATCACTTTTCTTGAAACTGTTGATTTAAATAGGATTGTTGAATTCTGCAAACAAGATCACGTTCAATGTATTCCTGAGTGCTTGAACAAACTGAATTCTCACACGTAGCAGTCCCAATGTTATAGGGTGAAAATGCCCCTCGTCATTACTTTGGTTTGGTGTGAAGACGGACCACCACAAACAATAACTTACTGCATAGCCATCGTGGGAAATTCCGTGTGTATTGTTTACACCCGTTTAATCTCGGGCTTTAGACAGAGTCAACAATGTAATTCTTGCGGATAATATTTGGTTCAAAGTGTCTAGTACACAACGTCAGGCCGTCCCGAGTGACTTCTATCTGATGGAACTGGTAAGGATTTTCATCAATAGCTCCATCGACGGTTGCATTTCTGACATGCCTATGAACGAATAGGTAGCTGACAATGGAACACATTATATTCGATTTGGATTGGAAGTCCGGCACCAACGGCAAACGTTTTGACTTCCGCTCGTCGTATGGGATGCTTGTCAGTCTTTCTGGTCAGAGTCTGTCTGATCATTGTTTCCTATTCTAGGTAAGAATTCTACATGTATAGTATAGCTTCCTCACTGCTGATTTTGGAATTGTTAGCAATTGATCATCAAATGAAAAATAGTGCTACTTCGATTCAGTCTGAGTAAAAAATACTTGTTTTGCAACCGCATGTCCAAGTACTAATGATCCATCTGATAATGATCATTTCCAAACTGCGACCGATTTTTTATATATTTTTTTTATTTTCTTTTGCTGGTTATTATATCCTTGATACGTCAGCATTATCAACCAATTCTGTGTCTTTGAACTTGCTTAGTCTTTTGGTTTTCCACACAACAGAAGCATCTAAGTGAGTGCTCTTGGCCTTTCTACCGTAAGCGAGTAGATTCTCTGGATAGGCTCGGTAAGGTAAGTTGCTATGCTGCTGCTAATTAGTTTGTTGGGTGGCATGGAAAACAGATCAAGTTTTGTCTTGGAACATTCGCAAGATTTATTCTGCATCATCATTGATTTTGTTTTGCTTTTGTTTTGTTTTTGTTTTTTTAAATTTAGTTAATAAAATATGTCCAAGTCTCTGACTGTTTTTCTTCTCTTTTTCTCGACGTGTCCGTTAATGTTTTTCTGCGTCTCTTTCTGCCTTGTCCTTGCTGCTGCTTACATTTCTGAGAAACTGCTTAGACAAGTGTATGATGTGGGTTTACAAAGTGGCTCAAAGAACTCTTCCTTTCTGGATCAGCACATTTGTCCCCGCACTCAGTAACGTTTGTTTGGGATTTTCGCAACAGACCATCACGTTCGTGATTGGTTGTTTTCCTTCTGTCAGGCTATGCTTCAAAGTATGTAGGTCTTGGTGGACGAAAGGTTTCAAGACCGGTACAACAGTACGAAACCGATTTGCACATACTTCCAAAACTATGGTCTCGTTATTGATACATTGTCCTAGATCTCTTTTTATACTAAAATGTGAACTGTCAAAATAGGTTTTACTGACAGGAAGATTGTGCGCATGAACAAATTCTCAGTGTATATGATACGTGTTTTACTCCTTCTTTGTCGCCACTGTTGAAAGTGGCAGAATCCACTTTGAATGAAATCACTTTTAGAAGGGCGCTGATGTGTCTCATACCACATTGTATTATATCATATCTAAGTAAAACAATCATCAAACTGTGCCCTTCATTCAGTTTATTGGGGTATCAGAAATACTTGAAGAATCTGTTATTGTTGTTGTTTAAGTCTTTTGAACAAAGAGGTAGGTCCGTGTTTCCATCCAGTATAGAAAGCAAACCTGGAGACAATTTTATAAACAGCGTCTGCTGTCGGCAACATCCATTTTTAATCTATTGTAGTTGATAAACACATGTCACATCCTTCTTTTCGGGGTCTGATGGGGATGGCGTCAACATCATCTCATTGGCCCATGCCTTCATTTCTTGCCGAATCGGTGCAGGTTTGTAAGTGGATGCAATACTTAATGTCCTCTTAGTCATGGGTGTTTTAGCTGGCAGTGTCTTGAAATCTTCCCCGTCTTATTTCTTTGTCAAATATTTCATCGAGTTCCTTGCGTTCACCCACTATGGGCCTTGATTGTAAAATTCGATTGATTCAAACGATTTGCTCCGTCCTAAGGAGAACTGTTACCATCCAAAAGTTCAAATCGTTCACAGTAACTAAGAGCATGGTTGATCAAATCTACTAAACATGATTCGGAAATCGGTTTACCTTGAAACACTAAACGAAGTTGTTCGTCGTAGGACATGTGAGGGTGATTGTTTAGAACTACTTACCTTGGTTATGAATTGTCTTTCAAAGAAGAGTATGTAGCAGTGGGAGTGGCAGTAATAGTGAGTGCGGCTGTCGTCCTCGGTCTTCTGTCGTGAAATTAGTAATGGCACTTAGAGTGGGTTTAGTCGTCTCATCTACAGTTTTCTCGTGAAACGTTTGAAGACGTTGCAGTCATTTTACGTACCGTTGCGATTGATCCATTTCTGACAAGTGTCGTCGATTCATCAAAGACTCTAACTCTTATTGTAAGTGATCCATCTCAGTGAGATTAGGATTCAGTGACAAGTGTAGTATCCCCGTACCAAAAGTGGAGATCCATCCACCGTTTCTAAGGAACCAATATAATTTTCATCCTTCCATACGGTAATATTTTGTATCATGGATGTTATTCAAGAACAAACCGTCCTTGTTTATTGCAAACAGCGGATTTCATAACTTCGCATAAAAGAGGACAAGTTATTGCTCCTAACTAGGGAGCAGCTACTTTGGACAATACTGGAATCATCAATATAGGAATAAACCCTCTCAATGAACAATTGTTTTTTCTTTTGGGTCGCCGGAAGTTACTTGTTCACATTGCTTCGATGGATGTGACGATGTCGTCCTTATAGGTGTTTCTGTGTCTTTTTCAATAAAACGGTTCGGTTCAACACAGTAACAGAACATTCACACAAGGTATCGATAATTTCTTTGGAAGCTGTTTGAATCATACGTTTTCGCATATGTGCTTTTGCTTTGGCTAACACAGACAACACATCCCAATGTTTAGCTAATGGGGGGGGGGATAATGAATATTAATATTGAGAAAGATGCCATGATATCTTTTAGAATAACATCTTCTGAACGTGATTGATTCAAAAATATGATAACATCTTCTTTAATACAGGTACTCGTCCACTTATCGAGATGTTGTATGAGCTTTACATTGACCACTGGATGTAAAGAAGGAGGATTTTCAATGGACTAAACTTTGTGACACACCCGCTCTCTCCTGCACTTTTTGGGGGGAGGTGGGTGGGGGCTGTGCTACTTTTCTGGCCGCCGCCGCACCAGCAACAGAAGAAGAAGAAAACAAAGGAGAAGGAGGATTATCTTTAGGATTATCTTTAAGAACGGGTGTCCATTGCAATTGTGTATTCAACAGATTTAAAAACACTTTTCTGTAAATTGGTTTTAGCTGGAGTAGAGGATGCTAACACAGGAAATGGTATTCTTGTTGCTGGAATTACTGCTCTAATGGCTGCTGGTCGAGGTTTCCGTTGGTGTGTGCGCGTTCTGCCTCTCTTTTGGTGGTGGTTGCGGTCGCTTTCTTCTTTGAAACTGTTGTGATTTCCTTCGTCTTCTTTGTCATTATTTTCTTGGGGTATGATTGTGTTGTTGTTGTTTTTGTTGTTGTTGTTGTCGTCGTTGTTGTTGTTGTAGCAGCAAATCGTCGTTTTCCTCTTTATCTTTGTTTTAGCTTCTGTTGTCCCACTGGGATCCCATTGTAGAAGCGAACGAACAATAACTCCTTGTAGAAAACAACTTCCACGCGGTTTCAAGATAATTTGTTTCTTGGTCGAGGTAATCACTGAGTTGTGAGTGTATGTTTGAGCGAGTGAGTTAATGAATGAGGTTCTTATACTTTTAGACGGACGAAAACGAAGAGGGCGACGTATAAATTACTGGACCACCATCGTGATTCTAATAGAGAAACAAGTCAGTACGAAATTTCAAATAATCAGGAGTATTGGGTTTTAAATCGATCAGTACATTCGGATATGGCAAACGTGTGGCATTGTCATAGGCATGACTGAGCCATGAAGATCCCAACTGTATAGCGAGCATTTGTACTTTGCATTTGTCTATAGGTTTTTCGAACAGTACCAGTGACGTATCCAGAAATATTGTTTAGAGTGCTGTAAACAAGTTGGCGTTATGTGTGCGGGACGAAACCTCTGGCGGGGGCCCAGGGGGCAAGCTCCCGAAAGTTCTTGCATTATTAAGCGTCTCTAGGACCTAATATTATCCATCTAACTGAAAAGAACACTTACTCTAGGAAACGTTCCGGTTGTTTCGCGCAGTGGCGTACTAAGGGTAAATGGCGAAAGAGGCGACGATTATGGCCCAATGAGCCAGAATACGAGGCCCGAATTTGTATCAGCTGTTATGGCGCCCCAAGACCTCTGGCGCCCGGGGCAACCGCCCCTCCCCCTCCCCCGTTAGTACGCTACAGGTTTCGCGCTCATCTGGGGAAGGGGGTTAGGAGATACTAGATTGGCCACCCCCCTCCGGATTAGCCCCTGAGCACTAAGTAATGGGCATTGAAGTTCATCATGCGGTGCGCTTTCTTTTGTTGGAATAACTGTGTAAAGTAAATAATACTGGCGTTGCGATTATGCCTTTTTCATGTAAAGCAGAGATTGATTCTTCTTCATCTCCACCTAACACATGGTCGAAGATAACTAGATAAGTTTGATTGGAATCAAACAAAATCCTGTCGTCTTTGCGAGGAACACCCTCCAATGGAAATGTGTTCTCCTTGACTGTCTTTGAATAACTAGTAAGCAGATTGCCACTCCTTGTAACACCACTGTGTGGGTTATAGAGGACGATCGAACACGAGTTGTTTATGTTCCGTCAAACATTTGATAATTTCGATTGTACCTGAACCGCTAGGTTGTGCAAAGAGCATGTTATAGGGATGGCAAAGATACAAGGCCTTTATACTTTGACGATCTAATAATTAGTCAGTCAATGATTTATCCACTTGTCTTGAGTTAAATGTAACCAACACAAAGCCTTTGCCGAATACCTACGGTTCAGAGATTGAAACGTTTGGGATGGCACAATAGTTAGCGTGTTCTCCAACACGAAATTCTTTCGGTACACAAATTCACAAAACAGTTTGACAATGGTAGACGCTTCCTTCAAAGAATCGATACCACTGCTCGATAAGCAACTATCGACATCTTTTACAACAACGTAGGAGAATGTCGACATCAGACCGACAATAGCTGAGCATTTATTGTTGAAAATCAAAAGTGTCAGAATAATGAGTCTGGTACCATATATAGAAAACTTCCTGCTGCTCAGCTCGTATATCGTCTATGTCGTGGTATTGTGCATTGGGAAAATGAGATAGCGCTACGTATTAATTTTCCTCCATGTTAGGAAAGTGAGGAAAATATCACTTAGCCTTTTCAGTCATTCGAAATGTTTGGTGCATTTTATTCAATGGCATTTCAAAGTAAAACATGGAATCTATGAAATCTACTGTTCCTTTTTCACTTAACTATGTCCATGGTCACTTGTGGGTATTAGGTTTCCTTTTCTGCAAAATGCTTCAAAAGCGATCATTGCTGCGTATTTACGACAGTTGCCGTAACGTTATAAATCTTCTTCGCCCCAGTCATCGGTGGTGTTCAAGGCTACCTAAGCGAAATCGAGAAGAATATTGGGTCTACGAAATATCTTTTTTCGGCTGCCTGGAAGCATGCTACAGTTCCGACAGTGGCATAATAGAGATTCCTGAATACTCTCACTGCAAGATCGACGGACCACACACAAGTTCGGTACGTGAATGCCAGTTTCTTGTGAACATACAAAATGAAATATGATGAATGTAAAACCGATGATCTAAGTCCAGGACTTGATGTCAAATATGACATCGTTTCTGTCCTAGACAAATGTGTAAGTCTTTCGAATTGGAACGAAAATTATGTCCACAATTTTGACACACTTTTGAGTAATTCACAAGAGCTTTTCAGTTTGAACTGTTTGATTATACGTTGATCGTAAAAAGCTTAAGACACAAATCTGCGTCCGAGTGTGGAACACGGAATCATCCCTTTTCCCTATGGTATACAAGGACTCGACGCCAAATAGTGACGACATATATCTTCACAGTGTAAATGTTGCTCTCGAGTGTTATATCCTTGGTCACCTTTTCTCAGTAGGATGAGTATTGGAGATATCCTTTGATATTGGTAATAGCTTTAAAATGACTTTGATGATGACAAACATGGATGTCTGGACAATTAGGTCCTCAAAATAGCAGATGTCCACGTATCACTTGTGGATCTACTTTCACTGCATAGCGATGGGCTAACATTTCTTGAATTTTCTATATCTCATGGAGTCCGTTCACGGTCTCTTTAGAAATCACAATTTGTTCATCCATTATTAATTCCATTCCGTTGTATCTGTTATCTCTGCTTGATTTCCACCTACCGCAATTGCACGCGCTGAACATTGGTTGTTTTGGTCGTTGTCAATTTCGACTATGCTTTATTTGATGGAAGGGAGTTGACACTTTTTTGGGGATACTTCTTTTGACGGACGGAAGCTGATCCACAGATAACACTCGTGATCCGCTGCCTGAAGGAGATGAAATGTGAGTGATATACACGTGCTTTTCCATCTGTGATATCGAAATCGTCATTGGATTCTTGCACGTTTTTAATTGTCCTATAGTTTGAAAACCCTTAATTCAGCAAGTCTGCTAAATTCTATTCACACTGGAGATTTCAAACTATCTTAATCCTCAGCCTATCCGCTTTGACCTGAAATCTTTAAATTTGACCTTTGACCTTTGATCTTTAAATTTGACAGTGCAAGTGTATGTTTTAGTTCAAACATTTCTTGGAGTCATTTTAATTGCAGGTTGAATATCGAAATATTGAGCAACTTTCAATCTTGGTCGATCTTGACTCTCTAGGTGGTGGTGATGGTAATGGTGGTAGTGATGCATAGGGATCGATCATCTTATCATCGGAATCATTAAGATGCACTTGTGCTAACACCGTTCACCTCAATTAGGGCGACACCTAACACACTTTTGGCATATCTTTAGAGTTGTGTGATCGTATCATGACACTTGCTCGTGATATAGAATTTTATTACAGTCTACTCTCACTACATATAGGGACCCGTCGTAAGAAGATTTCATAATTCACTGCAACTTGGTAGTTTGTAAGAACGCGCATTTGTTTGTAATAGTGCGTATGTGGATTTGTTTGTAAGTACGAGTGGTTGTCATCATAACTCTCATATGTCTTCTCTCTTTCTAGACATAGGCTGATAAATGTGGATGTTGGTTTATAAGAAAAAGTGTTTACATGAAATCTCCACTACCCCCTTATCAATTTGTTTGTCACTGTCGTTATGTGATTGTATGTATACCGTATTTACCCCTTCAACTTTCCTTAGCAATTTGTTTTACGTGTCAATCTGTCATTGTGTTATATAGATTTCCTGGGCAATATTCACCGTTTCTTCCATTTTTCCCCAGCACTCCTCGATTACTACCCAAATCTTGAAAATAAATATGCTTTTGTTTTGCAGTTTTACAGCAAAATGTGACTCTCCTTCGATATAAAAAGTATGCTTTTGTTGTGCAGTTTTAAAGCAAAATGTGACTCTCCTTCGATATAAAAGAACATACACACTATTACGAAATAAAAATTTGTAACCTTGTTTTGACAACAAAGTATCAATGTGCTGATGTCGAATTCCTCAAAGGTACAATTCAGCAGACGACACAATGGTAGTGAATTTCACTCTGGTTAATTCTAAGTCTCCATAATAGTTAGTAAGTGAGTGTGTTACTGAGTTAGTTGAGCTGGACACATGAAAGTGTTGATTTTCAAAAAATCTCGTCTTTTTGTGATAATGATTTTTTTTTTCAATTTTCTATATCTTTCTCTCCCCCCCCCCACCCCCCCACCCCCCGTAACAAATTGCAATGGATATCTTTATTTCTTGTAAATCAATTGATCTCAGTTGAAATTCTCATATTTTAAATAATTTTCTTGAGTGAAATTGTTTGTATCCAAGAATGGGGCGACATTTTTAAGTTTGTATTTTTATATGTTGTAAACGTACAAAATTGAAAATTTAAAGTGTTTTTCTTTTTTAAAAAACAAATCGCAAATACTGCAAAAAACAATCCACTAATTGCATGTTAGACAAGCCGACAGAAACATGTACCTATCGCTTTACGAAACATTTATCAATGCGGTATAATGTAGCAGTGTTAACACTGGAACAAAGTCGACAACAATCTGCACCTACCGTTCAACAAAACATTTATCAATATGGTATAATGTAGCGGTACTATTGAGTGCATTGGAATAAAATCGACAACAACCTATACCTATCGCTATACGAAACATGTATCAATACCGTGTGATGTAGCGAGGTCACTGAGTACATTATAACAAAGTTGACAACGATATATGCATATCGCTCTATAAAATATTTGTCAATACGATATGATGTTATTGGGTCATTGAGTACATTGGAAAAAGTTATGAAACAATATTTCTATACTGCTGTGTGTGGACTTCCTTCATAGTTGACTCTGAGCAGACCTCAAAATTATGTGTTTATCCCCTCTACATTTAATTTTCATATTATAAATAGGGAATGTATTTTGGAAACATGTAACAAAAATATTAAAACATGTATTTTGTGACGTCTAGTTCTCTTAAAAAATAATGCATTCATTGTTTTTGTTTAAAAAAAAACTTATATTTAAGTACCATTACAAACCTTTGATTATGAAGTTGTGCGTTTGCAATATTACATGCTATAATTTTTAAAAAGAGCACAGACGTGTCTGTGTGTGAGTATATATATATATATATATATATATATATATATATATATATATATATATATATATATATATATATATATATATGTGTGTGTCTGTGTGTGTTTGTGTGAATGGACAATATTTTGTGCATTGTTTTCATTAACGAAGTCTTGGATTCCCCTTAGCCAATGAATTGACTTGATTTATACACGATTTCATTAGAAACGATGCAAAAGTCGAATGGTAGTTCCGTGATCATTAGGGCCATCTCTTTTCGTTAGCTCGTCAATGTAGTTTAAGACTGTGTCAAGACGAAACCGTCATTGAACAATGGAAATCACTTCTAGCTAACCAACGTTGTGAACCCTGTAGATAAGTTAACTGTTAAATGTTTGCACTGTACAATATTGTGTACATTGATTTCTCCGTTCATTTCATCAGTGAGTACTTAGGTAGTTTACATGAAGATGAGAGACCGTCCTAATGCTCAGTCTTTATTATTTTTAGCGAGTGAGTGAGTGAGTTATTGACTTGGTTGCACTTGAAAGTGTTAATTTTGAAAAAAAATAAACATATGGTCTTTTGTGACTATTTTGCATTTCTTCTCTATCTATCTATCTATCTATCTATCTATCTATCTATCTATCTATCTATCTATCTATCTATCCATACCAATGCCGCTGTTTTATGCCACAAATAAACATTACGACAGATTTATAACGTGTAACTATGTTTTTGACAAAATGTATCAATGTTGAGCAGACGACAAAATATTAGCGAATTTCAGTGTTGCTGTTGTCTGTAATATATCTGTAATTTTAACTTGCATTAGGGCCTCATAGTGTAATCCGTCATGTTAAATTTCCGTAGGGTGTTATACCCTCCCAAACGTAATGTTAAATTCCCGTAGACTACATATTTACCCATGCGTAATGTTAAATTCTCCTAAACTCGATGAGGTCTATATAGAGGATATTTGCTTGTATCGAATGAATAACACTCCAGTGAATTATCCAAATTATTTATATTGGAAAATCACTAATTTACGGGCTAGCAGACAATACATATCCGTAATGTTACATTTTCAATAAGTCCATAGTGGAACAAACGTATTGTTAAATTCCCATAGACTCCTTATCGTCCCTAGTATAACTTACACTTGAAGCCTCGCTTTCGATCAGAGAGATAACCTCTGTTAACTTTGATTATCAACGATTGTGAAACTTGACTATTACTGTGGGTGGTGACAATTGTGATTTTACACAATGGTTGCACTTTAAATCACGACACAGGTAAGTTTACGTTGAGATAATTAAACGAAGCAATTTACATAGACTCAAGGGGATGGAATTCTCCGCATCTTTTGCATTTTCAGGGGTCTAGGTTAGAATAAAAAGGCACTGACTCGGAAAATTGATAAGGGAATTTACAGTTTTATTACTGGATGCTGAATAGGTTTCATCAACATGTTTTTGACTTATGCAAACGAACCACTTCAGTCATTATAAGGTTGACGGTTGAATAGATTATTTAATTATTATTCTCATGAAAAGTTCATAAACATTTCCGCATCGCCGAAAGTAGCTGAGTATTCTAACTGACTATTTAATACACATGAAGCATAATTTAAAACTTTCTCAATTAAATAAATATGAAAAATTGATTACCAATAGTCCAAAAATAACGGAAAAATTGATAGATACATCGATGGATAGATGGGAAGATACGATTGAGATACTGATTAATTTGCTTGATTGATTGGTAGAACACCTCTCATCAGAGTACGAAAATGAGATAGATGGATGGATATTTAGACTGATTGATTGACTGACTGATTGATTCATCAAAGGGTACGAAAATGGCTACATGTTGTATCCATATGACTAACTAGTATACCGTCCTAATTCACCACATAATTATACTCTTCATCTGTGAACATTTACATTTGACTACTTCTACATTAATATAGTCCCAAGGTATCGAGTTTTAAAAACTAATTGGGTTACTCTATGAAAATAAAGACTTTATTATTATTTTTATTATTATTATTACTATTATTATTATTATTTCTACTACTATTATTATTAGTATTGATTGATTAATCGATTGATTGATTGGTTGATCGTTGATTGATTGATTGATTAATTGATTGATTGATTGATTGATTGATCAATTGATTGATTGATTGATTGATTGATCGATCGATTGATTGATCGATTGTGACACATCCAAATAAAGCACAGCTGTGATGAAAAAGTCGGATGGAGTGCGATAAATATAACAATTCCGTCAGAGATTGATGTGTCTGGGCTTTATCACTTTCTTGTAATCGATAAACAATTAATATTCCTCATTACTGTGAGTGGGAGTTAGAAAATAAATCATATGCTTTCAATAGCTATAACATCACTAGAAGTTATTGGTATGCAAAGCTTTAAGTTAAAATATCAAGTAAATCATGAAGAAAACTAGTGCCATTCTTCGGCAAGTCTACCTCAACTTGAGAACATGGATGCAAAATACAGAATACCGCCATGCTGCTTTAATGATAAATACATGATTCATGGCAAACGTAAATGAGGTTAAATCCAAAAGGTTTAAAGTAGTCAGTTGATTCATAAACCTAATTTTATTTAACGTACCTCTGTCAAAATTTTTACAGCTGATCATTACTTCATCGATTCTGGTCTTCATGGAACATGTGTTCTCCCAGTGAGTTCCAACACCGAATCCATTTATTGGTGAGTCCTCTGTTTTATAAGCATATTTTTTTTTTTATTTGTTTTCGAATTTGTTCATGACATTGACTGAAACTTTGGCTTCAGAAATATACATTATATATATATATATATATATATATATATATATATATATATATATATATATATATATATATATATATATATATATATTTATTTATTATAGAGTTGGATAAATAATTACTTATCGAATCTGGATCAATCATCAGAACTTTGACCCTAACATTTGATCCCTTGAGAATTTAACATTATATTTTACTGATACATTAGCTAATTTTTATCTGACACTTTCAAGCGGTGGCTTTGGAGAGATAAAGGTTTCAAATATTATTTTATCTGGGTTTTTATAAGAATGTTTAGTACTTCTACTTCTCACCCTTATGAAAAAAGTGTAGATGTGTGGATTTCGATTGTGTCGTCTAAACTCTGTAAGCAAAGGAAAACTGGTGAAACATTTAATTTTAGCATTCTAAATTCGATTATGTGATTTTAACTCCTGCCTCTCGTCACACGAAGGACGGCATTTCGAGCCTATTTTCCTCTTAAAGGGTTCTAAGGACGACAACAACATAACCATACGTTACAACCCAGAGTCCTGATTTTAGACTCTGATTTTAGACTAATTTGATAACTACATGTATTAAATACTTGTAACTATTGTCCCCGTTTTGATATTTAAGGTAGATCGACACCGAACATAAAACTTGTATGTGTTTTAGTACAAACTATTCAGATATGATAACCCAAACGACCTGTATTGATTACGTCCCACTGGTATTTAATCGCTAAACCATTGTCCCAGAGTGTAACACTTTCTAAACAAATGTTGAAACAGCCTATTGCTGGAAGAAAAAAAACCCTGGGATGTATAACATGGATTGATTTCCCATTTAAAAAAAGAAAAAAAGAAAAAGAAAACTGAACAGCACAAAATTCTTGCGCAACAAATTAGTACGCAGCCTATGATCTGTTTCATGAATGTGTATCGACTAAATAACAGGATAATTACATATATTCTAGTTGAAAATTATAATGTTAACTAAAAGTAGCCTCGATTTTTTTTTTTAAGTAACTTAATACTGTACATTTTATATTCACAGATCCGGAGTATTTCGTCACGATGTACAGTCATTTGATAGGTTCGTTTTTTGTGGAAAATTCAAAACAACTGTTTCTCGGAAACCTCTGAGGTATTTTTTTTTTTAAACGGAAAAGGCCAAGAATGCTCTAATTGCATCAAATGTAAACAGTGTTGCCCATCATAATGGCGTGTCAGTAGCGGCGATTAGCATTTCATACTGAAAGACTAGTGCGAGCATAAAAAAAAAGAAGAAAAAAATTGAAAATACATTTTCACAAAACAACTGGTGTTTGGTCTTACATGATCAATATATACATTATATACTAATTAGCCACTAATTAGATCATTTTAAACATAATAAAGCCAAACTCAAGCAGCGTCTGTATCTCTGATGTTTTGAATACTGCTGACGTCACAAACCTTTTACTGCGCGAGTCAAACCTGCTAAAAATGCTAAAAACGTGCTAAAAATGGAAAATCTAGCAATAAATGTGTATTGTCCGTATATAATAGACAGTACTTGCACGAAATGGATGAACAAGAATTATCTCAAACCAAAACAAACAAACAAACAAACAAACAAAAATCACAGAAAGTTTTCATCCGAAATGAAACGAAATTTTCAACACTTGCTTGAATACAGAAAAGTTTACTTACCAAACCCTTTGACTATCAGTAATAACAGCACAGTTAATAACAATAGATTGTTGTAAGCAGTTCTGTTCCAGTATAAATCCAAGGTGACGTTCAATGTGTGTCATTGTCTCATCTTTCATCACACGTGTTATATCTTTATCAGTTGCAAGATGTACATCCACAAGCACAGGTATGTGTGAACTGTAAAATTGCATGCAGTTTAAACTTAATTGTATTTTTCTTCGCGTCAATTATAAACCAGGAGTGATCATAATTTACATCAAGCCAGCTGATTCAGCTTCTAATGACTTTGCGGTAATAGTACACTATGGTACTAGAGTACACACATATGAATGACCCATGTTTTATCGCCGGAGATAAAACTTAAGAGGACAAGTTAACTGTACGAACTCAACCAATGTAAACATAGCTACTGTGTGTAAAACGTTTGCCCGAACACGACGGAAGAGTTTAATCACAATCGTTCAAAGTCTGTCTTTCGTGCTCCGGAAAACTTTTTGCACACATCACACCTTGTATGATCAGTGGCCTTGAGTGCTCATTTATCTTCCGTGTAGATGGCGCTGGAGGAAAAGCCAGACTTCAGCATTTGGGTTATCTGTAACTGTTATATCGCCAATTTATTTACACCAAGTGAAATACCGCATTTCTTCAATTTACCTTTGCCTGTATTTTAAAGTGAAATTTCTAATCGACATTCATATTACATTTAATTTTTGCTGTCATCAATATCTTCGTTTCAGATATTTAAATGGACTGTTTGTGTAATTGTAAAGAAATTTGACTTGACGTAGAAAGTTAATTGAGAACATGTTATCTTTAAATTGGTCTAGTAACGTTATTGACTTGCTGTTAAGTTGACGATTGTAAGTGTAAGATAGCAAAGACTGTCATTGAGAAGATAAAAATAAAAAGTACTCTTTCAGGCCGAAAATGTTACCTACATTTGTTTCGACTTATGGCAAATATAATGTTGATGCATGCGAATTAACTCCGGGGAAAGAAATGAACAACATCGGTATGCAACACGTGCAGCATTGAGAACAAATGGGTTGAGCAGTTAACTGTATAATGCACACAATCTGTACGTTATGTTCACTACCAGTTAGGAAAATGTACACGATAATTATCTTTTGTACAGCTGTCGTTCAATATTAATAGAAATAAATTACCCTTTTCCAGGTAAATACAAAATATGTTCATATCCTTCTGATCCCAGGTAAACACTAATATCGTTTGTTTTCACGGATACATGTGCTGATTTTGTTTATTTCTTCAGACAGTGCCGGGGACAGCAACGCACTCACTAGAGGTGCGCGATATTACCGATACACCGGTTTACTTCGGTATATGTTTCCGGTGGTACGTATTAGGTTACTTTTTCAATGTACCGGTACTTCGGTAGTTTCCATCAGTAAGGTATGTACGGAAATTCCCGAGTAATTTTGTTACGAATTTAATGATATTAAAAGCATGTTATCATTTTTCATAAGAAAATAATTCCAAAAATTAATAATGTTTTTGCAAAATTGTTCTATCTGTCACAAATTTAATTTCGAATTACAAATATAATTATATTTATGAACCTTTATGCACATGTTTCACACGTGTAACATATGCCAACATAGCGGCCGAATGGGATGTCGCGAAAGATATTTGGGCCAAATCCAAAATTTGGAACAATTTCAGATTAAAGTCAAGAAAAAAAAATCATTTTTTATAGTTATATACTAGCGTAAGTTAATGTGTTAAGTACACGTATTCCTTTGTAAGACCGATAATCATACTGAGATTTTCAGTAGAGCAGTTATTTTCTGTTTGAATTTTACGTAATTTCTCCAGTCCACTAAATATTTTCTCGTTTGTTGAGTCAGTGTGTTTTATGTTTACTGGCCCTCTCTGATAAATATCTTTCCCGGGTGTTGTCATCCCACTCGTATTTTCATCAACAAGCTCTCTAAAGTCAGCGCAATGTCTTTTACAGGGTGTCAGCTATAGTGTAACCTTAATCATCCCACTTTTGTAACAGGTTTTAGATTACAACTTATGCAACAATTAAAATATACATAGCAAATTCATGGAGTACTAATCATTTAATTGGGGGAGGGTGGTTGCGATTTTCTTTCGAGCTGAGATATTGTATTTTCCATTGTCTCAATATAATTTTAAAAATTGTTTCAAATAATGCATAACGATATTTAGATAGGATTTGTATCATATTAAACATACCATCTACGTAAATTCGAAATTGTGGTTGCTTTTGAAATTTGCAGAGTTTAATATCTCCTAGTTTGCATGGAGATTATCTTTTATATCTAGATATATTTCCTTGCAATAGAAATGTTATTTTCGTACAAAATAGAAAATTGATTTACAAAGACGGAAACAAAATTCAAATATGCACTGTATTATACTTAACATTACATTTTAAATAATACATAAAGCTAAAAATAAATATTATTTTTGAAACTAAGAGAATAATTTCCCGTAGATATTTGGCCAAAGATAAGAACATCAAGTATTTGAGAAAAGCATTCAATTGGAGACACATGTATATTTATTATTTATTTTACATCCAATGAACACATATGAAACGAGGTTTGTGTATGGTTTACTTTAATATTTGTATTATCGGTACTGTGTAATAATTTAGTAGACTGTGTTGAAATATATCAAAATAAATGAAAGACAGAAATAATTGTCATTAGGGTGTACAAAAAAATGCATTCGAGAAATTATCATAAAATTTTGTAAAGTGGAATGTGTTAAACTGCCGAATGACCAAAACTTCGCAGGAAACCAACATGACCTCTTGATTTTCGTATAATTCAGTCTCCCTACAACTATTCAGATGACCCTGTTTGACCCCAGAATTTGCATCTCGTGTGTCTTCTACCGCTGCCCACTGCATAACCCCAACAAAGCTAATAGAGCATATCTCTTGATTGATGATATCTCTGTCTTATATGATGTAGTAGTGATGTGGCATATCAGACATGCACGCACTAAAAAGGGACGAGGTAAGATCACCTTATTCCCGCGATATTCTTGAAAAGAGCAAAAACAATTAAGTATACCCAATTCACTGCACACTGCGTCTTTCAAATACGCAGAGTTCATTTGAGGACGATGTAAATTAAGTTTTGAAATAGTGAAGTAAAATTTTCTTAAATTACGCAAAGTACTTGTCCCCGTTCTAATTTACCCTCTTCTAAACAATATTTGAAAATTTTTTTATGATTAAAATGGTAACTTTTTGAGCCTCGCATAATTGATGATTTCATAAGAATATTCATACTTTTGTGTAGCACATGACTAATTGTAACTTCTCGGCCATTCCTCCAATCCTAGAAAAGCATCGAATATATATTAGGAGGTGTGATATTTAACATTTTCACATATTTTAGCTCCCGAAAAATGGCTTCTAGGTGTATAATTATGCAAATACAACGGGAATATTTTCGGGTGTTCTATCAAGCAGGGCTGGATAAAGCGATGTATACCCAGTGCTAAAGAAGTTGCTCAAAATGGCTGCCTGCCTAGAGTTCGGTCATTTATCTTGTTTTGTTTTGCTTGTCTTTTTTTCCCTTGTTTATATATACATACATCTATTATTTTTTTTAATGGTTTTTCTTTCATACTTTCGAGGTGCATTTACAGTCACGGAAATTCTCGTAAAAATGCGATCCACTTTTTTCTCTAACCTTGACCTTTTAACTGATGTTTCTGCAACACTATTTAAGGTTGTAAATAACTAACAGAATAACAACATAGGTTTTTTCCAAGCGTATAAATTTAAAAAAAAATTGGTTTTGGCTTAGTGTTTTACCGCACAGCAACACACGAAGGTCAATTACTGTGGAGGCAATTATGTGCCTTGCCCAGGGAAACACGTATTACGGTAACTGACCCAAGTTGATTTCATAGTAGGATTCGAGCCCACATCTTTCTGGTCTCGAGTTGGGCACGCTAACCACTGGCTTCGGTGGACAGTGGGTGTGGAGGTGGACAAGGGCTTCATATATGTCATTTCTTGATATATACCAAACAATCTTCACGACAATTTTTTTTTTTACATAGTTTTGTAATAGTTTTATTCCTTTACAACACATAAAATATACAACAGTGATTGAAGAATATATAATCGATAAATATAGACAAAGTAACGAAAAGAAAGAGAGAAAAAACGAAGAAGAAAGTAGCAACCCCGCCAATTTACCCCCACTAATGAGGTCCTATATGCTTTCAAGCTGAAGTAATTTCAACACAAGATGGTTAGTAGTGTTACTAGCCAAAGGTTTATGCAGAGTATTGACGGCCAGTAACGGGGAAAATGGCGTGAATCGTGCGTGAGTTGGCCTTGCGACGTTATATATGAATTCAGCATCCCTAGATAACAGTAGCTGTCACTGTAGGGCTTTTATTCTCTCTTGATGCAGACTGACATTATATACAATTTTTTGTAAGGACGATAATCTTTCTCTTATCAAAACAAAATACTAAACGCTTCTCAAGAATCTAGTTTCAACTTCTTACAAAGGACCCTATCTCGATATGAAACAAGATTTGGCTATTATTTCATGCTGCTTGCGGTCTTGATGCGAACCTAGTCGAATAACACATGAATCGGATATCTCGATGTTAGAGACCGGATGCGTAAATGAGCCAGTAATTTCCTATCTTGACATTTCATTGGCCCTACTATTCCTAGCTCATCACTAACTGCTCATGGCCAATGCTAAAATGGTCTTGAACTTATCCTAAAGACACAATATTCCCTATCGATGAAGAGCTAGCACTGGTTCACTAAAACGGTAGCCGTACATCTACGATGCCCAGCCTATATCACGATAATAAGCTTTATTTAACTTCATATAGGTTAATCAGTATTACCGATCTCCTGAACTTTGTCCACGAAATTATTGTTCAAAGAGAGCACTAACTGGCTTGCTACATAATCGATTCTCCACTATGCCAAGTTGCGGAACGCCGAACTGAGAAGTGCGCAGAAAAACTCGGCCACACCCTAGGGTAATCCTATAATCACCGTGGTGGACGATTAGAATTTTTGCACTAGGATGTGCCGCTCTACCTTTCCGGTAGCAGTTGCATATGAAGAGTCATCGGGCTGCAGCTCGCGAACAATTTGCTATGGTTATCTGTACGTCTGCAAAGGTTTGCAACAAGCCCTAAATGATATTACATATGAGTTGAAACTGCAGCCACTGATAATATTGTTGTATCATGAGGGTTAATATTGCAACCCTATTGGTATATATTGTATTATTAGGGGTTGATATTGCAACCCTAATGTTATACATTGTATTATTAAGGATTGATATTGCAACCCTATTGTTATACATTGTATTATTAGGGGTTAATATTGCAACCCTATTGGTATATATTGTATTATTAGGGGTTGATATTGCAACCCTATTGGTATATATTGTATTATTAGGGGTTGATATTGCAACCCTAATGTTATACATTGTATTATTAGGGGTTAATATTGCAACCCTATTGGTATATATTGTATTATTAGGGGTTGATATTGCAACCCTATTGGTATATATTGTATTATTAGGGGTTGATATTGCAACCCTATTGGTATATATTGTATTATTAGGGGTTGATATTGCAACCCTAATGTTATACATTGTATTATTAAGGATTGATATTGCAACCCTAATCGTGTACATTGTATCATTTAGGGGTTAATATTGCAACCCTGATGTTGACATTGTATCATTATGAGTTGATATTGCAACCCTGATGTTGACATTGTATCATTAGGGGTTGATATTGCAACCCTGATGTTGACATTGTATCATTAGGGGTTGATATTGCAACCCTGATGTTGACATTGTATCATTAGGGGTTGATATTGCAACCCTGATGGTGACATTGTATCATTAGAGGTCGATATTTCAACCCTAATAGTATACTTGTTTTTCATTAAGAGTTAGTATTATCCTTAGGCGTTGGCAATGGCGATGTTTAAACATACCATGGTATCATGACATCATTAATTACAGATGATGTTTGTCTTTTATAAAGGAAAATGTCAAGGAATCTGACAAATCATTAACAACAAGAACAACAACAGTCGGGTCGATACACACGTGTATAGTACATACCCTTCAATCGTATGTAGTGTTATTGAAACCATAATGTCCAAGAATACACCCCGTGACCTTGATCTTGAACCTAAAATCGGTGACTTCAAAATATTTCAGTAATCTAGCCCTTGCTACAAAAGGTCTGCATACTACAGAAGGCGTTCATCTAAGAACCTTACAAGTTATACTCCTGAAAACGAAATATAGGCATATTTATTTAAGGATTGAGCGTTTATTTTTTACGTTCAATGAAGTATGAACCGAAAAAGCGTTGTGCAAACTGTATGATCCGCGAATTTTGCACAGCGTTTTTTCAGTTCATACTTCAGCGAACCTAAAAAATAAACTGGTCAATCCTTGTAATTAAATTTTACATCTGATAAAGACAAAATAAGGAAAATTCCTTTAAAATGTGCGTTAAATAGACCATTTTACCTTTGTCTAATTGTGCATGAATGCATGCAAAATAGCAATCAATTTCCGTAATTTGCATACAGCCAGTCAGAATACGGCAACCAATTCCACGACAGCATGGCACATTAAATCAATATATGAGCAGCCAACATTGGACTGTGTTGTCCAAGTACCTAAAAGTGAAATGCATGGTGGACAAATACGTATATGATTAAACAGCAACATTAATTTAGATTTGTTTAATTACTTTTTCACTTATTTCCCGATGTCGAAATTTGGAAGTAGCTCCTACTTATTTTTTTTTTCAGAGAGAGAGAGAGAGAATCGCCATTGCTTATAGACCTCATCAATGCACAAAGTGATAAAAACACTCAAAATTAAATCATTTCGGGTTGATTAAAGCTGATAGTGAATCAATGATGAATCTTTTCTCAAACAAAAAAAAAAGAAGCAGTTGTTGTTTATGTTGTTTAAATAAAATATCAAGAACGAGGCTCCTCGACAAATGCCAAAAGAAGTGGCAGCATACAATTTAGACCTATGTATTTTTTTTTTACTGCATCTATGGAAATGGGCCTTTGTGTGTATGTAACCTCGTGTGTTTTTGTGTGTGCGAGAGAGAGAGAGAGAGAGAGAGAGAGAGAGAGAGAGAGAGAGAGAGAGAGAGAGAGAGAGAGATTTCAAGGCTGCACATTCGAAAATAGCATGGCTTGACTTACGTTTTGAAACATCTGGTCTAGAACTTATCAGTTAGATTCACACAATTTATGTTTTACTTCTTTGCTGTATCAGGGTCAATCCATATTAAATTCCTTTGAAAAACACGCTTACCATCTCTATAAATCCCGACACTAGCTGAATTTCGACTACAGTCAAGGACAGCGTCCACTGTTTTCATGAGCGAGTATACTAAAGTCCTAACAATCTCAATCTACAACAAGTTATTTATTTACATTGGAATTACAACTGTATAGAATGTTATCTTTTTCAGTTTTTCGTTTACGCCCCAGTTTCATTCAAAACATGGAAATACAGCTGTAGGCCAGATCCAAAGCTTGTCTAATCGCGAGGCGAATGAGCTAATCTGTCCCGCCCGAATAATCGACTTGTTTTGTCTAACTAGCTGTAACAATTTGAAAATGTCGGGATGTAACTTAAAAGAACAGTTGAAATGTTAGACCCCGCGACTAACTGACTCTCTCTCTCTCTCTCTCTCTCTCTCTCTCTCTCTCTCTCTCTCTCTCTCTCTCTCTCTCTCTCTCTCTCTCTCTCTCTCTCTTTATGTACATTTTTGCTCGATCCAAGTTTCAGCTCATATTTTCAGTCTTATATAATCGAATTTGTTTTTATTTTTTCATTCACAGCAATATTTATTATACACCGTAAATATGATCTGATCACATTGCCCTCGTTGTTGACGTAAACCAACATTACGTCAGTATAGCTTGTAAATATTTTAGCCATAATTCTATGCGAACGTCCGAAAACGTAATGCCAGTGGGCGGGGCTAAAGAAAAAATTTTTCTCGGCTCATACATGTAAAAATACAAGACTTTCAAAACGACCTGGCCAATCAGATTTCTGGAAATCGTAATGAAGAAAGGAACATTTTATTATTTGTGATGTAGCCTTGAATTTTGCCCTTCCTACCCCGAATAAACAGAAATCCACCCACACCACACCATCCCACCCCCATTTCCACAGAGAGACCATACGTCCTAACTTTACTTTTGATACAGTAATAAAATGAACATTCTGTTGCGGTAAGTAACGTGTGACCCGAAGAACAGACTGTGTTGATGTCGCAGTAAGAAAGTTGCGTACCAACCCCTAATATGACAGGTTTTAGTGTGTCATTAGGGGTTGCAGTTGAAACCCTTAATGATACAATTAGACAACCTTCACTCATGTCTTACAAGAGCCTCACATGGTGCGCACCTATGGCTAGGAGGAGACTTCAACCTGGCGAATATTGACTGGGAAAACGAGTGTCCACTGCCACAAGCAACAAACAACGCCCAATGCCTACAGCTACTAACTATCATAAAGGACTCATTCCTGGAACAGGTTGTAGATACACCAACACGGGTCACTGAATTTTCCTCAAATCTGCTTGATCTGTTCTTCACAAACAACAAAACATTAATTGACAAATGCAATGTCATTCCAGGAATTGCTGACCATGAAGACGTTTATATAGATTTAAGCCTACGACCAACGAAAGTGAAGAAAGTACCTCGTAAAGTTTTCGCAAGAGTCATTCATACGCAAAACAGAGAACCTTTCTGCAAATGACACATGGAAACCTTTTTTGAAGTTGATCAAACGGTTAATGGTTAAATTCATGCCATCCATTAAAGCCCAACACAGAAGACGGAACAAACTGTTTGCAACACAGAAAGCAACAGGAAAGGCCAGAGATAGGAAACTTTACCAAGAAGCAAAATCAGGATCTCAACGCTTAGTACGCCAAGTCTACTGGAGATATATTGAAAACCTGACAGAAGTTGGAAACTCCTATTAAGACCACCAACCGAACAAGCAGAAAAGATTTTGGAATTACATCAAGTCCGTACGGAGAGACAACTGTGGAGTGGCACCCCTCAAGGAACACGGGAAACTACATTCAGATGCTGACAAGGCCAACATACTGAATCGACCATCCCAGTCTGTCTTCATACGAGAGGACAAGCGTAACCTGCCCAGCCCACATGGAAAATCTCACCCATTAATGCATGACATCCAAGTTACCACAGAAGGTGTATACAGCTTATTGCAAACATTTAACCCACAGTAGGTCACCGGACCAGACATGATTCCAGCAAGGATCCTGAAAGATCTAGCAGAAGGGTGTGCACCATATTTGAGTCATAGTTACCAGAAGTGCCTCTCAACAGGTTCAATCCCTGATGTGTGGAAAACAGCAAATGTCTCGTCTATCTTCAAAAATGGAGAACGATTCAATGCCGCAAAAATATCGACCTGTCTCTCTTATATGTATCTGCTGCAAAATGCTTGAACACATCATAGTCAGCACATGATGCGTCATCGAGACAATTCAGCATCCTAAAAGACTGCCAACACGGTTTCCGTGTAAGACAAAGCTGTGAAATACAGCTCCTAACCCTTGTAGATGAACTTGCCAAATCCTTAGACAGAGGAAAGCAGTATGACCTTCCAGTCCTTGAATTTAGTAAGGCTTTCGATCGTGTCCCGCATGAAAGACTCATTTGTATGTTGGACCACTATGGCATCAGGGCTAATGCTGAGATTTTTTGACAGACAGATCCCAGAGGGTTATCGTAGATGGAGCAACATCAGACCCAGTACCGGTCGTTAGCGGAGTACCTCAAGGGAGTGTTTTCGGTCCCATCCTCTTCCTGGTGTTCATAAATGATCTACCATTTAGCGTCAAATCCAACACAAGGCTATTTGCAGACGATTGTATAGTCTAAGGATAGCAAGATCCTACAAGAAGCCCTGAACCGATATGTCATTCCATCCAGAAAAGTGTAGCATCCTTAGAGTTTACGGGAAGAAATCTTCTATCATGTCCAACTACACCCTTAAGTGCACAAGCTAGCCACTGGGTATGCAACAAAGTATCTTGGGGTGGAATTCTCTAAAGGCCTTTCTTGGAGACGCCACATAGACAAGATGGTGAAGAAAGGGAACAGCACAAATGGTTTCCTGCTCCGCAACCTCCGAGTCAGCAACGAGGAAGCAAAAAGCTCAGCATATTTCTCGCTTGCTCGACCTGGCCTTGAGTACTGATCAACCGTGTAGAAGCCACATAACAAAGACCTGATAAATAAGACAGAGATGGTTCAGAGGAGGGCTGATAGATACACCACAAACATATATAGAAATACTAGCAGCATCAGTGCCATGCTGGATCCAGTTGGAATCGCTTGAGTTCAGGCGAACCCAAGGCCCAGCTAACATTGTTATACAAGACAGCGAACAACCTAGTGGACATACCCGCGGACAAATACCCGACCCTAGCATCTAGTCGAACCAGGACAAATTACAATAAGAAGTTCATACAGAAGTCAGCAGCGACAAACCCTTTCAAGTTCAGCATCTTTTCGCGCACCATAGGGGCATGCAACAAATTACCGGCAACATTTGCAGAAGCCCCTGACTTGGTATCTCTCAAGCAGGAGCTTTCCACCATCACCTTCTAATGCAATCGTCGGCTACAAGTAAGACCTAGTGATTCTCAGGACTGTGCCGGTTGAGTTTCATTTGTCTCTTCGCCGCCACGGTCGCCGGATTTGTCTCAGTATGAAGGGACGAAAACGTAGATTGACACCCTTTCACTTATTTCTACCTTTCCTATTATTACTCTTCTGTCTGTCCTACAACCTTATTTCCTATATTCTTGACCGAGCACCACCCGTGTGACTGCATCAACGTAGAGATAGATAGATAGATAGATAGATAGATAGAAAGCTTGCCTATGGTTAGGTTGAACGCCCACATTATTGGTGTGTAGCAATTGTTCTGGTCTGATTGGATTAAGCCCGATTAAAGGTGTTTTGCCTTTGTGGCTAAAGTGCATATTGCAAAATGCTAGTTTTCGCTGGACAATACAAGTGTCGTATCTATGAGCACAGCACAGTAGCCTTACCCGAGTTATTATTGGCGTGTATCAGTGACGCACAACAGCATTTTGGTTTGGTTGGTTTCAACCTGCTTTTAGATGTTTTGCCAGAAGACTTTGATTAGTTTTGTTGTTCAATGAAAGAAAAGTGTCTTGCCTAAAGGCACAACTTGGCAGCCGACCAGGCCTGGCCTGTAAATCGAACCTGGTACTCCTGCGTAGAAATCCAGAACACTAACCACTAAGCAACCAGGCCTTTTATTGGTGTGCATCAGAGACGCACAACAATATTTTGGTTTGGATGGGTTCAGCCCGCTTTTTAAAGTATTTTGCTAGGAGGCTTTGATTAGTTCTGCTGGGCAATAAGAGTAAAGTGTCTTGCCTAAAGACAACGCAACAGCCGACCATGCCTGGCCTGGGAATCCAACCTGGTACTCCTGAGAATCAACCAACCCGGTCACAAAGCTGGTCCAACGAACATTATAGTTTATCAAGGTTTTATATTACTTCTACACGCTTTATAAACAGCTGTCTTACGACAATTCACACAATAACAATCGCTATTGCTCTTATAGCGAAATAACTCACTTTATCAAATGTTGGTTGTCTTATTCAGTACAGTGTCCTTCATTGCTTCCTCATGGTCTTGATGGGATCAAAACAAGCGGATAATTTATCTCCCTTGAATTATTCCCCGTTCCTATAGTTGTTGCTAACTCACGAGATAATATTTTAGTATTACTTTTGGTAAGTGTTGATTGGCTGATTCTTCGGAACAAAAATATGTTCTTAACACTGAACACTCAAAACCAATCAAATAATCACTAATCTCTGTGTAATTTACAAATGTAAAGGTATATACCAATAGCTGAGACCCGCGGGATCGTACCAATAGTATACTACCCGTGAATTCATGTCTTTATACTAGAAGTCAAGCACTCAATTGGCTATGGTTTTTGCCACACCCAAAAGTTGTTCTTCGCCTGTTTTTAATATGAAAATGACTCAATAAAATGTATTGGCGTAACTTGGACTTACTGAAATTTTGGAATGATTTGATACAAGAGAAAACAAATTGCCCTTTAATATTCAGTCAAGGTTATAATGAAAACAAAGACAAACTCCTCATAATATAAATATACGAGCAGTAATTTCAATTCCAGACCCATTTGTTTGATGATTTTAACAAATTTTCTAACCTCCTAAAGAGACTAGTAACACCACTCAACCGATCATTGATATGGCGTCTTTACAATACAACTCACTTATCTGATTGGGAACACTTCAAAATTGTATCCATGGTAACCATCACCAGTCAACAGTATGTATGGTTCTTGCTGCATGGTCAATTTATCTTCTAACATGGTTCAAACTTAATATAACCTAAAGGGTATTTAATAAACAGTTCAAGTATAAATTCTATATGCTACAGGCATTTGAGAAATCGCAGAAGTTGAAGAATGTAATCACAGTATGAAAGTTTCTAATTTCTATCATAGTTTCTTTAGACCTACCTATCTAATAAAAAACAATTCTCTATAAAATGTATAAATTATATCTATCTATCTATCTATCTATCTATCTATCCATCCATCCATCCATCCATCCATCCATCCATCTATCTATCTATCTATCTATCTATCTATCTATCTATCTATCTATCTATCTATCTATCTATCTATCTATCTATCTATCTATCTATCTATCTATCTATCTATGTATCTATCTATCTATCTATGTATCTATATATCCATCCATCTATCTATCTATCTATCTATCTATCTATCTATCTATCTATCTATCTATCTATCTATCTATCTATCTATCTATCTATCTATCTATCTATCTATGTAGCCATCTGTCTATCTATCTATCTATCTATCTATCTATCTATCTATCTATCTATCTATCTATCTATCTATCTATCTATCTATCTATCTATCTATCCATCATTGCATGCATGCATGCATGCATACATACATACATACATACATACATACATACATACATACATACATACATACATACATACATACATACATACATACATACATACATACATACATACATACATACAAAGTATTTGAGCTAGAAATTTTTTACAGAGGTGAGGGGAGGAAGGACACTTTTAATTAAAAGGGTAATTTTGTTGAAGGAATGGGGATGTTTTGGAACAAAGGGGTGTTTGCTGCGGTAAAGGACTTGATGCTGATTTTGAAATTTAGATTTTAGTCCTTTTGGAAGTAAAAACAGACAAAGGTACATTAAAATAAATTAAATAATTAATACATTAAATAAACATAAAAATAAGTGCAATCGATAGAAAATAGCACAATGTTTGAAAATGTGTTTTGTTCATCTGGAGATAGACGGGTAACTCTTGAATGCGAGAGGAAGGGATAATAGGGCACTGAAGGCAGGGCGAGAGAAGCACACATCTATGTCTGTCTAGCTGGTTCAATGATCTGTTGCATACATACATTGTGAGTGTCGAAAGAAAAGCAATAGTATTAGGACCACCCGACTAACTAATTACACGAATTACTTGAAGTCCTGCTAGTGATCATATTAGCGAGGGCTACTATATATATATATATATATATATATATATATATATATATATATATATATATATATATATATATATATATATTTGTAATTGTTTCAATGGGTCAACATACGATTCCCTAGCTGTCTGTCTAATAAAAAAAGCATCCTAAGTTACATCTGTTTGCACAGATGAATGGGCACTTGCGATGTGGAGGCAACTTGGATTTATGTTCTGATATTGATTTCATGGTTGCTGTCAATTGTATCTGCACGCCGTGAGACGCTGGGTTCATCGTTCATAGCACCATTATTGCTTTAAAGTGTGCAATTCGCTGAGAAAGGGATACATTAATTGAATTCTCTGCTTCTGTTGTGGATTTGAGAGATATTGGATTCTTTAAAGAGAAGCAGGTACCACAGATTTAAAATGAAAATGTAAGGAACCGATATTTATCAAATCCGATATTTGCATTTAAAAAAGAGACATACAAAATTAAGTTAGCAAACATTATATACCAGCACCTTAAAACCTCTAATACATAAAGAGTACAACTTTGTTTCCTTAAGGGATGGCGATCATATATGGGACCATGGAATTAATATTTTTTCTTTCTCTTTTTTCTTTCTTGTTAATGTTTATATACTAAAAGGTTATATTCGTGTCGTCGTCGTAAGGTAGGAGTCGCAATGGCTTAATGGTTAGCGTGCCGGTCTCGAGACCGAAATAGTGCAGTTTCCAATCATATCGGATCAACCAAGGTCAGCTACCGTGGTAAATCGGAACGTCTTTGGGTATTTCTGAGAGACAAAAAATATGGCTTGAATGTATGCTGGCGCAGTAATTTACAACAAAAATTTTGTTCGCCAGAAATTTCTTCGCATAAAAGAAACCGCAATCTATTCGGACCACCTCGGCTATTTCTACAATTGAATTGACCCTAAGATTGACCGAGAAGTTGCAAATGAAAAAATAGTTCCATGCATTCGGAACTACTAGGTCATCACTTGTTTCGTAAACAGACGAGGTGGTCCGAATGGCAGAAATCGACATATATTCGAAGTACGATCCGTAGGATTGATCTTGAAGTTGCGAATGATACTATGGTTTGTCTTTGGGCAAGGCACTTAACTTCAATTGCCTCAGCACTAAATAACCTCCCTGTGTTTCTGTGCCGTAAAACACCAATTCAAAGCAATCATCCTCATCATTGTAGTAGTAGTAATAGTAGTATTAGTAGTAGCAATATCAATGGGTGGTATTGATAGTGGTTGTAGTAGTGGTGGTGGTAGTTTTAGTATAAAAAGTAATACAGATAAGCATAATCTGCTGATCATCTCCACGACGATAATTACTTGCTTTACATTTGTATACAATCACGGATTTCATTCTCAAATATGCATTTTTTTTATAATTTAGCAAAAGTATAAAAAAATGTATTTTGCCTATTACAATGGCAATGAATAATTTCTTCTTTCTTAGTTTTATGTTGTATTTACTTATTTTTTTCACAAACTATCCGAGACCATATGATAGATCTAGCTGTTTTCAGCTTCGTGGTTCTGGAGCACCTCTGTATGATTGGAAGCTCAACAACTCTCAACGTGTAGAGAAAGTAAACATGTGCCTATTGTTTTTTGTCTACTTGGCATGACAGTTATATTTTATCATTACTGGGAGCGCCATCTGCTTTGTTAAGCAGACAACTTATGAAAAATGAATGATCATAAAGCAAAAAATTAACTTGAAATAGCACCAATCACTCCAACATTGCCTGTTTGTTAAGTACGTCAATGAATTTTCAATGTGTAGGCATTCCTACTTTCAAAAAGTGCACTTATGAAATTTTTTCATATAAACTTTTTAAAAAATAAGTTACATCAGAGGTCTATTATATACATATATATATATATATATATATATATATATATATATATATATATATATATATATATATATATATATATATATAATATACCTCTGATGTTCAGAAAATGGCTATGGCCCATGCAGAACTAGCAATCTTCTAAGAGATGCACATCAGAAGTAAGGGCCATTAATATACCAAGTTAAAAAAGGAAAAATTGTATGCTCTTTGCACTCGCCTTATGATATACACGTGTCTTTTTTATAACCTGAATCACCAGTGGGGAAAATCTCGGAAGAAAGTTTCTTTATAAATGTATAGCCATGTGTAAACATGCGAAACTCAGGAGAGGAAACAATATGATTCATTTAAAAAGAAACAGATCCGCAGTTTGTTTTTTTTTTGTATTTTTGTTGTTGTTGTTGTTTTTTTGTTTTTTTTCTTTGGTTTTTTTTTTGTTATTGTGAACCCAGGGTACCATCCCAAATATAAGAAGCCGTTTTTGGCATACTTTGGCGTTGTTGCATTTGAATAATTTTTATCGGGATGAATTGATGCACCGGCTTCGTTAACGGAATCAATATTTATTATTTCCTTATTAGCCCACTTAGTGCCAAAATTAATGTTCCTGTACAAGGCAGAAATATTGTTCCGAATGGAATGGTGATCCTAGAATTTTTAGCATGATTTTTTTTCTCCATTTGGTCGGAATGTATCTCAAAAACAAAGAAGGTTCAAACCTTGACATTGTTTTGAAAAGACCTTGACATTGTTTTGAGAAGACCTTGACGTTGTTTTCTAAGCCAGCGCACGAGGAAATGTTATCTTAACAGCAAAAAACGTAGCGCGAACGTTCGTCCTCGTAAAACCGGCTTATTATCGAAATTGTGTAATATGATATATGGAGATTTTTATTCAACATCTAACGCTCGTATTCTCTAAACTTTCTAGGATAACATTTCGAATATTTTAACCTTGTATAACTTAAATAAAATATAGTAAAATAAAGATAAGAAATATTAACTTATACTTAACACGGGAAACGTCCATGACATTGATGAACTGCAAGTATTATATTAGTATTTGCAGTCTTGAGCGTGAGAACATATATATATATATATATATATATATATATATATATATATATATATATATATATATATATATATAAAATACAAATCATATGGCGAATAATAGTCCTTTTCAGTGCACCAGATCCAACAAGGGATCGCGTCCAAACAGAACGTGCAAAACAGAGAATGTAGTTTATCTCATCAAATGTAAAATCTGCGGCCTTCAGTATATCGGAGAAACTGAAAAGATACACAAATGGATCAATCTTCACAGATCTGATTGGATGACAAAAAAGCTGGACAGAAGTCCAGTTGCAGAATACTTCTCTTCCCCAGACCACACTCTCAGTGATGTAACACTGACTGCAATTGCTCACAACCCCAACTGGAGTTCCGAAACCACGAAAGAAAGAGAATCTTACTGGATACGCCGCCTGTTTAGTTTTTAGTTCTACCAGGTATAATTATTGCTATGGTAATTACTCGCCCTACGGAAACAATGAAATATCCGGGATATAATCTTAAAATCTGCGGTTACAGCATTACATTAAATAGCTAGCAGACGGCGATATGGCTCATCCCTTTGTAGGTCAAAACCTATTAAGTTGCAGTATCAGCAGTCGAATAGAAGCCAACTAGACATTTTCAAGATGAATTCCCCTAGAAACAGTTGTGTGGACTTTTGTGGTTTCGGCGCTTTTTGCGTTTATTTTTTGTCTTGTCTCTGTTTAGTGTTAATCTTTGAAAAAGACTAAATGAGGGTCGAAAGCGCTTAGGCTAGTTGTAAACTAGTTTTGAACTGTTCGTTGTCAGTTTATTGCGTATAGCATAAGTTTATGTATCACGAGTAAATATATACAAATAAAAACAAGGAAACGGACCTCTATCCTGTACTTTTTAAAGATCAACCTCGATTTCTAGGTTAAACATTTTTATTGCAAACAACGCAATTGGGATCGAATATGGAGTTCTAACAACTTATTATCTACTTTCCAGTACAAAGAATCGACTGGCATATGTACAAAATTAAATATATAATTACGTATTATAATCGCGATACTGAAGAAAAATAAAATGCGAGAAAAGTAAAGAAAAAGGTTGAAGAGAGAAGAATACGGATCCTATTTCATACATACAGGAATAGATTCAAGCTTTGTTGGGATCAAACCGTTACGCAGTTTTAATACATCTTGTACTTCTAAGCCTATAATTTGATTTTGTTCTTTCGTTTGTTTGGGATTTCCTCTTTATAATAAATCCAAATTTAAATTCAATTGGCTAAGTTTTAGTAGTAATATGTGTCTTTGACTAGCATACCTGCGACATGATAAGAAATAAGGTTCATTGGATTAGGCGTCTTCTCCAAGTACACAGTCGAGAGTGTCACTTAAACCTACTCTGTAGTGATGCCGACGTAGAGAGCTGCAATTATTCCTCAGCTTTGTATGAATAATCGATAATTTTCTATCATCACGCCAAAAGTTTTTAAAAGTATTAGATTTTGGAAGCAGATATTGTTTAAACTCCCATAACGACGTAATATGACGTATATCATCTGAAAGATTGTACCACAAAATTGACATTGGATGCGATAATGATTTCCTATAAGAAGCAAACCTGCATAAGACTAAAGTGTCAGATTTATTACACAATGGATATTGGCTTATCTCGCTTACATAAGGGGAATCAATTACTGTAAAACAAATGGGGCACGGCCGTTCTTAATCCTAAGCAAAGTTGCTAGTTTTCTACAGGTTTTTTTCACTCAAGGGAATAAAATCTGTTTCTGTATATACATATTATTTACTTGTACAACAAGGTAAACCAGTGATAATGCGTGCAGCTTCAACCTGTACTCTTTCTATTTTAACCGAATTCTCAGTTTTTTTTATCTGTTTATACTTTACTATCTTTTAAAACTTGTGCACCTTTTTTCCATTCCAGCATTATAGTTCATTTTTGAGATTTACTAAATCTCGACCTATTAAACATACTATTTTATCACTTAAATCTGCAATAGATAAATCGTAGGCTGTTTTTATAAATCTGATTATACTTTCACTCACATAACCATATTTTGTAAGTCCACTACCTTTCTACTCACCTTTTTAAAGTCATTCTTCCTCTATAATTGTGAAAACCTAGTATTGACAGTGGTCAGTCTATCTTCCAACCATTTCACAACATCTTTAAAGTCATTAGCTAACTTTTTAAAATCATCATGATTCTGTTTCTTCTCATGGTTTAATTCTTTCACCATGTGCTGAAATCGTCATGTTAATGTATTGTAATTTGCTGTAGACGTCTTTATTTCCTCCACATCATACTGTAAGGCTGATGTTTCAGCATTTATATTTTCCTTAATTTGTTCAAATAATTTCTGTATGTTTTATTCCGCTCTAACAGTTTGTAAAGCTTGTAAGGTACTTGATAGACTATTTCATCTCTTGGTAAAAAAATCTTGAGCCTCTGAAATCTTTTTCTTTTTATCGTATATTCGCTTTTGCAGTCTGATAGTTTAGTACATTTTTCTTTGAAACTCTGATACACAGATGTTACTTTATTATTAACTTGTTTACTCCGTGTTTTATATCATTTAAATTATTATCCTCAAATGTTTCACGTTTCTGTACAAACAGTCAAGTAGCTGCATCACATTTTTCAATAGGATCTGCTAAATTTTAGTACAGTTGATCAAGTTATTCAATAGGATCTGCAAAATTTTAGTACAGTTGATCAAGTTATTCAACAGGATCTGCTACATTTTAGTACAGTTGATAAGGTTATTCAATAGGATCTGCTAAATTTTAGTACAATTGATCAAGTTATTCAATAGGATCTGCTAAATTTTAGTACAGTTGATCAAGTTTTCCAATAGGAGCTGCTAAATTTTAGTACAATTGATCAAGTTATTCAATAGAATCTGCTAAATTGTAGTACAACTGATCACATTTTTCAATAGGATCAGCTAAATTTTAGTACAGTTGATCAAGTTATTCAATAGGATCTGCTACATTTTAGTACAGTTGATCAAGTTATTCAACAGGATCTGCTACATTTTAGTACAGTTGATAAGGTTATTCAATAGGATCTGCTAAATTTTAGTACAATTGATCAAGTTATTCAATAGGATCTGCTAAATTGTAGTACAGTTTATCAAGTTATTCAATAGGATCTGCTACATTTTAGTACAGTTGATTACGTTTAAGTCATTGTTTTATGATTGACATAGTGCTTATCTTTCTTTATCGTTTTCATCTTTCTCTATGAATCTAAAACTAAAATTTTAAGTTCTTGTGAACGTTTTCCAACATGCTTTTCAAGTTCATCTCTACGTGGATCTATGATCGTTTGTAAAGTTACCTTCTCTGGTCATTTAGAAAGCTAGATTTTTCATCAGTTTTACTTTCTTCACCTGCCATTTATTTTACAACGAAAGTAGTTTTACTAAAGAGTTATTTAAGGTTTTTATTTTCCTTTTTTATTCTTCAAGTTACTCAGGTCTTGTTTAAGAATCAAGACGTTCTGCTGCATGTAAAGCTTCTATCAACTTACAAAATATCTAAACTTAATATGTATATAGACGCTCTCAAATGGATAATGATTTAATATTGAAATTATGAAACTAGTTGAATAATTTCCGGCTTTTGGAGCCTTGGCGAGCAAAAGCTGGAAATTGTTCTGCGAGTTTCATAAATTTTATATTAAATCATTACCCGTTATGGATTCTGTTTATCGCATAGTTTTTATTTTAATGGAAATAGTGTAGAGAGAAAGAAGAAGAAATATTTTCATTTCTTCTGGCTCAGACACTGCACCTTTCAATTGTTGTGCGTAAAAAAAAATAGTCCCAGGCGCTAGCTGAATTAATAATACGCACTTCTATAACCAGTAACATTTAAAAGTAGATTTTTTTTACAAATTATAATTCAAAGAGCAACTGTCCTTCGAGATTAATGGAACATTTGACACAGACAGCATCATTTTTTAACACTGGATCTCCGATGGAAATTCCTGTGTGATGTCACAGAATACACTCGAGTTAGGTTAGACGCGCCATTTTCATCGATGTCAATGAAAATGTTTACAATGTTTCCACCTAAAGCGTATCAACTACTATGGATGCAGTATACCGCAGTGAATAAATAGCATTCCAGTTGTTGGATATTCATGTGAAGGGAAGACTACTGAATGCAGAATGCAGTATTCCGCAGTGAAAAAATAGCATTCCAGTTGTTGGATATTCATGTGAAGGGAAGACTACTGAATGCAGAATGCAGTATACCGCAGTGAAAAAATAGCATTCCAGTTGTTGGATGTGAAGGGAAGACTACTGAATGCAGAATGCAGTTTACCGCAGTGAAAAAATAGCATTCCAGTTGTTGGATATTCATGTGAAGGGAAGACTACTGAATGCAGAAATTGTATTAAATGTAGACTAAAGATATTGCTGAGTAAAGTAATTCCAGATTTAATGCATTTGTGACCGGATATTTGCATTTTTTTTATTTGGAACCATGCTGTTGGCAACACTTTCTGTCAGTTGGGAGACCGGCATTTGTCTACATTCTTCTCTAAATAGAGGTGAGTTTATTTACTCCTAGAGGTTAAGATTTAAACCACGCTTGTTATAGGGTGGGATCCGTGTTACAGGTTTATACCTCCCCCCCCCAACCCTCTATCCATTGACAGATGCTTTTAATTGTATTTGTAACGAGTCCATGTGGGGTAAATTGGGCTTATTCCGAACGACGTAACCTTTTTTCTCAATGCCTCTTTGGCAATCGATTCGAAAATGGTCGCCAAAATGTTGACAGTAATAGTAAAAACAAACGTTGCAGAAGGCGGGGAAAGAAAATTCCAACGATCGCAGCCAATCAGCAAAGAGAATACTGCGCAAGAATGTCATGGGCTTGTTTGGACCGATCATATCCACATAAAGTGATGTTAACATGTTAACATATCAAAAATATTAAACTGCTCACATTATATGTAAAGTGTACCAACTATCTGATACAGCTACTAACGTTCCAACCTAATATAGTCCTGCTTGTAGCCTCTGGCATTGATATTGTAACGTCAGTTGTATTGATTATGTCCTTGTTACCTTTTTAACTGATGCTGAAATTGGTAATCCAAACCTGGACGATAAAAACCTACCTAGGTATGTAATTTCATTTCTTGTAATTGGTTTTCTTTCAACTGATTCTGCAATTGATTTAAGTTACCAATTGGAAAAATAATTAGTCATTAAAGATGTTATTCCTAGATTTATTACATCTGACAATGACTTTGATATTTTATCCAATCTAGCATTTATAAAAATGTCATGTTTTCTTGATTTGTTTTTAATCCATTTTGTTAAAATCGTTATCAGTTAAGTGTCTACCAGTTACTTCCTTGTATGCTCCATTTACTGTACTAATTTTTATTCCTGGTTGTAGGCTTTGCTTATTCCGTCCTCATTTAAATAGGGCTTATCCTCTTCTATTTTATTTTTTTGAAATCTAATTCTTTTTTAAAGTTGATGTTGATCGATTTAACTTGTGCAAAAATGACAAAAGAAGGTGGATCGGAATTTACAAATTGTGAAGTACTTTATTACATTACGATAAAGAAGAAGATCACAAAAATAGATGATTATGAACAAACTCAAAACTTTGACGATATTTAGCCATATTTAGATATTTCTAATCTTTCAACAGAAAGATTCAACAGAAAGATTGACAACCTCAAATCCTGTAAAAGAAGCTTTAATTAATGCATATAAAGAACATATTATATGTGGAATAAACATAGAAGATTTACAATGTCAACAAATTAATGTTAATGTTAATTTAAGCGTTATAAATTCAACGTTATAGTGCTTACATCAAGACAAAAATGGAAACAAACACAATATTCAGATTTCTTGAGTTTGTGATCTAAAAGAAATGTTAGCACATGGATCTATAGCTGCACAAAGAAGTGGAAGTGATTTTTTTTTGTGCACTTCTAGAAAAAACGGAAACACATTTGTAGAATCAAGTTACAAAACAAATCTCACAGACAACTATTTATCAATCCGGTATTTGAAGATCACGTGCTTACTACATTAAAGGAAGTAAAAACTATCATCTGGAGTCAAAGTTATAATCAAACAGCCAACTATGACTATATAACTAAGACAAATAGACAAGAGATAAAACAAAATGATGATGAAACAAGTTTACTGGAAGAATCTTTAAATGATGCAACAGAATTTCATGATAATTTTAAAAGGGCATTATTGAATTTATGAAAGAAATTCGAAAGATAGAAAAATAGTTAGAAAGATTTTATCCTCTAGAAGTAAATGTTAATAGACTGTTTACTGATCAAGATGAAAGAGAATTATTGGATTACGTAGATGCCGTTGAAATAGTTCATTAAAAATTGCGACATTGACATGAGATATTGATATGCATGCCCTCTTTGTCAAACAAATGAAAGAAGATATTCTAAACAAAAAGATTAAAAAAGAAATGAATTGAGATATTACAAATGTATGAAAGCAAAAGCTAAATGAATTGAGATATTACAAATGTATGAAAGCAAAAGCTAAATGAATTGAGATATTACAATGTATGAAAGTAAAAGCTAAATGAATTGAGATATTACAAATTTATAAAGTAAAAGAGTACAAGAAGTTTGTCATTTAACAGATTTAGAAAACAACTTTTTAGAAAATATTAATAACATTGAGTCAAAAGTTAAAGAAAAGTTACCATTATGCAAAAGGTTTAAATGTCTATTCAACAAGAAAAAGGTGTAACAATTGCTACTGTTTATACAGTTACTGCTATGATAGCAACAACTCTTGGTATAACCATAATAAATTTTGTAAAACCATTAATATTAAGAGGCAGCGGTTCCACAGATTCGCTTATTGATAAATTTAACAATGGTATGAAAAATATTCCTGACTATTCGTTTAAGTCAGTCAGAAAAGCTGACAATGACATTTTATTAATTCTTGCAGTAGAAAAAACGAATTTAAAAAACTACTTAACCTCTATTTAGTTAATCTATTTCAAAAAGTAAATTATGCCGGCTCCTGCAACCACATATATGTTAATAAATGCTTGTTTATTTGTTTCAGGATCTATATCTTGTATATGATGAGGTATGTTAGTTATATGTATAGGTACTCTGGTTGATATTGTATATGATGAGATACGTTAGTTGTATTTATAGGTACTCTGGTTGATATTGTATATGCTGAGGTATGTTAGTTGTATTTATATGTACTCTGGTTGATATTGTATATGCTGAGGTATGTTAGTTGTATCTATATGTACTCTGGTTGATATTGTATATGCTGAGGTACGTTAGTTGTATTTATAGATACTCTGGTTGATATTGTATATGCTGAGGTATGTTAGTTGTATTTATAGGTCCTCTGGTTGATATTGTATATGACGAGGTATATTAGTTCTGTTTATAGGTACTCTGATTGAGGTATGTTAGTTGTATTTATAGGTACTCTGGTTGATATTGTAGGCTTGTCATCTTAATTAGTATTAACGTTATCGCTTAAATCGGTTACTGCGGTTGTTATGGTTACATCGTAATCTATTTTCTGACGAATTGTTGAGAATTTTTATCGGCTAAATGTATGATAGTCATTACCACGCTGGTATTTATACTAGCATTTATTCGTAGTTCAAATGATATTAATGACTTTTTTAAACTTTTATTATATTTTACTATACTTCTTATTTTCATCACTATATGAGTAGGTAAAGGAAAGGTACGATTACCACCACCTTCATAGTTTAGTTTGACTTTTGGAATCTGGAATATATTGTTGAAATCTTATTGCAATGTTTTCACCTGAGTCACAACCTTGTTCACGTTCAAAATTCGTAAAAAGATTGAAAACAATCTTTTTGCTGATTGCTTCTTCCGTGCAACACTCAGTGTATTGTTTTAAATATTAAATTAGTCGTCACTAAATTACCCGATTTAGAAGAACAGAACTTGAAAAAGCAATTTTGCATATAATTAAAAATTAGGATGTAAAATTCAGGCACACTGCAACTTAATGTATATAAACTTACAGCATATTTGGAAAAAATGATAAATATAAATGCTTAAGCAAGGGACAGGATAGATTCAGACTTGTTGATTATATATCACTGATAAATCTAATACAAAAAATATTATGATATATGAATAGAGAATATTTCGCTTAAATCTTAAAACAGGAGACCAAAGGAAAAAAAAGACAACAAATAAAACACCTTTTATATGAGTGGCAGAAATAGAAACCTAAGTAACCTAGAATTATACATTGTTTTGTCTATATACTGTACTCAGTTGAAATAGGCATATTTGAGTAATATAATATGTTCAGCGTGGGTATATAAAAATTTACTTCACTGTTTGATGAAAATTCAACAACAAACTGACAATATTAAACAAACTTTTATAACGTCCAGCAATTCATCACAAGTTAGAATTAAATTCTTCCACAGAATAGAGTCAATTTCATAGGTTACTATGGTGATGCTTTCCATATGCATTAGAAAATCACCCTTCAATATTCCTTGCCTTCATATTAGTTTAAAGAATCCAATCTCCGTTTCAAAGTCAAAGAACAGCGAACGGCTATTTACTACAATGCCTGATGCAATCATACTATCACAACACTGACAGACGATTAACAATAATCCCAATGTATTACAAACGCTAGAGTCTATTTAAAAGATAGATCCGTGTTTGACTTAATATATGTACGAAGACACTGTGAACTTGCATCTTTGCACTTTTTCAAGAGTGGAAATGATAGTAATAACAACAAAATGTTACCCTTCTCAAATTAATCATTCAACATCAATACTAGTAATTAAAGAGAGTCCTTTGGAAGACCGGTAATCGGTTATAGTTATCGTGTGAAATGGACATGAATCTTGGGCCTAAAGCCAAGGTCACGCTACTTTGATTGCGTAATACTATGCTTGTTCGTAGTAAATCGCTGTTTGCTATACAATTGTTGAATCAGACAGACCCATAAAGCTATCAATGAGTTATTTATATTCAGCTTCTAGAGGTAATGACGACTTCGTATAATTTGATTTCAATTGTATTCTTGTTTAAATTTCATATAAAACCTCTTACTAGAATAAAGCTTCGGCATACTGACTTAATTTTCACCCAGTCATCAGCAATGCACGCACTTTGCGATAAATGTGTGTGTATGTATATGTGTGTGCATATTTGTATTACTGAGTTTGAAACTAGTAGTTGACATGGATAATTTGGTATTTTCCCGAAGTTTTAATAACGAGGGATATTTAGGTTGGGAAAACAGACTTTAGATACTGGATTTTCGCTATATATACTTTTAACAATTGGGTAATTTTTTAAAACTTTTTTTTAAAATAGAAAAATTAGTTTTGTCTTTGAAAAATCATGATTAAGAAGAGGAGAATGTGCATACTTCAGTAAAAAGTCAGAAATATTATATACACATTTGCTCATTCAGATGAAGAATTTGCTATATAAACCGCTGTAATATTCATGCAATACGAAAGTTTATCTTCTTTCTTTCTTTCCTGACACACACACACACACATACATATATATACACACACACACCAGAAGCAAATATATTCATTTCATTCTCTCTCTCTCTCTCTCTCTCTCTCTCTCTCTCTCTCTCTCTCTCTCTCTCTCTCTCTCTCTCTCTCTCTGAAACATAATTTACCCAGTTTGGAGCACCAGGTTCAACTCAGCTGGGCGGAACAGTTTAATGAGTGATATTTTAACACTATTTAGGACTACAAAGTTACCCAATAAAGAACTAAGGATGACTACCGTGATTATAAAAGCAGTATGTTTTTCTTCCACGGCTGACTCGAATATAATTAAATATAGTGTCCAACAAACCGTTGTAAAATTTGATTTTTATCCCCCAAAGCAAGAAAGATAATGTGATCAAAAAATTAGTTCTATGTGTCAACTGCTCTTCTTTGAACCAAGACATTAATCTGGTTTCTATGCATTAATAATCTTATTTTTGGCGCTTATATTGGATAGAGTGCTCGGCCAGTCTAATCTCATTTCACTGACAAAACTTGCTTATTTTTTATTTGTTGTCGGTTCATCTTCCTCTTATTCACTGCATGGAAAATCGAGACTATTGATTTAATTAAGGCTGATTCGAGCGGACGTTAAATTAAAGCCTTAAGGTTCATTGGAGTGCAATTTTATTTATGAAATACATAAATAGGCATTAATTTAAGCAAACGTATGTAAAAAGCTAGTTTGACATGTAGACGCCATGTACCAAAAAAAAAAAAAGAAATTCGAGCCAATTATACAACACCCTGTAGCAATAACTCTGGACAAGAACTATTGTATATGTTAATACAGTGTATATGTTCAGCTGTTCGCCAGAGCAGAGATTACCACGCCGACCCATTTGTATATTCATATAAAATCAAAGTATTTTATTTTAACAATTACCATTACGTAAAATAGTGCTAATTTTGAGTATCTACTAAAAAAGTCATGCAAAATGGAGAAAAATTGGTGAAAGTTATAACCATTTGTATTTGAACATGATTTAAAGTGACAGCAAGTTAGGTGAGGGACATTAGACCTGAATGTTTGGCAAGTTTTCAGAGAGCCTGTAATGTCTTAACGCCTCTCACCAGTGCTACGATTGCATTGGTTAGCGGTCAACATATATCGGCCAAGGTAAGAATTTACTGAACATGTATGTATGTATGTATGTATGTATGTATGTATGTATGTATGTATGTATGTATGTATGTATGTATGTATGTATGTATGTATGTATTAGTGTTTAACGGCACCTCAGCAACATGACTGGTGTCAAGTTCTAAAAATACAAAAATGAGCTTCTGCACAAAACTTTAGGAAGATAAACCCTTTCAAATAAATGTAAACATGAAGGAATACACAACAAAATATAAAATGTAACGATGTTAACATTCTGTAAAATGTATCCCCCAAAAACTAAAACGCAAAGGCAAAAATATAAAGTCCTCAAAACATATGGTAAACATTTTTTTACATAAACCGTATTCCCTCAAAAAGTTAAATATTTTCTCTGGTGCTACATGATGATACAAATTCTTCATTGAGTTAACATCATAAAACTTCTGTTTCACAGGGTGGACGTCGACAAGCCCGACAAGAATGTGTTCCACTGCCAATGGACACTGGGAACATACTCTGGTCGAGGTTAACTCTTCAAGAGGTATGCATGAGCCAGGTATGTATGTCCGATACGCGATAGATACACTACCACCTACCTCATCTCTGGGATTGGTTCTGTATGAGGGATGCCAATCTCCAATGATGGGTTTGATGTTCTAAAGCTTGTTTGTGGACTTTTCATTCCTTATATTCTGCCAAGTATGAAGAACATCCTTATTTATATTATATTTGAGGTCAGAATATGGAATATTTCATTTCGAAAACGGGTGACTGCGGGGCAGAATTTTAACTGCTTTATCTGACATTTCTTTACTCTTAGTACCAACAGGACAGCCAACTGTACAGAATAATGAGTCCAGATTCAATGAGCAAATCATATTTCTGTAAGATTTGGTATATTAAAAAGTTATCAAATTTCAGGTTTTGCAAGACATTCAATGTGGAAAGGGAATTCGAAAAGATGACAAACTTTGATTTTTGGGAGGTTTCAATGTAGTTCAGAGATTTGAGTATGGCTCTCAAGTCAGCGGTTAAAATGGAGGCTTTATTCGGTAACCGGCTCGAGATGGTGTTTGAGCGGCAGCTCCAACTTTATCTCCATCTCTCGAATTGTCTGCATACAGGGAAGTATAGCCACCATAGGAGGCTCTGATTTCACTGACTTTACTCTTGAAAACTTAAAGAATTTTTGGAGGACTTTCTGATTTTGCAAAGATCAAATCTTATTTTGGCAGGTATCGATAGCTGCTGTAGGGATTTGGGAATTCAGAATTATCCAATATTTGCAAAACAGATTTTTCCAGCTTCTAGGTGAGTACAAATTCATATGCACAAAGGTGGAATGAAATTTGGTAGCAGAGTGTACAAGGTTTGGCATTTGATCCTCACGACTAAATCATATGCGGGATTAGATTGATTAGAAAATAGTTTGGTAGTATACTGAAGAGCTAATTTCGTTCGTCTGAGATAAAGGGATGGTTCCTTTGCCTCAACATATTGGCTTTCTCAAGGGAAATGCTAAATGGACCCAGACAAAGTCTAAATCCCTACGTATCGGGCGATGCATCTGCATGTAATATTTACAAGCCGATCCGTATACAATCGAGCCATAGTCAAGTTTGGATCTTAATAATGATCTATATAACATTAGCATGTCCTTCCGGTCTGTGTTTGCCACGACTCTTATTAAATCCAGGACTTTTTACATTTGCCCTGAGGTATCTAATATGTGGAAGGAAATTTAGTTAACGGTCGAAAATAAGACCAAAAACTTGGGTCTCCTTGACAACAGGAATAAAGCAACCGTTCATCATGATTTTGATGGAATCATCAGAAGTGCACACAAACAGTTTTCGATTTCGAAAATTTGAACCCGTTTTCTTCTGCCCATTTCTGAACTCTGTTTAAGCTTCTCTGTAGTTGACGTTCAATAGTATGCATTCTCTTTGATCTATAGCAGATCAAAATGTCATCGATATATAATAAGCAGTTGGTTGCTGGATTTAGGCATTTCCCTATGCTGTTAATGGTTTTTATGTTGAATAAGGTAACTGTCAATATGCTGATCTGATGTACACCCATTTCTTGAGGATAACTTTCAGAAAGGGTGGTGCCTACCATAGCTCTGAAAGTTGTATCTGTCAAAAAATGGGATATACTGTTAGGTAGACAACCCCTTAAACCTAGGTTGCTTGGATCATTCATGATACCATAAATCCATATATTATGGTATAATAAGCTTTCTCCAAGTCGGAAAAGATTGCAACTATATGTTCTTTCTTTATCACAGTGTCTGTAGTAAATGCTTCAAGATGGTATGTTGTGTTTCTCTTGCATCGGAATCAACGTTTAACATCTGATAGTAGTTTGTTGGATTCAAGATACCAGAGGCGACTATCATTTATCATCCATTGGAAATGCAGCTTGTCAGCAATATGGGATGATAGTTGGAAGGGTCGATATAGTCCTCGCCATGTTTAGGTACTGGTATCACTGTTGCTTCTCGCCGAGTGCGTGTGTCGCCAGTTTTTCAACTTTTATTGAAAATGTTAAGCAGAGTATTGAGAGCTGTATCAGTTAAGTGTTTCAAAAGTGTATAGTGGATATCATCTGGTTCTGCTGAAGTGTCAGGGGCAATATCAAGATAGTCTTGTAGTTCTCTGACAGTGAAAGGTTTATTGTAACCTTCAGCATTAACAGATTTGAAATTTTGAGGAACTTCTTCTTTCAGGTTTTTATACGGCGGAAATTTTCATAATAATGCTCTTGTAAGCAGTTTCGGCCAATGTATTTGACATTTCTAATACGGTTGTGGCCATTTCATCAGATTTCTTTAAGTCTTTCATTCAGCTCAATTTATACATTATTTATTCAGATTTGCAGTCTTTGGATTGGCATTGAAATGTTTAAGGACCCTTTTCCGTTCCCTAATGGCTTCTGTGCATGCATCATCAAACCTTGGATTGTTGGCACGTTTATGAACCCAACAACATCCTGGAGTACTTTGTAAATAGAGGTATTGGATTCACAACGTTGTCGAAACACTTATACAAATTTGATTCGCAGAGGGATTGAAATGCTTCAGAATCTGCCTTGTTCAGTTCCCATCTCTGTCGTAGCCTTTGAGGTTTATAAGTATTAAGTAACTATATTAGCATGAGAATGTGGCCACTACCACAGAGTTGGTCAACTTTCCAAGAGGAGTCAAGTACACGAGATGGATTGCAGTTGGTCAGATTTAAGGACAAGCTGGATCCTATCGCAAAAATTGTGTTTTGAAAACAATTCTTCTATTTTCGACTTCTTCTTGTTGTTATTCTCTCTCTCTCTCTCTCTCTCTCTCTCTCTCTCTCTCTCTCTCTCTCTCTCTCTCTCTCTCTCTCTCTCTCTCTCTCTCTCTCTCTCTTTATCTCTACAGCCCCACAGTGTATGGTGGCCGGTTAAAGTCGCCAAGGAAAATAAAACGTGATGGTAACTATTCAATAAAATGGTCAAATGCAGGTTGATTGATTGGAGTGCTTGGATGGAGATATACTGGGCAATCTGTAAGATTTTTTTTACAGACGAACGGCTAAAGCCTGTAAAGTAGATTTAAGATTATTTTGGCCGTGAGGAGTTTTATTTACGGACACTAATCCAGCGGCCATATAAATATTTCTTGGAGGCAGACAGTTATCGGCTCATGTTTTATAAATAGTAGACTAATTTCATCAATATTTGCCCTTAAACCTCGGCAATGCCATCGTATCATGGTGTTAGGAATTTATGGTGTCCATACCCTCTAGACTTGCAAGCTTAGTAAAGAACGTGACAGGATAGTCAGATCTTTTAGGAAGTCTAGTAGATTTTGTAATTCCCTCTTTATTTTGTTTAGAGCACGCATTTCCACTGGTACCATCAATTTGCTGCTCCGTTGGTTGTCCAGATCTAACCGGTTCTCTGTGGTACAACTGGGAATCTTATGAGTCATACTGTTTCCATGACCACTGTGACCAGTGGTTTGCTGCTGTTTTCGTGGGCTGAATGTAACTGGTATTTTGTTCGTAGCAGAGTGCTTCTTATTTGTTATACTGTCACATTGATTGGCGTTATCTGTTTCACTCTGTTTCAGTGGCTTCTCGCACGGGTTTCGGAGGTTTCGCCTTTTGGCCATATAATGTCTACCTGGGTACAGACAGTGTTCGTGAATGTATCTTCTCCACTTTAGCCGCGCTGTCGTGGGATTGGCTGGTTGTGTTAAGTGGAGCTGTGGCTTCCTCAAATTTCCTGTCCCCAGGGAAGTTCATGCCTTTCTCTTTTTTCACACGCTGGATCTACTTTTTGTATTTCCACTTAGGGCAGTCTCTGGAGTGATTAAAGGATCGACTGGAGTATTCAAGAACTCGGCTTTGATCGATGTAGGCAAGGTTCAAGATGTGATTCTTTGTGGAAATCAACTTGCCGTTACGAAAAATATTGATTCGTTTCACTTGTGAGACGTTCAGAGATCTGAGATTTTCGATCATCTCGGTCTCCCTGCTGCCATCCAAATCTCAAGATCGCACAAAACCTCATGGCGAGGTGAGAGATTTGTGTGGAAATACATCAATGGGTACCTTCACTAATCGCTTATAGCGTAGAAGTTGTTAGAGTGAGATGTGCAGTTTCACACTATACGCAACTGACCAAATCAAAGTTTGTTTACTCTCTTTGGAAATCCAGTCAAGCCCTTAAGCGCTTTAGCTATCACGCAAAGTGATAGCTTGGTTAGCGTGTGATTCTCATCACTGCAGTAAACGATGATAAATCTTGTCCAATTTTCATGACTCAGAACACTTTCCTTATCCGAGTCACTGCTTGAAATATTCCTGAACATTTTGAGACCAGGTCTCACGCTATTGGCTAGGGATTTAGTGTGTTGTTCAGTAATGGAATACTATTATTTAGTCACCTGTGATTCCCACCCGTCTTGGAGCCCAACAAGGGAACAAAGATGTACGCTCATTTATTGCGCTTCTCATGTCAGGGCTACACAGGGTGATAGACTCAAGTAAAGAAGAAACTGTATTCAACTTACCGTTGCCACTGCCCTCAGACGCTATGTCTGTTGTAAGGTTCCAAGAAAAAGTACGTTTCTTTCATGGTGACCTTTAAAAGCATGGAGATCAGTGATTCTGCATGTCTTTAACATAGCCCCTGTGTTTCATGACTGTTCGATTGATCAGACCGGGCCCTTCTGACCACCCATCTATCTAAAGTTGAGGTAGAAATAGTGTGTTGCATCGGGGTGGCAACCATAGGCCTCTTCTCTACTAAACTACCAGGCTCCTCTTCGCCAACGACACGGAATGCAACCCACAGCAAACGGGTTGCCTCCACTTAGTCGTCTCTTACGAAATGCAGGGGGGACATATAGTGTAAGTTTAGTTGCAGGCTTATAGAACAATTTATTGTTGTAGCAATGAAAAGGATATCTAAAGTAAAATCCAGATTTGACTGAGTCCAGAATCGATTGATCAGGTAAACAATAATTATGTTCCGCAATGCAGAAAGTATTCGTTCATTAAGTTTGGTTGAAAAATGGTGCAGTTATGACCAGTTGAATTTGTACATGGTTTATAGTGGCAATCATTTACATGACGTATATTAGATCTGAATGTTGGACAAGTTTTCAGAGTGCCTATAATTTCATAATGCCTCTCACCTGTGCTAACGATAATATTGGACGCCGGTGCACGTGTATCGGCAGAGGTTAGAGTTTACCCGACATATGGCGATAGGTTCATTGCAGGTTTAAAGAGCATTTTATTATCATGGCAAGTAAAAGGATATCTAAAGTAAAACATGGATTCGACCGAGTGCAGACTTTATTAATCAGGTCAACAATATTACGTAATTATATTCCGCAATGCATACATTACTGCATTCGGTAATATGGTAAACTTCCTCTGCTGATACGGGATATTTAGTAATTCAAATAATCGATAAGCCACAATATTTCTGAAAATGCATGTATTTGAATCCATATTCTCTGACTATTTGACGTCGATCCTTTGAAAATTCGATCAAAAAAGGAATGTAGGACGTTAAGGACGCCGTGAAGCAAATCAGGTGCATCCAATCTCCTAACAAAACTGATCAATAGGTAGATAGTGAGTAATTTCATAACTTTTCATTTGAGACTTTTTACATAAGATTGAAACATCTGATTTTGATAAAGCTATGAAAACGCTGGTTTAGACTCTTTAGAATGCTGCAAAAAAGTCAGTAAGAAGATAATTGTAAGAAGTGTCTGGTAATAGTTATAAAACACAGCGTAATATATCCTCTACAAGAAAACCATGATGTGATACATCATGTCAAAACGTAAAACAAATGGCAGTTAGAGCGCTGAGAAAGTTTAGAATTGTTCGGTCTTGAAATTACATTGGAGAATATCTCAAACAAAATTCTTTTTATTTTTAAAAAGAACACATGCAGTTTGTATCTGCACTCAAGAAAAATGACACAAAAGTATCATTGAACTTATTACGAGACAGACGCATTTTTGACTAGAGCAAAATTTCACCCGAGGTGTGGTTCCATAATTTTTCAGTTGTTTTTAACGCAATCGTTCAACCACTGACACGTAACTTTGATACTTCTCAAAAACTTGAAGACGAAGCACTAGATAGTGAAATCCAGAAAGACGCAGTCAGAGAAGCTATTCATTGCTTAAAGTTTAGGAAAGCAGCAGGTATTGATTTAGCTTCTGAAACTGTTACAGCAGCCGAATGTTATCTTCCACATGTGTTGACTCGTCTGTTTCATGCAATGTTTCGAGCCTCCTACTTCCGTAAGTAATGGTGTACATCAACAAATATACCTTTACATAAATCACATCAATCTTGAAAAGGAGAATTACAGAATAGTCTGAACCAACGAAGACCTCAGAATGGTCTGAACAAAAGAATTTAATTGGTGATGAACATGCGAGTTATAGATAACATATTTGTTTAACGCACATTCACATGAAAATATCGTCAGATTCTATTGTACATTTGTAGACTTTAAGAAAGAATTTGATAGAATAAATAGAGGAGCTTTGTGGCGTAACTTTTAGAACCTAAACATTAGTAGTAAAATTGTTAAAATGGTTAAAGCAATATATATGGATATAAAAGCTTCTGTTAGGGACCACAAAAGGGCAGAATAATACAATCAATTGTCTTTCTGTTGTATGTCAATGTTGCACTCTGTCACCGTAACATTGTTTTTTTTATATGAAATTCAAAGTGCATTGTCCAGTTACAGTCATGGAGTAAATGTTAAAACTATTTCTTTTGCTATATGCAGACGATCTAGTTGTTTTTTGCTGAAACACCTTTTGAGATGCAGTCCTAACTTAACAGACGTAGATTTTATTGCGATGAATGGAGATTAAAGGTTAATTTAGACAAAACAAATGTTGTGGTTTTCCGTAAAGAAAGCTACCTATATAAGCACGAAAAAAATAAACAAACAAACAAAAACGTTTTGTGGGAATCACAAATCAAAAGTGGCTTCATATTATAAATACCTAGGGCTGATATTCTCTTCATGTGATGTTTATAGTAAATGTCAAAACGTCATATCTGTACAAACATCTGAGTTATTATTCTTAGTGAAAAAGGCAAATTGTTTAGGTTTGGAAAATGATCGATAGACGTACTGACTAAGAGTTTTTATACTTAGATACAGACTTTCCTGTTTTATGGAGCTGAAATATGGGGCTGAAATATGGGGCTGAAATATGGGGCTGAAATATGGAGCTGAAATATGGAGCTGAAATATGGAGCTGAAATATGGGGCTGAAATATGGGGCTGAAATATGGAGCTGAAATATGGGGCTGAAATATGGGGCTGAAATATGGAGCTGAAATATGGGGCTGAAATATGGAGCTGAAATATGGGACTGAAATATGGGGCTGAAATATGGAGCTGAAATACGGAGCTGAAATATGGGGCTGAAATATGGAGCTGAAATATGGGGCTGAAATATGGAGCTGAAATATTTGGCTTTTGTGATGCGTCTGACATTGAAGTAGTACATACTAACTACCGTAAATATATATTGAAACTTGCTAAATTAACTGCAAAACAGTTTTGCTCTGTGTGAGTTAGGGAGAAACGGTCTTAAATCAACAAACATAATAAAGTCAAAAAAATATTGGTTGAAAATACCATAAATGTCGGAAAATAGGCTTCTTTTTAATATGTAACTACAATGGTCGTACTTGTACAAATGTAAAGAATGGGCTCATGACATCAACATCTATTCGTTTATTATGGTTATGAAAAGCTTGATACAACCAAGGTGCAGAACATGTACTAATAATTCTGAAATTGCTAAAGCAAAGATGTATTGATATTGACAAAAAAACTTGAATGCAAAAGGAATGAACTGGATAGATGAAGAGTTTGCAAATTAATTAAGTTAGACTTTAGTCAAGAACCAAATCTAGATATTATAGAAATCCCATTATTCCTTAGCTAACTTTGCAAACTTAGAGGCAGTTATCTGAATGCTAGGGTCAATATGAGAAGACACGATCATACTCCATGCAATGGAAGAATATATATCTTCTGTGAAAGTGAAATTGAAATGGAATACCAATATTGTATCTGAATGCAGGGCTTTTGAATTGCAGCATAAACAGTACTTACCTAAATATCTTTTCGTAAACCTTTCAGAGGAGAAATTTGTCTCTGTCCTGCAAAGTACATGTAAATGTACACTGAACTCAATATGTAAATGTTTATTATACGCACTTAAATATAGAAAGTAAATCAAAGAATGTTATAATATATAAACTAATAAATAATAATGATATAGTCATTATTTGTTTATGTATATTTTTTCTGTTTCACTGATTTATTATTAATGTTACATGTATTATGTAATTTGGGCCAGTGGCCTACAAGTCTGCACTAAAAAGTTTGTCCTTAAAAGAACTTACTGTTTGTTTCACGTCCAACTTGTCTGCGCTAAAAAGTTTGTCTTTAAAAGAACCTATTGTTTGTTTGTTTCAAATTGCGCTAAGATACTTTAACTACCTTTTTTGCAATAAACAAAATTAAAAAGAATCACACAAGTGGAGTAAAACATACGAAGATAAATACAGAAGATGAATAGAGTAAAGAAGTGTCTTAGCAATGTGACTGAAGAAGTACCTAAGCAAATTGAGGATTTCAGAAGTATTAGCACTAATTTATATGCTGCTCTTTAAGATGGTGTTAGATTCCATTTCTGAATAGATAAATCAGACTTGGACAGGGTCACTAAATCTAAAGCAAGGAACATAATCCGTTATTTACTTCTTTGAACTTGACTTGCTTCTTTGCTGATTAGCATAAGTCGACATTTTCTTGGCGAGGGGAAAATTAAGCTTTTTCAGTTTCTTTTATTACCATACAGCTCACCACAAGGACGGTTCCATTAAAAAATGCCGTCACTGGCAGCAATCGTAGTATAGTTTACACATTATTTATGTAATCTGTTGTCAAAAAGTAAAGGCATTCAGAAGATAATATTCGATTGGAAAGAATTCACGAGCTATGGTAAAAGTAGTAATGTTAATGAAAAAATCGAGCTTGATAGCTCTGACGAACAAATTTCAGATCACTATTTCTATTTCTATTAGAAATCCTTTTGTGGCGTCCTATTTTCATTTGATGAATGTCTTGCTTATTAACTGCTAAAGCCTTCGTATCTCGTAGCTTGTTTGGTCGTTTAAAGCTTAAGCGAAAGATAAAATTTGTATTTCTAGCTAGGAAAATAATGTAAAATTCTGTAATAAATTTTCTCTAGAATAGCATGCAAACTGCGTTTGTTCAAAATATTTCTTTATATTTTCACCAGTGTAAGTTAATTTTTGTGGGTTTAATTCCTCTATTGTATACATCTTGGAAAGACAAACTAACATGGCAGTGACCATAGTTGTATACGTAAATGTCTTTCTTGCACACGTATGATATAATTGTTTTCTCCAAAAATGATAAATTCAAACAGTTAAGGAGTGCCTTCTGTGTTCGATAAAGTCTACATTACATGAATGGTGCAAAGGACTAGCAAACTAACATACCATCTGCTGTGAAAATATTATATAATGGTAATTAATCATCGATCTAATTAGTAGCTTTCCATTGATTCTTATGATACAAAAGCATCTCTTAAACAAGATTGTACATGCATTGTGAGTTTCTTACTGTATGGAAGGGTCATATGATCTAGATCTGAGTAGCATACTCCCGTCATACTGGTTTTAATATGAATATTTTCTGCCTTGTCTTCACGTAGTGCATCTAGTTACACTACCTTCCAAAAATCACATCACAAGTGTAATTGATATGTCATCGACGAGTGATACATTACGTTCCATAGAATATGCAAATAAAAAGTACCTAATTACATGTCTATAAATGTATACATTACTAGTCTAAGGGTAATTAATTTCAGTATAAGCTATTTTCAGTTATAAAAGCATGGTAAATTGATTACTTTTCAGCTTTGAGGACACAATTTGAAGAAATAATAAAAAACGAAGATTTTTGTAAAGGAGGATAAATCAAACACAATGAACATTACATTTCAAAAGTAAATTTTGAAATATTTTCAAAGTAACCACGTTTTGTGTATCGAACTTCTCTTTTAATCGTCCTGTCTGACGCTGTTTTTTAAAACACTTTCCACTGTTACTTTTATTTGCATATGAAAATACTCACCATTATCTCAAGCTTTAATATCGAAGTCGACAACAATAAGTAAGGTGGACTCGTGTGTTGTGGATTCGAAGAAACAAACAAACACAGGCTTTACCCAATTAAACCAGGCGTTGTCTGTGCGTTTCAGATACGCACCAGTAATCATTATCACAGAAAATATCAGACACAAATATGCACTGTGGGAAGAAACTCTTGAAGAGCAAATTTTTTTCCAATATCATCTTAGGTTAGGCCATGCATTGATGGATGCTTTTACTTATAGGTGTTTAAGACTCCTGTGATAGACGAATGAGATCAGCATTTCTGCAATTCAAAATTTATTCGTGGTGAACAGTCCATGTGGAAGATTTGTCGATAGAAATGTAGCATAGTAAGTCAAGAAACACTGAGGAAATGTTTTAGCAGAATGACTGTGCTACTTTACATTTGTATAGTATCATGCTGATATGATGTAGCCAAAACAGTAGTAGCCGGTATATATAGCCGTGAATTTTGGATAGATAAATAATGTCTCTACGATAGAAGTAATAATGACACAAAGTTATAAGCCTCGAGGTATACACGGTAATAGATATTTACTGCTGAGTAGCCACTATACAATGTCGTATATATACATATATATATATATATATATATATATATATATATATATATATATATATATATATATATATATATATATATATATATATAAAGTGTATACGAACTTTTGACGTTATCGTTTAAAGTACAGGGTAATTATATTCCATTATTTTTGTTATAGAATTCAATGATTGATTTAATCACTAGCATCATTCAATAGATCAACTACATACTTATTAGATTAACTAGATTTACTACATATTTAATAGCTTTCAATAAATATATATCGTCAGGGATAATCTATACGAACTCAGCACCAGGTACATACTGTGATACATGTTTACAATTGAGTATCTACCTTCTACGAATACCGTATTTTTCTTAAACGTATTAACTTTAACATTATTTAAATTAAATCAGATTCATGGTGATATTATTAATAACAGCAGAAATAATAAATATGAACTTAGCATCAATGAAACTGCCACCAATACAACCACTGTGTAATACTCATGTATATTCACATTGCTTACGTTAATAAGCAATCATGTTCTTATTCTATTAAATTTGGTACTGAAATAATCATATTATATAAATGTATGGTGATATTATTAATAAAAGGAAACTTATGTACCTGGTTTATAACTTAATTATTCAGTTTATAATAGCCGGGTGATAGTTTAAAGTAAAGCAAGACTTTTAAGAGTTAGTATGGCGTAGACGTAGCACTGACGATTGCAGAACACAAAGTCGTTTTCGTTATGTATTCAGGACCCGTCACAGGTATAATTTATTTCATATTAACTGAGTACACCCGCTTACTGTCGTCGGTCAGTTGTAAAGATGACACCAAATTAGTGCCAAGAATATGAGCTGAAATTGATTAAAATTACAAGCGATGCGAACTTCCGGTGCACCATACCACGTAAAGGATATATTTCTCAATCACTATAGCTTGACTAACTTCCTGAGATCCTGAGATCCTGTGCTTAAAGCTAGGGTTCCAATAGTTATAGTCAAGCGCGTAAATGAACCAATCGAAGCGACATCTAGGCCCAATTGACGTAACAAAGCAAAACGACTCCTTTCCCTAAGGACGGTATGGTACGCCATAATCCTTAGTGGTGGCGTCCCGGCAGATTGACAGTCAAGAGTGAGCAGATGCGCTTTTGCAAAAAATGTCATCAAGATCAAAGGTTCAAGTACGGTTACAGGTTATAAAAACAGGTATAATTAATCATAAATACATAACATTAATAAAAACAATACATACTATTAATTCCTTAATTAAATGACGTGAAAGACAGAAGCGAGCAAAGAACAGAATCTAAGACATCTATACTTCGATCCTGAAAATCCAGTTCCTTTTACAAATATCAATCAATCGTGAGGACAAATTAAATATTTTAAAATTAAAATAACGAAAAGAACAGATAAGAGAACAAAATATTCTGAACTTAAAGAATGACTCAATGAACAATGTACATCCACATCACACAAGCAAGCAAGAAAAGATTTCCATACAGAAAGGTTTATGTTAGTTACGTAGATGATAAGTTCCAGGCAGAAATTGTTGACATGCAAGCATATCAAACATATAACAATGGATACAATACATTTTTACAGTGATAGCTGTCTTCTCAAAATATGCCTAAGCTAAAAAGTAAGAATAAAAATAAGACGACATATGCTACGCTTTTAAAGAAATATTTAATGAGTAAAAACCAGAAAAGATACAAATCACTCTTTTATTCAATGTGATGTTCCTAATTTCACAGTGGAGATTTTAAAATTCCTACATATAATTTTAGGAGACCCTGTAGTATATAACTTGGAAGATTTGAAAGGGAGAAAATATTGATGGAATATTGTACGAGGAAGAGTTATCTATATTCAACAAACAAGATGACGTGCTCAAGGCTGAGAAAAGTTTGAAGCCTAAACAAATAAATAGTACATGATATTTGCAGGTAAAATGGAAAGGATATGATGAATCTTTTAATAGCTAGGAACCAGAAAAAATATTTTATCACTAAAGTAATTTTTGAAACTGATTGTAGGTCCCACCTTCCTGAAATAACATCGCTAGATTCATATGTAAAAACAATTATATTATATAAATGGAGAAGAATATTACATGCTTTATATGTGGCGAAATTAAGCCGACTGATCAAATGAAAATTCGAAACACAAACAACAAAAGATGTAAAAACATATATATAATGAAAATTGACTGATATTATAATGGAGAAAATTACAAAATTAGAGAATGGAACAAAAAAATGATTACTTGTGAATGTGGAAAAACTGTGCAAAGAGGCTCAATGTTCATTCATAAAAAGTGGATTTCACACACAATTTTGAACTGGAAAATAGTACAATAAAGAGGTGAAACAATTTACACTGAATCATAAATTGAAGACAATAGTACTCTAATAAATGTGAAAACGTTGTAGAACGTCGTTTAATTCGTTTTCCAACGAGAAGAGAATTAAATAGAATTAATATTGATCAAACTAAAACTAAAATTGTAACAAAAAGGCTTGAAGACTCATTTATTTTATCTTGGAACGAATGGAGATTCGAAGTTGATAAAGAATCAATAATGAACCAGGATTTTTTTTTATTTTTGAAGCAGCTGAACCATTTAGGCCCTGTAAAAGTACAGTTAGATTTATAAATTTTAATTGGAGAGAAAAAGGTTGAATGGCACTTTTAGTTGGTATCATGGAACTTTACTAACCAACATTATGAATAAAATTGTTCGATGTTTTAAAAACAAAGCTTGGTCAGAAAGCATGCTATGACGTTAAATGCTGGATTGTAAAAATAAATTATTTAACTCTGCATATTGTCATATTTACATCAATAAGAGGATATTCATACATAGATTTACCCTACTCAACAATCCTGCCTTAATGTACAAAATAGGGACAATAAATGTTTTTATGTAATAGAATCTATTTTAAACCCACCGAGAGATCATCATTATAGACCACAAAAATATAAGCTTGATAAATATAATCATTGGTTTTATATTAGTCCAATAAATATGCACAATATAGAAAAATTTCAAACTGAATATAATATTTAAGTTAATGTCTTTGAAACAGTAGGCAAACGTATATGACCTGTTAGAATAACAGCAAGAGAAAGCTAAATCAGAGCTAAAAGCTAAATCTGCTAATCAGATTTGATGAAAAGAAAGACAATTATTATTATTGTGGAATAAAGGATTTGTCAAAATTGGTATGGTCACAAGTGAACAAAGACACACAAAATAAATTCTTTTGGACGAAGTGTCTGAAATATCTGTATTCTGAATGAATAGTATTAGGACATAAAAGCTAGATTACCACTATATTAAAGATGTCATGAAATATTTCAAATTTAATTCTCTTGGTGATCTACCTGACAAAAGCGTGAAGAAAGATAGTTTAATGTTATGTGATATTTTTGAGGAATTTAGAAATGTTTGTATTAATAATTATAAACTAGACCCAGCACATAATTGTATTGCACGAGTACGAGCCTATGATGCTGGTTTGAAATTAAATAAGGTAGAATTAGAATTGCTCACAGATAATGAAATGATTTTAATGATTGAATCTGGATTAGAGGGAGCGTCTGTATGATACCGAATAGATATGATATGCTAATTTTTGTATTAATTATCTTGTACTTTGCAATTGTCCTAAATAATTTATGTTTGGTAAGAAATAGAATAAGAAGAAAAAGGGGTCCGAGAGAAGTAAAAAATAATAATAATTTGGCTAGCAAGATTATCTCTTTAAGAAAATGTAAATTACGCCAGCTCCTATTCATAGACATACTAATAAATGTTTGTCTATTGTTTTGTGATATATGCCTTTAAAATCATGAGATATATTGGTTGTATTATAGGTGTCTTGATTGTCGACCTTGTCGTTGTAAATATAGGTTTTATTGTTATGACTGTAGGTGCTGTCTTTTTGATTGTAGTCACTGCATCCTGATTACAAGACTTTCACCATTTTCATCCTTCTTTTCTACATAATTGTTACTAACGTTTTCTTGTTTTACTCCGTGGTCTATTTTTTGTTTTACTAATTGCCACAGACTGCTATTCAGCTACGGTATTATACTATTTACCACGTCGATATTTTATAGAAGTATGTATTACAAGATTAAATGTATCTGATGGCTTTTGTAAAGTGTTATTATAGCCTACTACGCTAACTATTTTTATCCACATATCACTAGGTGAACAAATACACCATCACCACCAGCTGCATAATTTAGTCTAACTTTTGAATCTGAGATATCTGACTGTGTCTTAAGCAGTGGAAACAGACTGTGCACTACATGTTCTATTTTGTACTTGACTACCTAAAATACACATTAATTAAGATCATGTATTTTTATTATTATGTACTCATTTTTTCTCCATTAACTTTGCATTGTCAGAATCGTTCAGTATTTCTCCATACTGCACGGCTTCATACTGCACGACACGTGTGTCTAAAAATAGTATCGCGTGTTAGGAACTACTTTTTATTGTAAACAAACAATGTACGCAAATGTAGCAGACACCGGAGATTTTGCTTTATTAGATTTGTCTGTGGATGAACTAAGCAAGCTGTTTGCGAGTACAGATGATAAATCAGACACGTGAGACATGCAGTATTGAAAATATCATTCTGATAATTTAAACACTTATTTAGCCTATGGTTCCGACTATGAATCGTGTTCTCTAGAGTCTATAAAAAATAGCATAAAAAGGCATCTTAAGACCAAATGATATTCCGTTTCTCTCAGAGACCGCCAAATTTTACAAGTCCAAGCACTAAATTAAAAAAAAAACAACTAAAGAAGGCGGATTTTGGTATAAAAGCAAGTGCCAATAAGCCACGATAACGAAGAAGCCTTATTTTCCGCTGACGAAATGGGCTCTCAGACCCCAGCCGCTTTGCAATTTTGCCTGTTTTAATTTCTTGAGAAAATGTTTGGATTTATAGTAAAAGTCATATAGGTCATGTAGCTTGAGTCCATCCAACAAAGATCGTGCAAGTGACAGTACATATAAATATGTCATCTATAGCTGGTAATAGGAATGACAATAAATGTACTTACTTTTCTGCACCTTGAATTTCTTCAAAATGTACTTTCTGATCCACGGCGCGAAACTGCACTGCAATCTAGACTACATTTCCAACAAAAATCACATTCCAAAAAGAGAATTTACTGCACTCCAAAACGAAATGATTTTGATATTCCCTAGCAAAAATATTTAATCCTGCATCTTCTTGAGAATTTCCATTACAAGAATTTCATATTTTGTCGACCTTATTATTCCAAACTATCAATGGCAGAACAGTAACACACGTGTAGCTTGCTGTTGACGCCAGTCCCTCCAGCTACATGTACATCGTACGTAATCGACACAGCTAATAACGCAAGTCCACCACAGCTAAAAGAGCAGAATTTAGTTAAATCGACAGAAAAACAAAATCCCTCCATTCCAGATCAACTGGGAAAGTTGTTCCAAGGCGCAGTCATTCACAATATGACTCAAAATTTCAATTTTAAGTAGACCAAAATGAGATTTCTTTTTGAAACGAATGACTGAGCGCGCGGTACTCTACCAAGTTCAAAGGTCACTGGGCGGTGCCATGAGCGTATGAATACTCTTACTGTGTATTTGTTTAACTATGGTTATGTATTTACTTTGGAATACAGCAGAAATTCAGTTACTTTATCCCTTGTAGTGTGTTCATTTTATTATTCAGCCTTAGGTGGAAAAGCAAAATGAGTATATAACAAAAAGGTTACTACATTTGTATATGAAAATATGAACTCGTTTTTTCTGAGCTATACTGCACTCCTGACGTTGTGAAGTATAGCTCAAAAAAACTGGTTCATATTTTCCCATACAAATGCAGTAACCTATAATTACTAGATGTTCCTTTGTCCGTTAGTCCTTGCTGTCTTGTAGAAGAAAAAAACAAGTTCATCCTAATTATTCTTCTGGTGCTGTTTGAGAGTTATACTGCTTACGGCTGTATCGTATCCATCATCCGCTATTCTACCATTTGTCTGCTTCATATATTTCTTGTCCGCTTGCTTCATCAGACATTTCTCTCTCAGTTTTGTAATAGGTTTTTGGCCCATTAATAACAATTAAATTCTTCCCTTTTAGGTATCTCCAATCATGATTTGGTGGAATATTAAAGCGTTATTATAAATTATATTAAATGGTTTAAATTTAATGTGGTTTGGTTTGATTAGAAACTTGTTAATCAGGTAATGGTACTGAGCATTCAGACAACAGTTTTTGTATCTGAAAGTATGTAAAACCTGTATATCGATTTTGCTAACTCGGGTATCATTTTATCTCATCAATGCGAAAAGCTATACCGCACCCTGGTGTTTCCATCCTTACTGGCCAATTAAATTGAATTTGCCACAATTTCATACCGCACTGTGCTCTGTAACTATTCATTGAATCGTCATTATCAAATTGTAAAATGTAATTACACAAAATGTTGAGTGTTTTGTATGAAAAAAAGTTATTTTCTTTGTAGAATATTTTATATTTTTAAATGTTTCTGCGATGTCTTTATACTTGGGGCATAAAACTGATTTGCAGTACACGTATAATGTGCATTATCTCATAGTTTTTTTGTTGTTCGTTTTCTTTTTGTTTGTTTGTTTGTTGTTGTTTTTTTTCTTTTTTTTTTCCTTTTTTTTTCTTAATCTGATGATCATTATTTATTTATATAAAACAACGAATCACTGTTATATGCACTAACTAATAATATTATTTCAAATACTTTATCTATATGAAATTATAACAAAGTAAAACGGAAGATACGTGGTGGTCGCCAACATTGCTTCTCTAGCTCAGCGGAGCTGTAATGGTTTTTATTTACAGTTTTACAACTTCATTCGTTAATACTTTACAATTGTTACTCAGTTTTTGAAATAAAAAAGGTATCATTCTAACGCCAAGGTCTATCTACGTAAGGTTATCATTATGAGGCTTTCATGTGCAATTACTGACTCTATCTGGGTTTAAATACTGAAAAATACTGTCTGGCTCGAGAAAAGAAGCTAATCTTATAGACTGGAAACTCTTAAATTACTACGAAAAAGTTAAAATTATGGATAATAGATTATGATAATTTGTTTTAGAAAACAAAATTGGGAGGATAGGATGCTTAGTTAGGGGCGGATCCAGAAATATCGTTTAACATCGTTTAGAGCGGAGAGGGGTGTACACAAGTAGGTGCGAGGTCTGTGGGATGGATCCCCGATGTGGGGTCCATGGTGCAAAGTCCCCAGAAGCTCCTACATTTTAAGCGTTTCCAGGGTATAGTTTTGACGATCTAACTGTAAAAACAAGCATACTGTAAGAACGTTCCGGTTGTTTCGCGCTTATTTTTATTTTTTTCTTTCTTTTTTTTTTTTTTTTTGGGGGGGGGGGGACGCTAGCCGGTTAGTGCATCCGCCATTAGCTAGTAACCTAATGGGAATAGCCTAGTGGGGATTGGTGACCTAACTTTTTTTATTTTTTATTTTTGTTTTTTGCAATTGTTTTTCTTTTTTTAAATTGGATTGTTGGAAGCCTATTGTTTATTTTAAACAACAATTGGAGGGTTGGTTACCTGTGGTGGGGTTAATTTGGAGCAGTAGCTAGTATATTTGAAAAAGTTTTAGGGTTGGTGGCTTAGGTCTTTTTTTTAAAATGTTGACGGTTAGCTGCTTTGTTTGTTTTTTTGTTTTTTTATAATTTTGACTTAGGGTGTTTTCTTTTTTTTAAGATTGGTGGCCTAATGTTTTAAAAATGTATTGGATCGGGGTGTGGGTGGTCTAAGGGTATTTTTTAAAATTCTTTTTATCGCGTTGTGAATAGAGTATTTGTGCTTGAAAAAAATAAAAATAAACGGATATTAGGGTGGTTACGTAAGATTGTTTTTTTAAATTGCAGATCGGTGACCTGGGATTTTCAATAAAAAAAAATAAAACGGATAGGATATAGGTTTTATATACCACTAGCAGATAATGCCACATCTGCCATCATTTGTATAGTGTGACAGCAAAAACATACGTGTCTTAATGAAAGGCGATTGCTCTAATTTTCAGTACATCCTTTCTGTGAATCAAATAGCAATTACTAAAAGCTTATATAGGAAAATCGAGAGACAAAACACTTTCTCTGGGATCAGATTCTCTATACATGAGACGTTGACCTATTTCTTATTGATTTTATTTCCCGTGATTATAACAGTTTCTCATATGCTGCATTTATTTTTTATTATTTATCGCTTAAATATAATATATTCTGACCTAATATTTGTAGGAAAATACATCGCCCAGTTCATGACATGGGCAAATTAGCAATTATAGTAGATTCATTTTGGCTCAAAGCCTGTTTTCAAGTCAAACATTATACCATAAGCCAATATCTTCTACGGTAGAACAAGACGAAACAGGACAGTGAGGATGGAAACAAACTAATCACATAAGGGATTGGTTTGAAAGGTTTACAGCATAATGATGTCTGTACAGAGATGGAATAGATAATTGAGATAATGTACTACAACGTCTAGGAAAAAGATTATATGTGCCGTAGGCATTGTAAAACCATTCAGTTATTAATAATAGATATTTGGTCTGTCATATAACTAAGATGCTTTGTACACCTACATCTACACACTACCTTATGGTATTTCTCTGAATAAACCATAGGCTTGTAACAAAGCTGAAGACTCCTACGATTGTCATATCTGGAGATTTCCTTCTTGGATAAAGAACAATCATGTCTGTCCGATTCCAATGATAGATTCTTGCCAGGGTTGCCAAATTGGACCATATTTGAAATTGGTCAAGTGTAGTAAGTCCTTTTATATATATCAAACGGGTCAGAATTTCTGGCTAAGAACAGCATAGATCAATGTTCTTCATTTCATCCGAACGTTCACTATATTTGGACTGTATATATTGCGGCATTTAAAACGCGCTCTTTCATTCGGTAAACGGTAACATTTCAAACTTAATCCGATAGTTCTTCACAGTAATGGATCATGTGTCATTTTTTCCGGTAATCTGTGCGCCTTATTTTGCTCTATTCGGTACACAGTGCCTAATTTCCATTAATTCTGTGCGACCTCTATCTTTTTATTTTCCTTCAGTTTGTCATTAACACAGGGCAAAAGTCGTACAGATATATCAGAAATAAAGATGATCTACTCACGCAGGTTCCGAACCACATTCTTTTATTCTTTGTAATTCACAGTGGATTGGTTATGAAACAAATGTGCATGAAGACAAATGTATTAACAAGAATTCACGATACATTAAACTTGATCAAGATAGTAGTCTCGGTTGATATATTATCACGTTTTCCCCGTTTAAACATAATATTAATTAATTTGGTATTTACTATTATTTTATCTTGCAATCTGGGTAGAATGATATTCTGAAATTTACTACTCTTATAAGATACACTTTTACAACGTTCTGTAGGTTCAGTAAGAACTACATTTGTTATCATCAATTGGTTGAGATGGTCTTCCTCAAATATAATTCATATTATATATTGTAAATGATACGTTTTATATATTATTCTATAAATTTTGGATGTGAGCGAAAACGAACCCCACTCATCCTTGCCCAATATTTGTCTCTGGACACCGCTTCTATTTAATTATCTTTGCGATTTATTAACACAGTGTTGTGATGTGTATTAAAAGATCGAAGTTAAAAACCGGTCGGTCGTTAGTAAGGGGTAGGTAACATATGCTACATATTAATTATCTTTGGTGGACTAGGTGAAATGTATTTACCTAATTGTATCAAACAAGGTGTAATAAGAAAACACCTGTTGGTGTATCTCGTGGTGTACTGAATAGCAGGCTAATTAGCCTCCCTCTATAGTCAGTTAATATTGATAGGTGGTCAATTAGGTGTATAATTTCACCTGTCAATTACAGTGTCAGAAAGTTTCAAATGCCTAACAGCCAATCAGGTTACGATAAGAAGAGATTTTCTCGACGACAGCCAAATTCAGAATGATGGAAAGGTGATGATGATTTTGCAATTTACGACGTGTGCTGTCATTCGGCCATGTACGTCGGTTGTGATGGAAAGGGATAACCCGGTCTCTTTTATAACGGGGCGCCGGTTTTTAACTATTTGCTCAAGAACTCTTTTCACATTGATTGATATTTAGAAAAAAGAAGTTGTTTCACTATTGTACTCCCCTAATTAAGAAACTTGTCAGCACAAATCTCTGATTGACATACCTTCAAAGGTCAAAATAGTAGCCTTGAGAGGTTTACAAGGGGGTCTTAGTCCAGTAAATTTACTCAAAATAGGGGCTTGACCCAGGACAAATCGCAACAGAATTGATTTCGATCGTATGATGCTTTGAAAGGTCTATAGATCAATATATAAAAAGTCCCCCAAAATCTAATGATGGAAAATTAATTAAAATTGGCATTAATTAATTAACTAATTCAATTACGCTCATCTTTCATACTTGCGCTAATAACTATGATAGTTACACCATTGTAAAACTATTTCTTACACTATTTTCCTCAAAATATATGAAGATATGAACAAACATTAAAACATCAGTCGAAATAGCATAAATATCTTCGTCAAAATTATCATCATCTTCTTCTCATGTTGGATGTGGGGAGTTGAGATAAGTTGTGCCTCTACAATGTATACAGGCTGCTGAACATTCTATATTGTGTTTTTTTTTACAACTGCATCTCAAGGTACTATAATCTGTTGTGCAGTTGCATCCTACTATCTGCAGAAGTTCCTTTGGTGCTGGAGTTAAATAAGTCATGTTATGTAACATTACACTTTCATCAATTTTCCAACCACATTCTGCTGGATTTAAGTCTGTGGCACCCAACGATAGCTTGACTTGATAGTACACGTTTAAACTGTGGTTCTTTGCTGCAGCAGCAGTTGGTGGTAAATTCTGTGGCTGAAAAGAAGCGCTTCTGTTTGCAACTTTCTCACAAAACATGTCATAACGGAGATTGCCCAGTCCTTCTCCGTATTTTCCACTGGACATGCAAACAAAGGCATGTTCCGGTGCAGCATGCCCGAGGAGAGGGGGTGGGGGGCACGGGGGGAGGCGAATTGCCCAGAGGCTCGGCGATTTCTTGTGGCCCGCCGTCAACTCCGTTATAACAATTCTATTAATCTTTGCAGTAACTATTAAAATTTGTTTCTTGCAAGAGTCTAAGTTATGGTAGATTACTACATGTTTTATATGCCAAACTGTACACAGAGTTTTATATACAAATAATTAAACTAGTTTTGGGGCCCATGATTGTTCTGCCCAGGGGCTCGGAATTTCTGTCGGCGACTTCCCATCAGCAATGACATCATCTGCTCTGACATGTGGCACAGGTAGGAATGAGATCTTTAAACTTTACATTCTTTTGTGCATTTCGTAGAGCTACACCTTTTCATATTCCCAAAAATCTGGATGTTGTGTCACATCCAAGGAGTGCATGGATTGGGAGTATCAAGGTGCACAGTTATTGTCCAAGTGTTTCTATTATAACTTTGATGTTCCGGAGTTTTACTTTTCCTACTGAACTTTGTTTTGGTTCAAGCCTTACGAGGATTCTATGGGTAGTAAGGTTAGCACAATGCACAAGGAGTACTAATAAATCTGTGTCTTATCCTACAAAAATAGTTTCCGTCGCCTTGGCAATTTCTACTGCAGAAAACACTATGAGAAGATCCGCATCTCATTTTGCATGACGAGTAACGACGCCGCTCTTTTGTAATTTATAACTAAGCAAGTTTATGCAGCATTGCTTGCATTCTTGTTATTAAGAAACTGTTCTTTTTTGCTTCGTAACATCATATCTGTTGAGTAATTGACTGTGGTACCAGTTATGTCATTTGTCCTTATGTTGTGTGTCACATCTTTGGCCATTATTTATGACCATGGCAGGTATCTTGATGAATACAGTTGTCTATTATATTTTCTTTTGTTGCAGGGAAGTCCTATTGCCATGACTGTGTTTTATCAACTTGATACAGCTAGAACCATTTTTCAGGGTATACTGTAATTTTCTCAAATACAGTATAAATAATATAAACTGATCCCATTTTTGCTGAGCATGTGTTTAGCAGTTAGTGAGACCAAGGTATTATTTTTCCATTGGTAAAGGTGACATCATTGACTCCATCATCTCCAGTGTGCAATACATCCAGAATACCAGAATATGAGATTTGACGAAATATTCCGTGAAATTTGAGTAAATTCTGTGAGATCTGACTTTGTTCCCAACGTCATACATCACATATGTTCTGTACTGATGCAACGTGCAAAAATATTGTCCTTTGGGTTCACTTTTACCATATTTTAATAAGTTGCAGATTGTGTGAAATATGCACACAGTACTGACTGATCCATGTTTCTTCACTTCATCTACATGCAGATCTTCCTAGTTATAATGTGGTAGCTGGGGACTGTAATTTGGTATGCATGTATTCTATCCATAGCTGCAGTTCTGTTTTGTTGGTTGCGTTTTGCGTCTTCTAATTTACGATGAATTCTCTGAAAAATGTCAGAAATTAGAGTATCTTCCTAGTTGGTTTCATGGTCCATGATTTTCTCCTAGATTTCTCCAATGTTGATCATGACTTGGTTAATATAATCATTTGTTTCTACATTCTCGGTCTGATTATGACTTTCTCTAGCTTCCTTTTCAAATCTTGCTTTGTTAGAGGTGGTGTCACTATTGCGCTGTTCATCAGCTCCAAACGCAGATTCATTATATTTGCCACTTGATGATCCACATTAGGTAAAGGCATCTTGGAAGTATCACGAACAAGCAATGCATGAAGCATGGTGTCCACAAGAAAATGCGCACGAATACCTTTTGCCATGGTCCTTCCACTTAATATCTGTCCAACTTCAGTACTGGCATATACATCTTCTGGAACTTCATGCAAACCAGAACCTGCCATGATGTGTAAAATGCTTCCAAGAAAGCTCATAAATAATATGCAGACAGCCTAACCTCAAAAGCAATGTCTCTTATTCCATCTTCATTTCCGTTTTCGAGTTTGATTATCATTGCCTTCCACCAAAGGGTCTAGTCAAAGGTCAGAACGGGTACAATGCTGTATTTTTTCCTTGATCACAAACAAATTTCATGGTTGAGTTGATACAATACCTATCATTCGGATCCATATTTATCATGGCACTTGCCAGGATATTCTCCTTGATAAACGGCCTGCATCATACCGGACCATAAAGGCCTATTGGATTTGAGAGGCCAAGTTACTTTCCACAAAAGATCAAAAGATGATGTGGGGTCTGTCATATTTAAAGCCTTCGGTGCCTCGTAGATCAGCTTATCTGTCATGCTACCGTCGGTCCTGTAGAAATAGATATTGTTTCACCCAACTGCATGTATGTCACTTGTACTTTGGGGATATATCTTTTGCTTTTTGTCCCTGGTGTTATGACAGCAATTATACCCATTCGATGGACTGTGTTCTTGCCATCCAATGTTACCAGATTATGGTCCACATTGTCGCCTATAAAGTGTGTACAATTCCCTTGTGTGTTTCTAGGCAGTTCAGTACAGTGAGAAACTACTGCACTACGTTCAAACCTTTGAACTTCTGCATAAGAACAGCAACAGTCTTGGTTGTGCAATTGAAACAAGCGTGAAACACAAAAAAGCAACCGTCATTAGAAACATTTTAATAGCGTTTTAAGGAAAAAATCAAACACAAAATTGTCATAACTGTGACAATTGGAATGCTATGAACAAAATATAAACTGTATTGGAAAGTTAATGAAATGAGACTTCAAATGATGTATCATACAACATGTTATGTTCCATCTTTTACAAACTGCATTATTAATTTAACTGTGACCCATAATTTTTTAGTTAATTAAGTATGGCTAATTAACCAATGTTCCCACCATGGGACTTTGGGGGATTTTTTATATGTGAATCCATACAACCTTCCAACTCAAATGCAACTGGTTTCATTTCTGTTGCAATTTGTCCTGGGTCAAACCACTATTTTGACTGGACTATCTGGCTTCGATTTTTGTTTCGTACTAAATGAATAGAATGTATAAGCTGTTTTGCACTATAGTCAATTTAACACTGGAATCTAAACCTTCCTTTTGTGAACAGAAATTTATGAAAACAACATGGAGTAAATATACTTCCCATGTTTATTTCACGACGACTTCATAATAATGGTATATGTGCTGTATGTAAATACATCAAGAGATAATCTTACCAAACTGCAATTTTTTCGTTAAAGAAGTCAAACTACACAGCATAGATGTTCGAACATTCATTTGATATATGAATGAGAAGGTCAACAATACTGAATTTCTCTTTCTTACTAACAGTTAGTTTCTCAATAATGAAAGTTTTAAGTACAGGGCTTAAAAATATATCCAGCCCCCCCCCCTCCACACACACACACATTTTCTGCATAAAATTCTAAACCCCCAGGGTGAATACAACATGATTATATGTCTATATTTGACAAAAGATTCGCAGATCGTTTACAGCCATTATCTGTGTATTTAAGATGCATCATTAACTGTTAATTATTTGAGAGCCAAGGAAGAGTTTCGACGTGTTAATATTATTACTATCGATCATGGACTTATTATAGCAAATAAAAAAATTTTGAAAGTAAATAATAACAAAATAACTACAGAAAAACTTTAGTTTTCTGATGATGAAATAGGACCATGTCACCTACGGGTGCATTGGAGGAAAATTGACAATTATAGTGCTTTAAGTGGAGGAAAATTAAATCGATGGATTGAAATATCCTCGACAAGACTTGACGATTTTTTACAGTATGAAAAAGAACGAGATGGAGATTTATGTTTGTCCTGAAATATCAATACTTTTGATAAAACATCCAATCAGTTATTTTTATCATACATGGTGACGGAGAATCGAATTACTACTGACTCCTTTACAATAATAAATACGGTGGATTCTTAAAAAGTCCAAACACCTTGAACTTAATTCTTTATCTTTGCTTTTGTAGAACTTCCCTTGTAGTCGGGACCATATAACCAGTATTGTGCATAAACATACATACATACATACCAACTTAATGGTCGATAGTAGTTGCGAGAAGTTTCGATTATTTCCTTGTGCATATACAGTCATACACCAGTCACATCTAATCAACTAACAAATCTTAGTAATCTTTACTTCTTCTTCTTCTTCTTCTAATTATTATTATTATAATTATTAGTATCAACCTCATAATTTGTAGTAGCAACAGCAGTAGCAGCACCACAACCAGTAGTAGTAATAGTAGTAGTGGATCATATGAAATTCACAAAGCCTGCTTTTTGTGTGGCCATGTTGTACCCTAGTTTTCGTTATTATTATTATTAGTATTATTATTATTTTTTTTTTTTACGTGCATTATGATTTACGAAAATTACAGCTGTGGCTGTCGCAACTTACGTTCTTTCGATAAATCAATATATGCTATTAAACACGAAAGAAAAGCCGGCACATAAGAATAATTGCAGGCGATAAAGTGGGCTGGTTGTATGTCGTATTTCTGCAAACTTCGGTAATAACATAAATATTCTAAGCCCATTTATTGATTCATCAACCATTCTAGTTAGATGGTAAAGACCTGTGATAGAAAGGATAGATCTTTCTCGATGGGAAAACTTTATAGGGTACGTCGGGGATAAGTTAATCCCAGAACTAGTGCGTTAAGAACGAGATATGCCGAAGAAGCTATTACTTTGTTGAATTCCTTGTTCGCCGTAATGTTTCAAACAGCAGACTGCACAATGTTTTAAATATAAATTCGATCTATGTCAAGCCGGTTTTGTGTACGATAGCCTTTAATTGTATAGGGGTTCTTCATAATGTAATTTAGATTCGGCAACTGAAAGTTTATACGACAGTAAACGCAGATAAAAACAAGAAAACAAGAATATACTCCATAACTAATTCACGTTTGCCTTTGATTTTTTAAAATGTTTTTATCTCTCTGTTTTCCTTTCTTGACCTTCAAACTCTGTCGCGTAAGATATTCTCGCTTTTTATAATCAGCTATTTTCAGCATGGAAGACGTTCCCCGTGCCCTTGCGCCGATCAATTTTCCACGTGGACGTTCTTCAAATTAGCAAGTTGTAAAAAAGAAAGAAAGAAGTATCTGAATACATAAGTCAAGAATGTTTACTTCTATTTTTTTTTAAATGACTTGAAGCTGATTTATCTTGTCACCTTCAAAATTATACGTGTGATAGTTCTTGCTAGGTCCTTCTCGGATCAATCCGAATCTTGAAAGGGTCATCTTTAGTCAGCATTCAAGCCTTGCAATTTTCCTGGATATAGCTTTAAATAAGGGATTTTCAGCAATAAAACGATAAACACAAATCGAAATAAAACTGTTGAAGTAACTTTGTATCTTCTGTGTATTGCGCACAAAGAAAGTGGCGAGAGAGAGAGAGAGAGTGATTATGTGTGTGCGTGTGTTTGTGTGTGTGAGTGTGTGCGTCTGTGTGTGTGCATTTTGCGATTTTCCCTGAAATTCCAATCTTTCTATCAGTGTTACTGAACTGAGCCAGCGTCAAGACGTACATAAATCATAGCGGGAGTATCTTCGAAAATATCTGAGATTGTCCGCGTGACAGTGTTTTGATTAGTAACTTTAAAAAGGATAAACATTCTTCTTTAACTATTAGGGTTTGTTTTCTGTAGCAGCAACCAATGCTCATATTTGAGAGTTTTAGTGCACTTTAAGTAAAATATCAGCCTACCACCTATTTATCATAATGGGTCTAGCTATTCATATCAATCGCATAAAAAGGTGCCTGACCTGTAGCTGTAAAAGAATTGTTACATCCTGGAAACTGTTTGTTCGTACATTTAAATGCATATACGGAAAGGAAGGTTAACTTGTCTCCTTGTCTACAAACTTAGCATGATGCACTCATCAGTGATACTTTAAGTTTCTCAGCCCCGTAACTTCAAAAACACCCCCGCATGTCTATCTCTCTCTCTCTCTCTCTCTCTCTCTCTCACACACACACACACACACACACACACACACACACACTCACTCACACACACACACATATCACACACACATACATATCACACACACACACACACACACAAACGTTCAGCTAAGAATGATCTCTTTGTAGACATGATAATATCAAAAGACTTTTGCACTAAGTGCACTCGGCTTCACAAAACTTTCAAGGTGTTCCAAGTCAGATTTAAGAAAGTAAAATTTGCTCTGCCCATGCCCTCAATGCATGTTTGATATGATTTCCTGACTGAAGGAAATCTTGCAGGCCTATATTGTTTCATTGTATTAAGTACGAATTTACGTGTTCGAATCACAAACTACGCAGTTTATTCATAAATATTAACATCTGATCGTGGTTATATGATGGAGTTTATTCATATATATGAACATCTGATCGTGGTTATATGATGGCATTTATTCATAGATATTAACATCTGATCGTGGTTATATGATGGTGTTTCGACCAAGGAAATTGACTGTTATATACAATATCGATACTAATTACAATTATTTCGGCATATTACGTTTTTAAACTAATAACTTGCAATTGTTCTCGTGTTACTTTGTAGAGTTATGTATATTGAATTTATAATATGTGTCCATGAGGTAAGTTGTACTTTAGTGGTCATTTTGTAAACAACATGCTTACTGCATTTGAGTTCAAGGTTAGTCTTGTTTTCATAGCATTCAGTACTTAGATTGGAACTTTCCATGTCCTGACATGAGAAAAATCAGGTACACCAATAAAATTCCATTTAGAGTTACTCATATTCTAGAATATTCTGTGATGTGACTTGTCTTATGTTCATACAGCATTTGGTAAACAAGATTCCATTCCTATTCAAAACTTCATGTCATTAAGATCAGTCTATTAAGGAATTTATTTTAGTAATCAGATCTTACAGTTGTCAAAATCAGAACTAATTCAGATAGGGGAATTATTGATTTGAAATATTCATTGGAATTACCAAAGTGTTCATTCTCATATTGGATTATTTCTTAACTTTGGGATTTATGTAAATTCATTCAAAGATATTCTGGATTACATCATTCAGGCATATCAGGACATTTAAGATTACTGGCACATCAGACATTCAAGGCTACAGGAATTCATTCGGAACATTCTACATTTAGGACTTGTGATTAGGACACTTAGGATTATTGGATTTCAATTAACGTTACTATAAGTGTCTTTTGAATTTTCACTTTAATTGTCAAGAAATAAATTGCTTGTCGATTTACTTACGTTGTTGGTTTCACTTTCTTTCTGTTACATTATTGTAAGACCTAGAGTCGTAACAGTAGGAATAGATACTATAACTTTCATATGTTTAATATTTAAACCATTTATTGTGAGAATTTTGAAGTTTAATAATACTTTGAAAGACTCAAAGAACATTGATTTGTATCTTATAAACTTCATTGTAGAGATAAGACCTCCAACTTTTTAAATTATTTAATAGTCAGAAGCCATCTGCTAAAAATGTAAAAATGCGTTAAAATGGACACAACTTTGCTAAGAAATCAAATAATTACGCTTGAAAGTGATACAGGTGCGTAAATATAATCAAAAGTTGGGATACCGTAAATCTAATATTCACGAACAATATCCCACGAAAAGAATATCACGCCCTTTCTAAATCGCGACCGAGATAAATAATATTATTTCTACTCACTAGGTATTACGCACCCTTACTTTCAGATAGGATCCAGTGACGGCGCGATGGGGGTGGGAGGGGAGCGCAATTGCCCCAGGGCGCCTGGAGGGGGTGGAGCCGTATGGAGCTTTTTTTTTGCAGCTGTAACCGGGGCGCAGATGGGGGGGGGGGGGGGGTTGGCAATTGACATAAAAACTGTTCTCTGTGGCAAAGTAGGGGCGCCACTAAACAACATTACCCCCGGGAACCTCGGTAGAGACACCACTAAAGAACATTGTCCGCGGGCGCCTCAAACTCTCGCACCGCCACTGATAGGATCTATTTATGAACATATATATATATATATATATATATATATATATATATATAGACACGAGTCTTTTCAAACATCGTAAGGTTACACATGACATTCCACTAATAAAATTTGAAAGACATATAAGACTAATAGCAGAGTGATGATACTGAACTCGGGCAAAATCTACAAGGCAAACTTAAATCAGTGAACATATAACAAGGAACAATATTTAGTTTTATTTTTCATGTCATTAAATTTTGCAATACTTTATACATATGTTATCTACTTTCACACACAAACACACACACAAACAAACACACACGCACACATGAATGCTTCATGACGATTCAACGAACTTACTATCAAACATAAAATCAAACACACATGAACTTAAGCATGCAACGGCAAAAGAAAATATGTTTCGCCCATTGTCTATATTCTGGAAAATTTTACCAATGATTCATTTTCATAGCAAATCTAAAAAGATAACAAATTAAAATTAAAAAACTCCACTCAATAATCTTTTGAAAGAATCTGCATAATTATCTAGTCAAAGTAGCACAGTTAGTGGAAACATTAAATGCCCTTGATATACCATTTTTTTTTTGGTGGCGGATCTTAATATTAGCAAATCTGGTAATAAGAAGGGAAACGATATGTAAAGTATAGATGCATAGGGAGAGAAAAGACTAGTGACAGGTCAGGTCGACAGACAGAAAACAGGCAGATATACTTAACACAAAAGTAGACATGGACATACATACATACATACATACATACATACATACATACATACATACATACATACATACATACATACATACATACATACATACATACATACATACCAAGATACATACATACATACCAAGATACATACATAGATACAATTAAGCTCATTAATACCAAATCCGTTTAGTTTAATAACTCGGAATCCGACTGAAAATGATTGGGATCAACTTTTATTTCATTATTTGCTGAACAGACTCGTTATTTCCGACTTCTCTGTATTTTAACGAAAGGAGTGGAAACAAAAGTATCATACTAAAAGCAGTAAGAGATATGAGATAGATTGACTGAAAGAATATATATATATATATATATATATATATATATATATATATATATATATATATATATATATATATATTATATATACGAATAAATAATATTATCATACAGATGAGAGAATTTTAATTCGTACCTACAGAGATTCGAACCAGGATCCGCGGGTTACGGCACCAATCGCCTTGCCTGTAAGCACCAACCCCAATACCACCTCGACCATGCACACATCACCAAAAAATGATTCTACAAAGCCGGTGGTATCGGCATTCGTGCGCACGTAGCATCTTCGGTGCTTTTCCTTTTTCGTGATGTCATGCTAAACGTCAGTACAGTTGTAGTATAATACAATCATGTCTTCATATTGTTTGCAATGCCGCATGAAAACTCGTACTGAAAATCCAAACACGTAATGGTAGAGCCGCGATTGCTGGAACGTGTGTTCGATGTGGAGCAAAGAAGGTTACATTCCTACTTCCAGTTCCATTTACGGACGCAAACGTGGGTTTAAAAAAAATGTCGGTGGTGATGTCGCTGCTGCGTTAGCGAAACTACCTGGAACACCAGTGAGTAAATACCCTGGTGAAAAACACATCCCTGGATATAATTACTGTGGGCCTGGAACACGGCTGAATATACTACTTGATTCTAACAACCAACCAAAGCCTGGAGAAGCACTTATAAAGCATCAAACGATGCCCGTGAACGCCAACGTGCTGATATAGATCTCATCCATGATTTATACGCTATTAATCCTACACTCGGAGAAAGAATCGCTAGATGGATCATGAAAGGAGGTATGGAGGCTAAGATTATTTCAGGAGCCAAGCCACTAGGAGGTGAACAAAGTTCACTCATTGAAGGTAAAATATATTGATATTATAAACAACCATGGATAAAAAGAGTGTAGTTTCTGAGCGGACTTTATCTAAAATATACTACAGTCCGTGCGGTTATTAGAAAGGTGAAGCTGTTGTTGAAACGTTAGCAAACGCAGCAAAAGTCAACCGTGGTATTGCTGGAGCATGGTTGGGTAAACAAGCGTTGTTACAAATGTACCTACCCGTGACAAGGAAGATTTCCCGTGGTTGGTTTGATGTCAAAACACCTAACGAAGTTCATCAGGCTGATCTTTTATTTCTCCGACATGATCTGGTACGCGGACGACTATACAAATACGCGTTAACCGTCGTAGATATCGCTAGCATATACAAGGAAGAGGAGCCGCTGACGTCTGAAGATTCAGCAAGTGTCGCAAATCCGCTTAAACGTATTTACACCCGCGGATCACTAAGATGGTCACGGTTTCACGGTTATTACAAGTCGATCCAGGTAAAAAAAAATTCTCGAATCAGTTGCTGCGTTGTTGACAAAACACCATGCGCGGATTCGTGTTGGACATATTGATATACATCACGACCAGGTTATTGTGGAACGATTTAACCATATACTTATGAAACTATTATTCGGACATCAGTACGCGCGGGAATTGTTAATGAGATCTCAGTCTCGGATTGCAGATCGATCTCACGAGTGGGTAGCACGGCTTTAATCGGTCATAGCAGTGTTGAATAATGAAATCACATGCGCGATTGGATTAAAACCCGCTGATTCAATTCGGCGAAAAACTGTAACCGTTACTTACAAAATGATTTCACAACCACCACCGTTAGAATCACTCGGGAACAATTGTGTTCGATATCTGTATGCACCTGGGGGAGTTAGAAGCTGGACAACATCGTGCTACTGATCCGGTATGGTCCGTCGATGCATTTACAATCTCTGATCGGATTGACTTTCCAAGGCAACCAACACTTTATCATTTGGCACCTGTGGGTGAACAAGCGCGAGACCGCTTTTCGGTCCAACTACCAAGCAGAACATTTGCACGAGAGGAACTACAAGTCGTTCCCGCGAATATGGAACTACCACCAAGATCTAATTTATTGTATCAATCGGAAGTTGATTTGAAATCGCATGGTGAATCGCACGCGTAAGTGATAATTCCATTGGGGAATATCAAGCGGTGACAAAGTCACCTTGGTGCATCGGTATATACCCAGCGATGTTTTCGCGACCGAATCATATTTGCTGTGTGGGCGAATTGGCGTCTCTCGCAAAGACATTCCACATACATCAGTTTGAGATCTTTTGCAACAATAACACGGGGAACTCCTTTCGCCTTTTTGATATTCTTCGGTCCTACCACAAGCTAGCCATAGAAATTTCACATCGAAGTGCGCGCTCAATAAACAGATACAAATCAATATCAGTGAGCAGTTCCAACTCTACTTTTGTCATTAATAGTAAAGCATCCCAGGCCATTCCCGGTGACATAAAGTAGTGCGCGGGGTCGAGCTTCTACACACGCTCGGCTGTATCTCAAAATGCCTCAAAGACATCGGCGAGCAACTACACATCGGTGCGCAAATATAAATCGTCATAGTCACGCATGTTTTTGCATTCCAATGCGGACCAAACATTATTTGCGTGTGTGTAGTCGTTGGCGGAAATACCTTCAAGAGACAACGATGAATAAATTGCCTCGATCGGTGGTAACTGAGTTTCGGCAAACTTGTCCCAGTCACTTGTGTAATCGTAGGGATAGATTCCTTTATGATTCAGTAAGGCAAACGTTTCATCGTTGGCACCACCGTATCGACCAGTAATCGTAAAACGATCATTGCCATTCGCTGCAAGGTTGCTCGCTGGTTTATCCAGGCTGGAATTGAGAAATTGCAGCGAATCAATGAACAGCAGTTGTCTGATTCTAAACATCGTGTATTTTTCCATGTTGTTGGATATGAAGCTTATTTTTGCTTTTGATGCCGTGGCTACTGTTGCATAATCAAGAGAACCGCGCATGTTATGAAGCACTACGGGAATTTTTGTTTTATTTGGCTTAATTTGCAACCGCAGATTGCATACATTATGTGCATCTCCTCTGTACGCGCCAATGATATGACAGTGATCATGACCTTTAGTATCAGTGAAACTGAAAGCACCATTACAGATCCAGCAATCACTGGCCGCGATAAACTTATCAATATCATCACGGGTCATGATCATGTCATCAGGCGAGTAAAACTGTTTGCGGATCCATTTCGCTGTGACTCGAGCGATTTAAGAAACACCTTAATTGAGTCCAGGCCACTATACAACATTGGTGGCTCAGTTTGCCTGTCACATCTAACAACAATGAAACAAAACCCGCATGGGATATGTTCAGCTACTGTGTTGTATTTGGCTGAACTTCATTGAACATTCACGGGAACATTCAAAGTCCGCGTAGATGATATACGGGACTTTCATTTTTCGTTGCACCGCTGTATACTTTATAATGTTTTTTTTTCCTGGTTCGGGCACGATTGTACGCTGCGGTTTTTCAATAATTCCACTGCATTAAAGTCATAAGCATCAAGTAGCTGTTGGGCGCTAAATAAATGAAGGCAACTTTTGGATGGAAACATTTTACCCGTGTGCTTGCTGTGTCGGTTAAGCAACCGGGAAGGATTCTGTATACATATGTAATAAGATAGTGACTCTGAACTATTCATGCCGCTTATCAACAGCAGATCAATCTCGGTCCATCCATGCGAATTTTTGCTTTTTTCATGTGGGGATAGTTAAAGCGGATACAAGCTTTTGTTCCAAGCGAACACGTTAACGACGATACTGGGGTTAAGTTCTTCAAACATTCTGAGCATCGACTTATTAATCTGCACCGGGAATTCAATGTTGTCAAAATTAAGTTCACCCAAGTATTGTTTGTATTTTCGCGGCTGATCTGTATTATCGCTTGCTGACCGCGGCGGAACATATTCTGGCGTTGGTATGAAATTCGATCCGCAAAATGGTATGTTTGGGGAAATTATGCAGTTGAACTTCCGCGCATCTGTCAAGAGTCAATCCTGAACCTGCGTTGTTGTATTTTTCCAACGTGTGGAGAATCTGTTCAACGCCTTTGTCGATTTCTTCATTGATAGCTTCAGTGTCTTTGCGGTTCAGGATTATAAGTGGACCACCATGACGCCACGTGGTCGTGATCACCCTTACGCATGTGAATCTTAAATCTGGGAGCTTCTTGTTCACGAACAAACGCAACCGCCTCAGCAGCGAGAGTAGATGCGATACGACGGCGGTTTTTTTCATGAACATACTCGACTTGCCTCAGTGGCAATAGTAGCTGCGACGCGTCGACGGTTTTGTTCATCATGGACTATATTTAAAATTTCCGCACGCTTGACTCGTGGTGGAATGCATATATTGAATCGTGTTGCAGTTTCACCAAGCTGTTCAAGGTCTGGCGCAGTTCGACTATAATACCTAAAAACGCAAGTATGTCAGCTTTTCTTGCGCCTCTTGGTATTTTGTGTTAATCTCGCGCGCGGATTGTTTCAGTTGTTGTGATGTTGCTGTTGCCGGGGGAAGGTGTTGCACAACTAGTTGTGGTTGTTCCGGGGGAAGTAATTCAGTTATGGGTCCTAATAAGTCAGGTATATCAGCTTTTATCATACGGCTTGGTATTCGTATCCCACGATGTTGCGCGAGTTGCTTTAGTTGAATCACAGTCTGCATAATGTTATGTAAGGGGAAATCTTTGTCTAATTGTAAATTGCGTCAATAAATTGTTTAAGTATTTTGACTTTACCAGGCTTGAAAACTGCGATCACTTCAATCCTGGCTATTATTTCATCAACTTCTGTATCTTTTTATAGACGTCTTCGGGCGTGTTAACGTCGGGTGTTTCTACAGCAATAGGTTCTACACTTGTCGCGCATGCAAATCTTAGACGGCGCGCATGATAATACTCGCCAACAGATCCGCATGGTCGGCAAAGCTGATTATGCGATTTTACGCCGATACCACATTTAAGACATGGTCGAGCAACTAGACCAACACGTAACACGAGAAAATGTGATTTACAGTATTCGTAATAGCATTAAACTTTATATATAAATTTACAAATTGTATTCTCTAACAGACATATTTATCTGTCTTCCATTGATGTAGAGTTGCAGATATAATCATCTATGTTTTCGATTGATGGTGATTGATGGAAGACATAGATAAATATGTCTGTTAGAGAAAACAACTCAGACGTGTGTGCTCCGCACCGAATAAATAGATTGTACAGATACTCGCAGTGGATAGTATTTAATTGTACGGCCATTTGCTGTAAAAGACTTTTCATCTGTGATAGTAATTTCAAAATTCTTGGCAGTGGGTTGTAAACAAACTCGGTCACCAGGCTGCATCGACTGAGGACTATCGTCAAATATATTTTTGTATTTAAATATAATTTTCTTCAATTCGGCATTTGGCCAAATCACTGCATACTGATCAGTACACGCAGATACTATAGCAACTCGTAAAATGACCGCCGCTTGTACAATGGCATCCGATAACATGAAATGTCGCGTACCGTTTTTTGTATATTGACTCCATAGTTTCTGTGTCTTTGCATGAGAATCTCTTTTCGCGAAACTCATAACAATGCATACCCCGCTTCCTCTCTTCACTTTCTAAAATTCTCACAGAATTACGAAAACGTGTCGTTGATGATTCCATATATTAATGCTAAAGGCATCTCTCTAACTAATTTATGCATGATTAATTTTAGTACTGTTACCATATTCGCTTGATGTCTCAATGTCATCATCATTATAGTATTCGTCGGTCGTTTCATTATCAATGCTAGGTGGTCTGGGCAACGACAGCGACTTCACTTTTTCTTGCACAATTTCATATAATGTTGTTTTTCTTTTTTTTTCCTTTTTTTTTTTCTCATAAGTTTGGCCAAGTAGGCATCGCCGTTTTTCCAAGATAATTCCTAAGTTATTAATTTATCAAGATGGTCCGGATACGTGTTTGTAAAATCATGCAACATCTTTTGGACCTCTTTAACAGTTCTGCATGATGCATTTATGAGAAAAAGCGATTTAGTCTTTTCTGTAACGTTACGCACGCTCCACCGATCTGGTAGATTAGTCCCAGACGCAGATATACTCATAATTCGTTTAAAATACTATACGCGTCAATCTGTGAATTTTCGCCAGTTATATATAATAATTGTTTAATATAAAATATTCTCTGCCGCAGTTGGTATAAAATATTCTCTGCTGGTATAAAATATTCTCAGACTAACTCGGCTGCAGAGAAAATAATATCAGCAGAATATTTTACAGAGTAGTGGCGATCAATAATCTTATTCCTGCAGTCGCACAGAAAAGTGTAGTATATCCACAATCAATAATATAAGCCTGACAACAATATACACACTTATTTCTACTTTTTGACAGTATCATTGTTGAGGAATCTTTGCTTCCCGGGACCAAAGAGTGTATTTGTAGTATTTTTTAAATAATTGTAATTTGAAAATTAATAACAGCTAGCCGCTAATTCTGCTACGCAAAATCTTTCACGCTAGCATTTAGAATTATATTTCATAAACCCACACCAAATGCACTAAATATAATACGATCGCGATAAAAATAGAAAAGTCATGAAGGATAGAAGGGCTGACCTATCTCAGCTACGAAAATCTACGACATACAATCCAACACTACTCCTTTACGTGTCTTTACGACTGTACGACTTGAGAACAAATTTGTACCAATCTAAGATGCACCCTTCCTTGTTCTACAGACCTCGATTGATACAAACGCCTTCTGCAACCGGTATACTATACTGTTTGCATACAGTCATGTTTGTGTACCTTTCAGTATCATTTTGTTTTATGATTTGAGTATTCATTCTCCTGCCGTTTCTTGCCATTCTCTTTTACTCGGTTTGCTCACTGTTCTGAACTGTTTCGTGCCGTTTCTTCCAGTTACGTGCATCTCATAGCCCCTATATTGTAATCCCGTGTGCATGGGATGATCAAAGAAATCAAAAACCGGAAATCTACCATATTAGCTGTGCAGGATAAAATGTGTATGTCAGTCATGTCGTTCTTTTTTTGGTGTTGTTGTTTTAAGAATTTTGGTGATTATCAAGTGATATTGGACCACGCCCATTTTTAGCATTATTTTTGTAATAGTTGGGAGTAAATTATTTTTTCTCCTAATTATCTAGTTCAATCACAACATTTAAATGGCCAGTTATTATTTATAAGTACTTCTTGGCGTTTTGCATGAAAAATGGCTGCATGGATTCGAATATCTTGATTACATTATTTATTTTTGTCTTGCCTGCAAATAATGATGACGAAGCGACAATTTTGATTATCTGTGTTTCTAGTAATCAGTTATCTTCACCATAACTGAACATTATATATATATATATATATGTGCGTGTATGAGTGTGTGAGTCTGTGTGTATGTGTGTGTCACTATGATCAATGTTTCACACTTTAGTCAAGTTCTTGTTTTCCTACATACAAGTCCATTCCTCCAGCTACCACTTCATACAGAGTGATTAAACTTGAATCGTAAAAGCATCATCGTAATACTACACCACAAAATCTACACCTAAAGCATGTGAGTATGGATGCATCAGTATGAGATTTACTCTACATAAAGCATGTGACTATAGATACATCAGTATGAGATTTACTCTTCATAAAGCATGTGACTATGGATACATCAGTATGAGATTTACTCTACATAAAGCATGTGACTATGGATACATCAGTATGAGATTTACTCTACATAAAGCATGTGACTATGGATACATCAGTATGAGATTTACTCTTCATAAAGCATGTGCCTATAGATACATCAGTATGAGATTTACTCTACATAAAGCATGTGACTATTGATGCATCAGTATGAGATTTACTCTACATAAAGTATGTGACTATAGATGCAACAGTATGAGATGAACTCCACCTAAAGCATGTGACTATGGATGCAACAGTATGAGATGAACTCCACCTAAAGTATGTGACTATCGATGCAAAAGTATGAGATGAACTCCACCTAAAGTATGTGACTATCGATGCAACAGTATGAAATTCACTCCACCATATCCTAATTACACGGCATAAAATGTTTGTCCTTTTAACGACATTCACGATAGGAGTTATGTTTCATGTCACATTGCTGTTTTTGCATAAATGTTCGATACTCAGTGTATACCTGTATACCAAAAATAATGCTTTTCACAGACTAATGTTTTTTAAATGCCTTCCTGTCACAAAGAGGTAAGGATACACATTATTTTGCAGAATTACAGTTAAATTACAAAAGAAAATGGTGAAGAAATATGCTACAGTTCTGCACACCACAAGCACACTGACGAGTTTTTATCATATACTTAAGTGTGAAATACAGAAACTTATTGGCGAAATAATTTTCATATTTTGTTCATTCCTATATTTTCACTCGTGAAAAATATATCCCAATATATGACAATATAAGATTTCCCGTCATGCCATGCGACGCTTGATTGTGTGCGCCTAGAGAACTTATACCTGCAGCACCAAAAACGAGCACTTTGTGAGCTAGAACAAATAAATAGAAACTGCCTTACATTTCAGACATGGAAATCAGTTTTTGCTTAAGAAATTTGACTCGACGCCGTTTGCGTCTCAATGAAGTTATTTCCCTTTACTTCCTTGACAACAATAATAAACCCGCTGTGATGCATTATTGAATCGGACTTGCTTTGCGGTCAGATATGGTCAGATAGTTTACAAAATGTCAAAAATGTAATTTACTCAGACAGATTAGGTCATCCCAATACTACCGCTCTCTTAAGACACTGATATTTATATGATCAGTCTATGAAAGTGAGGTGAATTTACGAAAGGGGGTTGGAGCATTGTGCTGAAGAGTGACTTTAATCTTCTAAGCTTCGATTCTGGAGCAAATTTGGTATATAATAAAAAGAAAATTTTATTTTCCTGCGTAAATACCGGATATATTTCAAATTGTGTTAAAAAGAAAATGATATATTTTATCTCGTGGCTTCGACCCTCGGTAAAATATCACGTTTTGTTTTGTTTGTTTTTATTTTTTTGGGGTGTGTGTGTGTTTTTTTCACCACACGATGAAATATATGCTCTATGGACTTGAAACCATTATACTGCTCGACTTAATGTTTATTTCAGAAATACAATGTAAGTGCATATATAGTCATCATTATGTTATTTAGATGCATCCTGAACAAACAATATTTTTGACCATCTGAAAAAATTATTGGTCTTTAAAGAATGATCGTAACACCTGATCAAATCATTATCTTGGCCGTTTCCAACAAAACAGCTATGTCTACTGCTTCTGCATTGTATCTCGTTTAAGCATTTTACCGACATAAAAAATCACCCAAGGTGCAACAGTATAAGCGACATATACTGAAGGCATCTTCCATATTCTGCAGAGCAACCATAATAATATCTGCAAAAGAAAGGCAGGGTTCCAAACTTTCGGCAGAACTTTTTGCAATATCAGCGTTTTTCTGGGGAAATTATTCAATCTCAACTCAGAGTTCTTAATTAAAACGTCCCTATTCCGCACAATATAGGTTGTATTAAATTGTTTTAAGGTCAGAGGTCAGCAACAACTGAATCTGACAGGAAGCTCTTCAGAACTTCAAAGACTTGCTAGACATTTTGTTTTACAAAGTAAAGCGCTGCTTGTTACTATTAGATGATTCAGGTATCAATCACATGATGCCATGTGTATATGCATCTTGAACGTAAGAAATGCCCTCACCTGGCACATGGGATCAAGTCTTACAGACATCTTTTAAGTTCTTCTCGGACATGTAGGAGGAAAACAAAACAAAAGATGATTCAGCTATCAATGACATGATGCCATATGCATGCTGAACGCAAGACATTCTCTCACCTAGCACATGGGATCAAGTTTAAGTTCTTCTCGGACATGTAGGATGCAACAACAACAACAATAGACACCTCATCTATAAAATCCCGTTGCATAAGTTTTCTGTTTAGTTCTCAGCAGCATCTCGTAGTGTCTTGTCTCAGTATATGTCTTCATTTAGGAATTGATTTGAACAGATTTAAACAAATGCTATCACTCAGTAAAATTATGTTAACGTCCATTGTGAGTGGTTTTCCAATATAGATTTATCTGGCCATTACTGTAGAATATTAATTACAGTTTCAATTCATTGCCTTTTTCTTTTATTCCAGTAGTTCGTGTAAAAAACACAATATGTAGGTCATAAATCTGAAAAACCAACCAGCTCTGAAGGTTTCATAGAACACCAGTTTTATATATGTTTGTTTTGTGTTGAAGCATCATAGACTTCCGTTTTGAAAAACTTGTTTGCTGATGTTTTATGTCATTTTCTATGACATTCAGCCATATACTAGTAAATCATAGGGCACAATGTCGACAAAGTCTAGGGCAAGTGAGATATCCTGGCTAAAATTGAAATTCAGCCTGCAGAGATAGTTTTAAAAACATGCAGGACAACTCTCGTTGTCATAGTGGCTGCTGACATACCGCATTTAATATTCTTTATTTTTTTTTCCTTCTGACGCGACACGTATTTAACGTCTGCTTACTAGATAACTGCCGTGTCATTACTCTTAAGTCGATCAGGTTGGGATTATGAACATAGAGACAGGCACGCTGAGTCCATTATTGCAACGCGCAACAGATTATGGCATTGAACGTACGGAAAAGTATTTCATATCGTTTTGCCTGATCCTCATGCACTTGAAACGCTTTTGGTACAATTTTGGGAAGATATAGCGCAAAGTGTACAAAGAGATATGCATCCCGGATACGGTTGTTGAGGCCATGGTATGAATACCTGCAACAAATTGTTTACTGTATTTCACTGACGAATCTGGAAAGGGGCATGACAATGCATTAATATACACACACAATTTATGTTTTGTTAAAAGAAAATCAACTTTTTCATAAACAGGTGTTGCGACTCTATGGTCTAAAAAAGTTTAACAGAAAGAAAGTGAAACCAACAAATCAAGTAAAAATCAACAAGCAATTTATTTCTAGATAATTAAAATGAAAAATCAAAAAGACACTTACAGTAATGTGTATTAAAATCCAAATAATCCAATAAGAATTAGTGTTCTAATCACAAGTCCTAATATAGAATGTTCCGAATGCACGGGTATCCTTGAATGTTGTGATATGCCAATGGTCTTGAAAGTCCTCATGTACTCGTAGTCTTTAATGTGCTGATGTCAAAATGAAGTACTCCAAAATATCTCTGAATAAGTTCACATAAATTCCAAAATCATCAATTAAAAATCCAAAATCCAAAAGTTTATGAGCACTGTAATAATCCAATGAATATTTTTAATAATTCCTCTCTTAGAATTTGGAATGACTTTCCACAACTGTAATAGTTCTTTACAAGACTGATAGTAATGTCGAAACTGAAAAACTGTCCACTAAACATGGTATATATAATGATTGCTCTCATGACAGAATGTTCTAGAATATGTGTCATCTTAATGGAATTTTACTTGTGTGGACATGTCTTTTTACACATAACTCTAAACATTTTCCAGTTTTATCTGTAAACAAAATCAACTTTGGTAAACATTTTTCTTATCAAAACTATCCTTTACCTCAAATCTAAAGTAAACAACCTAATTCAAGGACGCTAGTTCAACATATTTTTCCTGATAAACATTAAAATTTAAGCAAATATTAAAGTCAAGAAATATTTATAATTTCCTAAAATATCTATAATATTATATAACATCATACATAACACAGATTATAAACTTCTGCTATAGGTGACATTACTAATGAATCTTTTATCAAAAGTAATTAGAATACTAGTAACATATCAAAATGAATAGCTTTGATGGTTGCTTGTGTATATATTTTACTTAGATAAACTAAAACTTTGTTATTTAAAGACTGTACATGTATCTGCGTTTTTAGGAATATTACGTAGTATTTATTCAGACTCTAGTAGACTGAAATATAATGACCTTTATTGTGATTCAAAAGACTTCAACTATATGCCTTGTCTTGTCTGTCTGGGCACCGTCTGGTTCTGTGAAGCATATATTGTCTGCCAAAGGAAAGCATCCAATCTATGTAACGTCCTTTTTTCATACTCCAAGTTTACAATACATGGGCATTACCGTACATAAAAATAACGTTGACAGTAACTGATAAACAAACTCTGCCACAGTGAAATAGCATGCTAAACTGAAACATGAAAAGTAGGTCAGGATGACCTGTTTTGGCTGGAAAGAGATGTGCTCCTCAAATAGGACATATATATCGAGATTCTTTTATTGGAAAAAGATATCAGATCATTAATCAAAATTTTCGCTTGGCCATCAAAGCCTGGTTTACAGGAGAGACAAAAATAATTTCATCGAGACATTTAATAATTTGTCCATGCAAAATACCTCAAAATTTGAATTGAACATTTAATTTGTGTAAAATATAATTAGATAAAGATTTGAAGAGAATAATAAACCGCGACTTTAAAAAAGAATGCTAAAATGGGTGTGGTCAAAAATTACGTCACAATGACCAAAAGTTTGAAAATAAACATTGCCAAATACAAATATTTTATCTAACGCAACTAATATAAGCATTGCCGGTGGTTGGTTGCTTTTTCCATTCCACACGGGACTGAATTTTTCGACAAATGGACCCTGACTGCGACTGCACTTGATATTTTGCTGCTTATCAACTTATTACCAGGCGGTCACCAAACGATGAAGTGAATAAACTGGATTTGGAAAATTGTTTATAATGACTGCATTACCCTTTTTTGCTTCACTGAGAAAAAAATAAATAATAATTACTGTGACACTTGTATCTATTAACATAACTGGTCCTATTTCCAGCGTTTTCGGGTTTTCCTACAGCTTATGGGGTATAACTCATACTGCTGTCAATAAAAGCAATTGGTACAGTAGTAGTAGAAGTGGTGGTGGTAGTGGTGGTGGTAGTAATGGTAGTATTACGAACAGCGTTATTTAATGTCATTATTTTAGCGCTAGTAGCATAAACTGGTATACGAGGGATTACGTGAATCAAAGAGGTCAGTAAATGACACTGACTTTCTTGGGGGTGGGGGGGTCTTTCTTTCATCCATACATTACATGGAATCGAAAACAAATATCATGTTCACGGTGAATCACCAAACCAAATTAATATCTGTCAAGCGAAAGAGTCTTTCTATTAATCAAACCACAATACCAATTAGCATTTACTTATTGGCATTCTGTGTACACGCATTTGTTTTTGGATCCTAAAGTGTTTGATGTTCAACATCTCATCGTGATTACGTCAAAGACACAAAATACCTTAGCTGAGGTAGACGACGAAGGCTCAAAGAGATAACTTTATAAAGTCAAATATTTAAATATAATTCTATAAAATAGGTCGAGGTTAGGTCACAAAGTCATGGTAATATGTATATCGCTATTTACTGGCATCGACGGACGAAGTTGGTTACTGTCATGGATGTTTGAATTCGTTGTTTTCTTGTTTTTCTTCTTGACAGAAACAATCGTAATTATTATCATCAATCTGTTGCTGAAATTTAATCTAGTGACGTTATACATCCAGTGACTTTATACTTAGGGGCATTGATGACTCGCAATTTTTATCGTATTGCACATTATTGTCGTGCGTATTTAACTGTCCAGTTGAATATAGCTGAATACCATTCATTTTATGTAGGAAGCGTTTTATCCTTTATACAGAAACTTGATGACAGAGAAATGACCATACTTTAAGAACGCACAATTCTTAAGTTACAAAATCTTTTTCCAAACCTTCATTATCCATATATAAATTTCCTGAATTGCTTCCATTCAAACCAGCTGATCACTCAATCTCTTTAAACCGAGCAAAAGCCTGGCTAAAATAACTAAAAGATGATGGATAATATTTCAGGTTTATTTAGTAAGCAGTTAACAAGATCGGAAGTCGCTTTATTTAACTTTAATGCTGTTCAATACCCTTCATGCTAAATGATGTCATCGTAGAAAATGACCTTCATGAAAAGAAATGTATTACGTTACAATTCCAATTGGTATGAATTGACTGCGTTCTCTGCCATGTGACTGGCTGTAAACTGTCACGTGCTACTGATCTGATCACGAAAGCAAGGCCAATTTCACCCAGCATCAGTAAAGAGGAAAGGTTGTTGCTTTTGATAGATTGATTGATTGATTGATTGATTGATTGATTGATTGATTGATTGATTGATTGATTGATTGATTGATTGATTGATTGATTGATTGATTGATTGATCAATGCCTTGCTTCCATTAGCAGTACATACCCATAGGAAAAATACGTGCAGGTACAACATTTGCCCTGAATTTGCATTAAATTATTTGAACTTGATCTACAATATGAAACAGATGATTACAATACATTTGAACAAGATTCAGTGCAATATTTATTAACGAAGCTTTTATTGATGATAAAGTTGTACTGATCATTTTATTAATAGCGATACGCCTTTACATTGAAGAAATCTAGGACCATGAATATCAATCACGCGATCTTGACTACATTTCGAATATCTAAATTCTATGTTTCAAAACCATATAGTTGTAATAATGTTCTGATAAATTTAAATCTGTTAAAGTAACTTCTGGAATTGCTTTAATTATAGAAAATGTGACAAGAAAAATCAAACATCTTACTTTTACTGGAGTTATTAATTTGGGAAACGCACAGCATATCATAAAATTTGGCAACCTTATCGCATTTAAGGAAAGAAAAAAGTTAGTAAACCTTGTGTGTTACGAAAATGATTGGTCACCCTTTTCATCGCATGGATATTACATATCACTTCTCACTCTGCAATGTGTCTTCGTGATTTAATATACAGTATGGATATCGAGAAATAGTACCTATCATATAAATTCTTTTTCTAACCTGAAGTCAGCATGAACTTCTGATACAAGGTGTTACGTTCTTTTTTAAAATTGCCTTTGATGTTTGCTTGTTTGTTTGTTTTTTTTTTTTTTCTCAAGTCTACATTGCTTACCAGTTGATTTCTCTGGCACATAAATATATTTGGATGTATATGTTATTTTCTTTACCTGAATTTTACTGTCAAAACCGTCTTGGCAGAAGCTCGACTTTTTTTTCACTTTCTAGTTAATCAAAAGGCGGACTCGACAAAAAGGGTGTCTCATTTCTACATTGAGTTTTAAAAGGCGGTCATCTTAATCATCTTACACCTGTTTATTTATGGGAAAAATAGTTATTTTATGTCAACATTTGAGTTTATTAGGGACTACAATAGGATGCAATGATAGCTGATTGGGTGAAATAGTATTGTGATAGCTTAAATGCGAAAGCGTTATTGCTGTAACACTCGAATCATGATTAGTAGTGTAGTGATACTTGAATCTTGATTACCAGTGTATTGATACCTTAAATGTCATAGCGTTATCGTGTAACAGCTGAATCATGATTAATAGTCTAGTGATACTTTAAATATCAGAGGGTTATTGCTATAACACTCGAATTATGATTAGTAGTGTAGTGATACCTTAAATGCCATAGCATTACGGTTGTAACACTCAAATCATGATGAGTAGTGTAGTGATACCTTACATGCCATAGCTATAACACTAGAATCATGATTAGTAGTGTAGTGATAGCTTAAATGCCATAGCGTGATTGCTATAACACTCGAATCATGATTAGTAGTGTAGTGATACCTTGAATGTCATACCGTTATCGCTGTAACACTCATGGTTAGTAGTGTAACGATACATAAGCTGCATAAGAACATAAGCATTTGATGTAGCTATTTCATGCCCTTGATGTGACCCATTTCATGTCCTTGATATGACCCATTTCATGTCCTTGATATGACCCATTTCATGTCCTTGATGTGACCCATTTCATATCCTTGATGCGACCCATTTCATGTCCTTGATGTGACCCATTTCATGTCCTTGATGTGACCCATTTCATAGTGTCAGGTATAATTGCAGAGATGATTAAAATTATACGTATTTAGCAACTCTTCTTTTTCTGTGTATGTAGTAGCAAAGAAGAATAAATGCAAAGTTTGGTTGCATTTTCTCTATTGTGGTTTGCCCTAGAGTACATCTGGCGGTTTATATGGTGTGTTGTGTTATGCTATCTGTAATATATGTAAGGTCCAAACACATGGACTCGCTTGCTATACACATCACAAAATGAAGCTTTCTCGATATGTTTCAGCTAGGTAGAATTAGTTTCTGCAAGTAATAAATCACTTCATTTGTAAAGACCAAATTTTATTCAATTTTGGTATTTTTTTTAATTTCATGTATGTACAAATCAAAAAGTCACAATTTTTGGCCACATTCTACACCCAGGTAGTTTCTTTTGAAGTAAGATACCCCTTGAAAGTTTAAAATGGTAATTCTAATCTCTCAGTAAATGTTTCTAGAGAAAATAGGTCACTTTTGTACACCTAAAGTAAACTATGAGACATTTTGAAAACCATGGTCATTTCCAGAATGCATAGCTGCCTAATTCCGACTTGCCTTAACATTGGCATACACACTTTGGAATAAAAAAGTGTCATAAACTCATTTGTTTGTTGACTTTCAATTCTCAGGTGTTATTTAAACTGTTGAGAATGGTGAATTTTAGAATTGTATGCCTTCAAAGCTCAACATTTTGTATATTTCTCGCAAATAACCAGACCATTAGCCTCACTGTATGCCATATCAAAGACCTCTGTGTCATCTTGAATGAACAAATCAAACTTCCCTTTTTTTTACAGAAAATGATCAAGAAATTTATGAGTACATAATTATTGTAAAGTCAGTCTTATTATCACTCCAGCTATGGTGCCATGGTCTAAAAAAGAATGTACCATAGTCCCATCAAATTGGAGGAAACACCACACCCGCACATGTTCGATTTGCAGTAGCCCGAGGGTGAAGTAAACCCATCTGAGTGACATCTATGAAATAATGCTTTGTTTCCATACAAATTTAGTTTCAAATAACTTAAAAAATATCCATGTGACAAATTAATGCGAATAATTCTTGCATGCATATGTAAGAAAGAAATCTGGCTTAAATCTCGTGATTTCCACCATTACAAATAAAAAAAACTATGTTTTTCAGCATTTCAATCTTCAAGTATGCACCAAACTAGCAAATTCATTTGCTATTTCATTTAAAGGCATACAATAATTATTTATGAATGCATCAAGAATGTTTTATTATTAAAATAATGGGTTCACAATGTGTTTTCCCCTATATGTTGTTCAAGGTATTACTATAGTAATTGGGCTCCATTTATATTTCCATAATGTTTCTACATTATTTATGAAATCCAATGCATTAGTTATATTTTCAAATGCACCAGGACTATCTTAATTATGTTAGGCACTAATGTCATCACAACATATAAAACAATCATTATAGGTTATGTAGCATTTCCTGGAAATAGTTGCATTTGAATTAAATGACTGGGCTTGTTGGGGTAAATTACGTTACCGGAACCAGCCGATACACATATGTTTGCTGAGTCATCCTATGCAAAAGACGACTGGATGAACTCAGTACGCAATTTCTGTTTAGACTGTAATGCTGCTTGGTGTTGTATGCAAGTAACGTTCTTTACTAGTTAATAAGTCAGCAGGAAAAATCAGAGAAAAACTATCAGTGATTTTATTACAGACTCCAATAGGATACAATAAAAGCTCATTGGTCCCATTGGTGTAGTGATAGATAATGTCAAATATAATGTATTTAGATATAAACCATGTTGTTGCATATTCAAGCAGACCATTTGACGTGCGAAAGTGAAATTAAATTTCTAACAACAGGATCGGTATCAAAGAAGAACAAAAAGACAATAATTTAAAAAAAAAAAAAAAAAAACCTGTTTGGTTTACAAAGGCCAGTGTACTCATTACAGTTAAAAACCATAGTTTTGTCTAGTCAATCATATAACAGCCATTATACTCGCTGAGAATATTAGACCATTTTCAAGAAAAAAATTGAATTTCATTTCATGTATAATTTTACATTAATTTAAATTGAACACTTTCTGTCCGGATTAATATCGAATATGAAAATTTCTGACAGATCGACAATGTCTGCAATCATTCAGTTGTCAATATGACCCTCTCCTGAACTTTTGAAAAGTTGATACCAGCTTTCAACGTCGATCATTATCCTTTTATTGTCAATTACGGGTTTAACTGAATTATTTCCACATTATTTCACTAAAATTTGACAAGACATTTTCTTTGATTTTAGTATATAATAAGCAATTATTGAGAAATCATATATTCTTCGGATAGGCACTTAGCTTCCATTTACTCTGCATGGTATAAACAAATAAGTGTTGAAAGCGCCGTCAAATACATACCAACAACAGCAACAACATCATTTGCATTTTGTTACTGAGAGAAAGAAACATAAATATCGTAATAAGTGCATACAGATATAGGATAAGGAAAGATAACTATTGTGTATATATAGTGTGCTAAGCTCTTTTCATGACATATCACTGATTCGCCCAGAATTCATAAAGGTTTTTTTTAATTAGTTGCAAAATGTTGACATTATAGGGATCGAGCAGCAACTTGACAGTACATATGCTCTCTCATTGTACGTTCTCAATCAAATTAATTGTGCGAATCATGGTGCAAAGTTCATACAGTTAAACGGACGATATTTTACAAGCTAATCTGTTAAAAAATAGGCTCACAAATTTTAAAAATAACGTTGTTACTTTTAGGAGTTGACTGGTAAAGGCTTTTGGTTAGATCTTAACCGCTGCTACAAAACACTTGAAATTTTCTGTGAATTTTTAAAATAAATATATTGAAGTTGAGGTCAGCTTTTAAAACTAATTATCACAATATAACTGTAATATATCTTTACCAAGAAATACGTTGAAACAACAGATATTAAATTAATGCGTCCAAAGAGATGCAAAAAGAAAGAAAAAAAAAACAAAAAAATAACCCATACTTTTTATTTTTAATTTTTTTAAAAAAAATCCTTTTCCAAGATTCAGATTCATTTTCGATGAATGCGAATTATTCCCTACGTTCATGGAATGAATCCAGAAAATTAACGCAACAGTACATGAAATAAGTCCTGAACATCAGAAGCCAGTAATACATATGTTTCTTATTGGAAGTACCCGTTTGATACTGAAAATGGCACTGTATTAAAAACAAAAGTTAGAGCTCTTGAAATTTCTCTTAGTAACAAAGGCTCAGTACACTGAGGTACATGTTGTCCAAAACTTTAAAATTCTCAATATTGATAAACGTTTAAGACAAACGTTTTGCCACCTGTGTTATAATTTCACAGCACGACAGATTGATCGTTTAGAAATTGTAAAAGAAAGATCCCATTTGCATACACATTGTGAGATTTTATCATCGTTTTACTCAAACCATTTGGAAAGCCAATGTTTCGATGCACATTTCAAACATAATATCACCGTAGACAATGTTTCAACAGATATAAATGTATCCGACATCTAGCTGCGTACATGCGGATAAAAACTATATGTTGTTTGATCACAGATTTACGCACAAGTCTCTAACACGACAAAAGAATTGCTTAAAGATTATCACACTAGATCGCTATTTATAAGGTTATCACACTAGATCGCTATGTATAAGATTATCACACTAGATCGCTATGTATAAGGGTATCACACTAGATCGCTATGTATAAAGGTTAAGGTAAAGACCAAACGATTAAAGCTTCGAAAATCTATACTACAAAACGGAAACGAATGGATACAAGATATTAGCATTTTCTGCAGTAGATACTCGGGCATTTGAAGACAACAATACAGTGTAAATTCTTTCTCTAGGGCTCTAAGAGTTATAGGAACAAAATTGTTGGATCACTTAGCTTTGCTTAATTATTGGAAATTAGTTTCGCTTAAAACTGGAATAATGCTGTCAAGTAATCTCTATCTGTTGTCTGCAAAAAGGATGATTTATGTATGGCATCGCACTTGTCCATGCTAATACATGGTACTATATTCGATTCTTGAGACTGATCGTGTTTTGATCACGTTTTGTTCCCACGATTGCAATAAATAAACGTAATCGATAACATTGTTGCCGAATAGGGTTTCTGCCATTAGGCGGATGAAGTACCAAGATAAGTACAGTATCTATAAATCGAAGTCCCTGGCAAATGAATACTTCAATATAATTTATCTCGAGAACAGATCATTATCTACGATACACTGTCATTTTGCCTAATTCCTTGCTAGTTATCAAGATAAAAATAAAATTAACAGCTTTGTGTTAAATTTGTATACAATCGTCTTAAAACGTAACTTCCATTGCAACTTGGTAAAATGCAACAAATTTTATGTGACAGAATTTAGCAACCGCTTAACAAAATACCTGTCCATATCAAGTGCTCTCCACGAAAAAGTAAAAAATGAAGCTGCGAGATTCCTCTTCAAGATTACTACTAGTTTCATAATTTAAGCATATTTTATTTGATAAGTTATACAAAAGGGGTCGGGCTACAAGTTCTCACAAATTAGAAAAGCCCTTCCCCGTAAAAATATAGTGGTACAAATTAATCCTACATGACAAGCGGCAGAAAGGAAAGAAAAACATAAAAAGACGTCCTCATTAAAAAAAGGAAAACATTCGAAAAAGGAAAAATTATATCCAAAGCAGGAAAACTATGGTGTCACTAAACTTCGGAAAGAATAGCATTTAGTATATAAAGCACTTACATCAGCTATCAATTCGTCATTGTACTGTGTGAGAAAAAAAGAAATAATAATAATAATAATCCCTTTATATTTAGAATCTAAGAAAGAAACATTAGTTAAAACGCTTTCTATCCTTAATGTACTTTTTAAAAACCTTAAAGATATTCAAATTTTGTTCAGTTTCAATTTCAGGTGTGCCAAATAGAAAAGTGTTTGTAGATATGGGAATGAACATTTCGTTAAAACTTAGTATTAGATTTTGCCTTTGAACATGTGTATCGAGTGCAAATGAGAACATAATGATATGCACTTTCTGTTCCTACTCCAAAGTTGCATAAGGGATTATCTATCAGGTGATTGTCAGGCTGATCTTTTATATGACTGCTACATTGGTTTCTGATCCTAGTATGAATAATAGAGTATTTGCTACTACTACTACTACTACTACTAATAATAATAATAATAATAATAAATATAATAATAATAAAAGCATTTAAGAAGCCGTTCATAAAGGCCAAAACACAAACATATGTGCTTCGATACATACGTCAAAGTAGACAGAAGAAAATAATCCAGGATAGTCGGTTAGCAACATGTGATTCCACTTTTCTTTGATTTCGGGCCAATTTTAAATTCTTACATTGTGCCTGAAGAGTCAATCTACCTTCGTGTAAAATAAATGTTTCTGGAAAAAGTCTGATGCATAAAATCACAATTCTTTAAATATTAGAAGGGAAAAAACTCAGTTCGGAACTAGTTAGATCAACTTTCGATTCACCGGAATCAACCCATCAGGGAAACAACACGCTGTAAAGAAAAAGGACAAAAGAAAAGACAAAGAACATTAAAGCTTCCATCACAATGATTTAAACGATCGTGACGTAGCAACCTTTCACCTCGGATAGTTTTTCCCCAGTCTGGTTTCTATTGTCTTAAGTCTGATAGCTGTCGGATATTGAAGAAAATGATTGTAGATGCCTAAGAATATCACACTTAAAACAGTTATTTAGATACTGCAAAATATCTTACTATAAGACTAGATAACAGTTATTGGTCTTTAGAGTATTATGCCATCATCAAGCCCAAAAGTGGAGGGACTGAATATGTCTTGTAATGCTGACATCCACAACAGTTACATATGACGACCTGACAGCTGCAGAATGTATTTACTGATTTTTATTTTGTGATATCTCTATCCATCAAAATGTCCATATATATTTTTATGAGATTATCTAAATATCTATATACCAACGTAGTTTATTTGCTTATAAAAATATCGTAATTATTAGATTTATTTATTTATTTTGTAACAGTAGTGTACTTAGTAGCAGAAGTTATAGTAGTAGTAGCAGCAGGAGTTTAGCTTCTCCCTTGGACTCTAGTATTACGATGCAGATTGTTGTATGTCATCAAATGTCACCATGTAACAGCACCATGCTCCAGACGCATGTTCTGAGGTGCTTGTTTTGATATGTATTGCATATTATAAAGGTGTCTTGTGTCATTCATAATGTTGACATTGTCTTAAGTTAAATCTCGTATGAGCTTGTGCTTTGCTTTTTATATACACTAAAAACTTTAAATTAGGTCGGTCTCCAAAAGTAAGACCACCTTGAAGATAAGTTGTAGAATTCATGCAACCTTTTGCTCTAGAAAGAAAGCCAGTCAAAAAAAACATATTACTGTCATATATCTTGTTCGTGTTATGTATACACTATTTGTAAACATGTAAATAGAAACCCGTGTCTTTTTAGAAGTGACGTATATATCAACTTAATGCTTAAATCTAACCTTTCAATAGTGTATCATTGAAGATTAAAAGAACATATTTCACATCAATGCTAAATTACAAGATATGAGTTTTCACAAATCTTTTAAGTTCTTGTTATGTACTTCAGGAATCTTATATACACAAGAAACAATTTTGTTATTAAACATCTACAGATGTTTTACTATACAATATGCCACCCCAAAATAAATCTTACAGAATATAAGCCTCGGTTTATTTTCGAATTTTTAGGGTTTCATAAGCGTTGACTTGAAATAAAGATTACTTGATTTGTTTATAATTGACTTGACTCGACTTGATTTGACAAAAACTCCGTAATAACAATACTTCTTGATTTCGTATGTACTTGAATACTACGAGCTACGTGTTCTCGTGGTAAATAGACGATCTTACATGAGTGCTCCTTTGAAATGAAATTTATGAAACGAGTCGAATAACTTCTGCCTTTTGCCAGCCTTGACGAACCAACGATTGAGATTATTCGATGCGTTTCATAAATTTCCTATGAGACGAGCACAAATATAAGATTATATTATCATATGATTTATTAGACATAATAGCAATATAGTGGAGTGAAACAACCTTATTTGCCTTACTTGACGTCTTGAGGTCGTTGGTAACGTCTTGGATTGTTGTTATACTAGTTACATCATGCAAAAGTATTGTAACACGCGAGGGGTCTCACTACCGAGCGAATCAAACACCTGCGTGAGTCTGGCTTGAAGTCCATTGTTTCCCGTATTTCTAAGGACCTCAAGACAACAGTCGTTGTCAACTGAAGGGTTCTTAAACGTGCAAATACTACAAATAATTTCCTCTAACCACGTAATGACCACACATCATGAAATTCTAATTTCATACTTGCATGGTTTTTCTTGCTTCACATTTGTATGACTCATCAGTAAGCCTTTAAAAGCCAAAGAATGGTCCTTTACGCCATGCAGCACGAAACACGACAGAAACACCTAATAAAAAGAATTATTCTTATCTCAAATTACTAAAGGTTTATACGTGAAAATATCCCGAGAACTCCTTATGTTAAGAAATTAGGGTCCATTTTACGAAACTAATCCATCCCACCATAAGGTCTCGTGAATACTGTACATTATGACGTCTGCTTCTAGAAATGGGCTACTAACTTGGTTTTAGAAATATTTTCTCAACACCGACTCCCCATAATCAATAAATAATCGATAAAATCTAACAAAGCTATCAACGGAGACGTAAATACAAATAGCACCTAACCTAGGTTTATTACAGTATGATATGGGTATATTAACACAAATAACACAGTAGTCATTTGATAAATCTACTTTCGCCTACCGTGGATTGATTTTGCGAGGATAAGATAGTTTTAGTTTGTCATAATGCCCATGTAAAGCTATATAATCGACGGTTCGGTGATTTTTATTCAGACTAATGGTATATGTCACTTATTAATACTTAGTGTTGAGTCAGCAAGCTGAAATTAAACTTTCGAATTGACTGTAGCAATTTTGGCTTGTACTGTAATGATGCCATTGATTATTCAGTCTGCTGAGAGTAAGCAAGACGATCATTGCTGGAATTTCATAATGCATAATAATTATCTTTCCTGACATTTTTTTACTCCAACTAGCAGTAGTAGTAGTAAAAGTAGTAGTAGTGATGATGATGTTGGTATCAAGTTCGTTATAACCCAATCATATTCTGTAGCATTAAGAGGGACAAAATGGTTTTACAAATTTCAAGAGGCGACGTCAACAAATTTAGTCAGATACAGTTATACTTCTCATGTGGGTCATTCTTTAATTTAGACAATATTAGAACTTCAGAAGATGATGACCTTCATCAAGGATCAAGCCGACATAAGCTAATGCAGTAATACAGTTATTGTTATAAACAAAATATCCATAGAAACATGCACAATTACGATTAAATAAGACAAAGTTTGTTGTTACTCTTGCCGCGAAAATCATGGAAGCTTATACCATTTTATCTTTTTGTGCAATAAATATTTCTGATGTATGCAACTTTTTATAATAAATACCAGTGTTGTTTGTACCTTTGATCAAATTCCAGTGATTCATGATAAATTAGGTATATACTCCTTGTTGTCAAGCACAATCTACGCATCTAGGTTCTACGTCTGCAAATTAAAGCACGGATAGTGTTTCTTGGCAGCAGTTTGTTACATAATTACTACCTGGCACGTTATTGCACTGCTTTAGTAGTTTACAAACGAAGAGAGTGCTTTTCATTAAATCCATTATGGTACGGCTAGATTGTGAAAATTGAAAACCAGCATTAGCTGATGAGACTGGTAATTTTGTGATGTAATGGAGAACAACCTTCTGCTAAGAGATATTCATTAATAAGCCTAAAGACCTCCCGTGTCGTACCATATGCTTGGTATTTGACAAAATGTACAGTAGACTCTCTCTCTCTCTCTCTCTCTCTCTCTCTCTCTCTCTGTAGTAAATGTATGCCACATTTTCCATTCTGTACAACAGTATACCCTGATGTTACATGTATAAATTGCATAGTATTGCCAGAAAGTATGTCTTCTGTAATTTTCCTCTTTACAAGCACCCAAAATTGATTTCAGTTTTACATTAAATTATTCAAAGCTGAAAACGACAGGAACTGCGGACAAGCAAAAACAAAACTGTCCTCCCACCTAGGATAGCAAAAGAGGGCTCTATGCAATTGCAGACACGTCGTTGAAATACATTCAGTTGAATAATTTCATGATCAAGTTTTATGAAGGAACTATATACGTCGAATGACTAAATGTTAACTTCAACAAGCTATATCGATATACAATCAAAGAAAACAAAGAAAGCTTAACTACTTGAAGGGATTGAGCTTCAAAATATTATACTCTCCCATGGCTATGAGCACAAAAACATATCCATAGAAAATACCGCTCGAAACATCTTCTGGTTCCACACTACACTTTAAGTAGTGTAAACCTATACTACCGAATTTGTAGCATCATTTTTGGTGATGTGTGCATGGTCGAGATGGTATAGGGGTTGGTGCTTACAGGCAAGGTGACCCTCCGCTCGGTTTTCGAATCTCCGTAGAGTACGAATTAAATTCTCTGATCTGTATGATAATATTATTTATTCGTAATTAAAAATTATGTTAATGTTATCAAGCATTCTCATGTAGAATCCAGAGATGATAGCACTTTCCGCTTTGTTAGGTGTAAAAAAATTTCTCTCTCTCTCTCTCTCTCTCTCTCTCTCTCTCTCTCTCTATATATATATATATATATATATATATATATATATATATATATATATATATATATATATATATATATATATATATATATATATATATATATATATATATATAATTCCTTAAAATGAGTCGACATAGTATACCGGTAATTTGACCTTTTCATACATTAAACCCGTGGTAATCCACATTAGCCGACAATGCAAATACATGTATTTATCACAGGATGGTATATGTTACTTATAATGAAGGCTCCAATTAAAAATCAGAAACTTTTTAATAATGGTGAAGGGTACGTTATGTACAGTGAACGTCCTTTTTTAGAACAGTGATCTCTTCTACCGATGATTGTCATTTGAAACAGTTGGATTGTGGTTTTGGAGATACCCGGTAGACTGGAAAATTAGTTTGGTATTCAGCAAAGCATGAATAACGCAAGGTTTATACGAAATGTACAAAAAAAACACCCACGGGAAGATAAATAAAATAACCAAAAGTTATTTGTTTACAATCTTCCACACCGACCCTATTCGCTCTCTGCCTTCGTGAATGTAATAGCCGTTTTAGATGGAAACTGGAAAGAAAACACTGCCACATGAATTGGTAGACCTTTTTAATCACTTACTTTCTATGTCTTCGAATAGAAAATCTGGAACATCATATAGTCATCGCTTTAGGCACAAATAACATCTTTTATGTCACAAATACGTAGGCAGATTTAGACATAAGATATATATGTAGTTTTTCTGACATTGATTGACGGATACGTCCCTGCCATGACCAAATAAAACAGTGGAACGTTTACCATAACTTTTACCATCATTCAATAAGTACCTTTGCACGAATACAGCAAATACAGGTAAAAAGACAATTAGAATACTAGTACATGCTAAAATTAACTAAAATAAACTTCAAATGATATATGCAAGCAGTTAATTTTTTTTTTCGATACTCTGCCTTATTGCAAAAATGCTAATAAATCCTTCATGTGATAGTTTTTAGAGTTATAAAGAATATAACAGTTTAGACACATGTAATGTTTGACATTTAGTAGTAGTAGTAGTAATACTATGATATTGTATGCTTTTCATCAGTCTTGTCATCGACAACATCATCATCACAAGGAACATGCCTATTTATATAAACCTACCACATACCTGCCGAACAACTCACCTACATGCCTACTTACCCGCACATCTAACCAACTAAAATCAATTATTACTATTCCCATGTACCTATCAGTTTACCTAAAACATTTCCTACCATTCCTCATGCCTGCCAGCCTTAAATACATCTATTAGTACTTGCCCTTCTATGTACATAGTTACGAGTGTTCGTTCCAGTCTGTTTGTAAATGTGAGTACGGACAAACGGAAAAAGATGAAGGTAGCTGGTTAGACGATGGACGATTGTATTCGATTCAATATCGTGTTTGAACTTAGGTCATATTTTAGTGCCCGTTATAATCTGGTGCCAGTTGGTTCTGTCTGAATAAAGCATATACAAAAAATAAAGCCCAATAACCAATATCATGGTAGACAAAGATCACGTCATTATACTAGGTCAGGTTTCGTCGGTATCAGAAGTACCATTAAAAATGAAAGATTCAATACAGCAATCCCCAGTGATCTGCCAGTGAGGTTTGTGGCATCCATCAGAATAGTTTAATTGCTGTGATAGAGCAAGCAAGCTAGACACTTGTAGTTTTTAAGTTTTTCTAGTTTTCCATGTCTGGGTTCATCGACATCATTTGAATGGCATTCGGCAAAGTAGCTCGCTCAGACGATTCTGATGAAATGTTATTGCTATTACAGACAGTATCTCTCGAAGTCTGTAACAAATGTCAGTTTAAGATGCCCCAGGAACGCTCTATCAGAAACTAGATAACAGCTTTTTGATGTCCGTGATATAATGTTATTTTTGGAAAACAACACAGTCATGTTCACCACATAAAACAATATCGTCATCAGTAACAACCGTCAAAAGCAACATAGTCTGACAAAAAGACATTTATTTATTTATTTATTTATTTATTTATTTATTTATTTATTTCATAACCATAAGTATGATGGTTGTGGTTAGCAGCAATAAAAGTCACAAATACAGTAGCAGTATTGGTAGTAGTGTCTTTTAATTTTGATAACCCATCTTTTTCCTTCTATTGTTTATAATAGACAAGTTTAAATTATTGTGTGTTCACTTTATTTGCATATATATTTATTCGTGATGAAATTAGCAGATCGTTTTAAAATTCTACAAGGCACACAGTTTCCACTTGTTTGATATGATTACTTTGGCTGAGATTACCGAATTTCAACCACTCTAAACTTGGTTGTATTTTTTGTTATACCGTTTGAACTGAAGTTGTATATGAAGATTTTCACATACTGGCTAGAGTCCTGATTCCGGTAGGTGAAAAGATTCGGTTTATTTGTGACTGGTGACACAGTATATGATTTAGCTGCTTATATTCAACCATAGGAATGGATTGATTTCAGGTAAATTCAAACACCTGTGACTGATGACAGAGTGTTTAGCTGTGTTGATTGTCTACAATTTTCATTTTTGTTCATTAAACGTTTGTGCCTTTGGTACAAAAATTCTTTCAAAATCACAATAAATAACATAAAGAACTTTTAAATGATGTTGGGTTTTTTTTGTTTCTTGCTTTTATTGTGTTTTTCGTTGTTATTGTGTTTTTTTCTGTTTTTGTTTTTATAAACTTTCCAACTGAGCTATCTTCGGGCATTATATCTATTGAGCTATCCATGTTGTTACATAGTCTTATCCATGTTGTTACATAGTCTTATCCACGTTGTTACATAGTCTTATCCATGTTGTTACATAGTCTTTTCCATGTTGTTATATAGTTTTATCCATGTTGTTACATAGTCTTATCCATGTTGTTACATAGTTTTATCCATGTTGTTACATAGTCTTATCCATGTTGTTACATAGTCTTAGCCATGTTGTTACATAGTCTTAGCCATGTTGTTACATAGTCTTATCCATGTTGTTACATAGTCTTAGCCATGTTGTTACATAGTCTTAGCCATGTTGTTACATAGTCTTAGCCATGTTGTTACATAGTCTTAGCCATGTTGTTACATAGTCTTATCCATGTTGTTACATAGTCTTAGCCATGTTGTTACATAGTCTTAGCCATGTTGTTACATAGTCTTAGCCATGTTGTTACATAGTCTTAGCCATGTTGTTACATAGTCTTAGCCATGTTGTTACATAGTCTTAGCCATGTTGTTACATAGTCTTAGCCATGTTGTTACATAGTCTTAGCCATGTTGTTACATAGTCTTATCCATGTTGTTACATAGTCTTATCCATGTTGTTACATAGTTTTATCCATGTTGTTACATAGTCTTATCCATGTTGTTACATAGTCTTATCCATGTTGTTACATAGTCTTAGCCATGTTGTTACATAGTCTTAGCCATGTTGTTACATAGTCTTAGCCATGTTGTTACATATTCTTTGTTGTCTTATATTTTTTTTGGTGAATTAAAACAAGAAGTATTTTTACAGCTGTTTCTGTCCGTGATGTCTGTTTATCTGTGATGACACCGATCTTGAAAAACGTTGTATTCCATCTTACTGGTTCCTTCCATCTTTTTAGTTACCAAGACCTCACTATTGAAATATGATTAAAATGTCAATATGTCTTTGGGGTTGTTTTATTATTATTATTATTATTTCAGTTATTTTTACAGGTTTTATGTAACAGTTCACAAACATTTACAAATATATGAAATTATTCTTCAAATTTTCTAATGTTCAGATTTCTTTTTTCAGAGAACAAGGTTTAAACCAATAACTGTATCTATCTAAATTGTAGTTGGATGATCTGTCTACAAGATCACTTGGTGTCTCAAACACAGATTCCACAGCAAAAAAGAAACATATACGGTCTTTATCTTTTACACTGTTACAAGTTTTTTTCTCTAATCCATTCATGCAAATCTATATATGCGTTTCTTCTAAGTGGTTGATATATGTGCAGTTTTAAATGTTCTATCCTGTCAAGAATCCATTTTGTTTTTCGTTTATTTCCTTTCCAAAGTTGATATGAAAAATATCTAATAAACGTTCAATGACATTATCGATGTCAGCTCTGTTCATTATGTTTGATCTGGTCCTGTGATAATAACATTAATATACTTAACTTGTTTCCCTTCTTGAGTGGGTCTTTTCTAAAGCCTGATCCTTAAGTACAATTGATCTTACACACAACCAAATCTTCGATATTTTCGAATGATGATCTTCTATAAATATGATTCAATATAATTAAAAAAAAGTCGTGCAAATCTTGATTGCTACCACCCTAAAATTTATACTTATTTAAAGATTTTCGAATTGAATCTCAAACTATATTTCTGACGATTCGATTTAAATTATGCATATTTATCCCCATAATTACTTTCTAGCTTAAAGGTGTGTTAAAGGGGATTTTAATATTTTCTAATTTGTTTTGGCATAGGCTCATCAAGTATCGAGGTGTTGATTTTAATTTTTTTAAATGGAAATATTCATTATTAATTTAACTATTATTTATGTGTATGTATTTGATTGTTGACATTGAATCTTTGACTTTTGTTAAAAAGTTTAGCAATAGCCCGTCTATTCTCTCTGATCTATCAAGCCATCCCTGAAGTTTTGGGTACAGCTGGCTGTCTCCAGGGCTATCATTCGTCGCTTTTTCTTACGATGTATTATGAGGGTTGTTGCCGTTGGTTGCCGTTGGTTTCATACGTCAAATCAGACTCGACGCCGCTGAATCGCTTCAATTACACGATTGAATTTACCCCATTGAAGCTCGTAGGTGGAGCTCTGGAAGTAATTCAACCTGTTGCTACAGTGAAACCATCTCCGGAAACTTAAGGTGCACCGCAGTTTGTCATACCCCATAATCGAAAGTAATGTCAACTCATATCCTTGGCATTGATATGATGTCATAGTCCCTTTGACTCAAGCCATTCAGCCCAATTACAATATCATACTTAATGATGAATGGGCAAAATAGAGCAGGTGTGCTCAATTATATATATATATATATATATATATATATATATATATATATATATATATATATATATATATATATATAACAGTTGAGAACTAACAGAATCAGTGAATACAATAGTTACAGACCAGTTCTTATATAAAAAGGCAACCAGAAAGTCTGCGCTGCAACGTCTTCAGACGGATTCGTGTTCTGTGATCAACATATTTAAATAGAAAATCTCAACGAGAAGATAAAAAAAATTATAGATTGCTGAGGGCACAGGTGTAATATAGCCATCAAACATGAGACATATATACTATTAAATTTCTAGAGTCCATATTGTAAGAACATGAGACATATATACTATTAAATTTCTAGAGTCCATATTGTAAGAACATGAGACATATATACTATTAAATTTCTAGAGTCCATATTGTAAGAACATGAGACATATATACTATTAAATTTCTAGAGTCCATATTGTAAGAACATGAGACATATATACTATTACATTTCTAGAGTCCATATTGTAAGAACATGAGACATATATACTATTAAATTTCTAGAGTCCATATTGTAAGAACATGAGACATATATACTATTAAATTTCTAGAGTCCATATTGTAAGAACATGAGACATATATACTATTAAATTTCTAGAGTCCATATTGTAAGAACATCACGTTTTCCGCTTGGGATGAATATTAGTATTTTTAAGGCTATGTGTCACGGTAATAATCTAATTATCGCAGCGTATGCCTAAATTTCGTAAGCTAACAAACCCACATCAATGATATTTTTGTAGAGTAAAAACTCTCTCTCCTCTCTCTCTCTCTCTCTCTCTCTCTCTCTCTCTCTCTCTCTCTGTGTCTGTCTGTCTGTCTCTCTCGTATGTTCCTGTTGAGCTTTTGGCGACATGGATTCAACATTTATCTTAAATGACTTTTCCTACAGAAACTATTGTATAAAAGAGAGGTAGTGACTTTCAATAGCCAATAATGAAGACATTGATCACTGGCAGTACCGATGTTATAGTTACTTCTGTCTAGTACAGAGAGGTACACATCACCCACAGCATTTTCTATGATTCAAATGGCTTAGCAGATAAGGGTGTTAACCACCTAAATATTATACAGCATTTTATTGATTCGTGTTTCTGTGACCAAAGATGATGACACATTTTAATGTTACTTTGAAGATTTAAAAATGCAGTTTTCACAAAACATTTAAATCATTTAATTACGTTGGGGTGGGGGTGGGGGAACTTTGAGTTAGAAGTATTAATGAGGCCGAGAAAAGTTTCCAGCAAAAGAAGAATTTATATATTTAAGTCATCAATAATTGCATCAATCTTTTGAAGAAAACACGTTTAAGCTATAAAAAAACAATAGTTCTATCAAACAATAATATGTGGTCTATATTGATGAATAAACATGCTGTCCCCTCTGTCACTATATGCTATTTCAGGGCAGAGAAGATACAAAATGAACGTCATACTCTCATATCTTCTCAGCCGTGTCTGCGACAACTTGAAGAAATCCGAAGTGCCTCTAGGATATCTTATTCGCTTGAAAAGTGAAATAGACACACCACAGTTTTCAAGAGACTGAAGAATGAAATAGACACACCACAGTTTTCAAGAGACTGAAGAGTGAAATAGACACGCCACAGTTTTCAAGCGACTGAAAAGTGAAATAGACACACCACAGTTTTCAAGAGACCGGTAACATTTCTAAAAGCTAAACAATAATACAGTAAATTAGATGAAAAGACTGTGGGCAGCGTGCAAAGTAGCAGACACCCAATCATTTATGGATAATAGTAACAATATTTATAAAATCAATCAAATATTGATTTCAACTGATAAATCAAAATACTTATCATCTATGTGTCTTCGAACAATGGAAAGAAATGATAAAAATGAGCAGTTATACATTATATACCTTTAGGACAAATGGTGATCTAAGTTACAGTTTCTCATTCTAAGCAAAATTATCTTCAGTCACCAAAATCACTAAAGGTAACGACTTTGTGTTCAATATCGAATGGCTATAGAATTGCGTTAAGATTGTGGATAGTGCTTATTTGCTTAATTTTCCAAGCTGACTTGCTACAATAAACATAGTTTAACAGTAAAAATGTTATTTATGAGCAATAACCAACATTGATAAAAACAAAAACAAAAAATTATCACAACAGTCAGAGTCGAACCATAAAATGTCTTCTTAGTTATCACTGTTTAGTTTGACGAACTGATCACAAGTTGGTATAAAAAGTAGAACTGAACTCGAAGGACTGAAATTGCAACAGATTATTAAACTAGATAATATCTAACTTAATTAAGTAACAATCAATCGAGGCTACTAACACAACTTAATGAAAATAGTGCACAACAGTGACAAAAAGATATTAGAGAGTTGACATCCTCCCCTCCCCAACTGTAATTAACAAATGCAGATACATGAACCAGCAAAAAGTGACAACATAAAGACCATCCTGAGGCAGGTCTGCACAACTATGGCTATATGGTGCAGATTCGAAGTTGAGTTCTAAACACTTACATATAAAGAATTGTAAAAACTATTGGAAGATTAAGCCTTCCAAATAAATATAAGCATGAGGTAAAAACTTACAAAAGTTAAGGTTAAGCTGTTAAAATTTCGTAATGTGTATATAAAACAAAAGAAAAAGGTAAAAACCCTCAAATTTTTTTATGTAAACCGCGTTCCCTCAAAAAGTCAAAGATTTTATCTGGTGGCACATGATCATAATGGTCCTTCCTTGAGTTCACATCAAAACAAACTTCTGTCTCACAGGATGGAAGTGGATACACTTGACAAGAACGTGTTCCACTATTAGTGGACACTGGCATAATATGCACTCTGATCCAGCTTCACCCTCCAGGAGGTACGCATGTATTAAGTGTGCGTGTCCGATACGACATCGACACAATACCACCTCATCTCTGCGATTTGTTATCCATGGGGGATGCCACTCTCCAACGATGAGTTTATGATCGGAAGCTCGTTTGTGGAGTTTATATTCCACATATTTTGCAGAGTATGAAGAACATGCTGATTTATATAATATCTGAAGTCATTATATGAAATCTTCCATTCTGAAACGGGCGACTGCAAGGCAGCTTTGACTGTTTTATCTGCTCTTTCAATACCTTTAGTACCAATGTGACTAGGCATCCAACCGTACATCATAACTGTTTCCAAATTGTATGAGCAAATCATGTTTGTATTAGACTTGGGATATATAGCGGGTTCTCAAATATCAGGCTTTGTAAGGTTATCAGTATGGAGTGAGAATCTGAAAAGATGACAAAATTTGTTTTGGGGAGGTCTCAATGCAGTTGAAAGATTTCAGAATGGCTGTAATTTCAGCGGTTAAAATGGAGGATTTATTCCAATAACCGGCTTGATGGTGCCGCGAGATCTTGCAATGGCAGCTGCCACCTTGTCTCCATCTTTAAAACCGTCTGTATACAGGGACATTATAACCACAAAAAGAGGCTTTGATTCCATTGAATTCACTCTGAAAAATTAAATGATTTGTTGAGGACAATTTTAATGCGTAAAGATAAAGTAGAATTTTATGAGGTTTTGATAACCTCGGTGGTGATTTGCGAATAGAGAATTTTGCAATATTTACAAGACTGATTTTTGCTGCTTCTCGGTGTAGACGATTTTGTATACCAAAAGGTGGAATTAAATTTGGTTTCTGAGCGTACAAGCTTTGGTATTTGCGCCTAAAGACGATTTCATATGCGGGATTAGATGGATTAGAAGACATTTGGTAGTATATTAAAAAGCCAATTTCGTTCGTCTGAGATAAATTATGGTTCATTTGCTTCAACATACAAGGCTGACGCAAAACAATGCGATTAAGTACTACTTTCCGGGAAAGAAAAAAACAAAACAAAAAAAATATGGTAGTTAAAATTGCTGACGCCAATTTTCACCTGTTTCAAGTGAAAACGTGTGACTCAAAGTCTTAAATAGTTATGAAGGACTACGTTTTGAATCATAAATTCAAGCTTTTATTTATTATGGTTTAACGCACTTCAGCACAATTCTAAATATATGGTGCCGATTGTTCGCTGCCTGTGTCTACTGGACAGTGTCAGAAAAATAGGCTTGTCTGTTTATTTGTTAACAAAATAATTCGAAAATGCAGACATTTGGGTTAACACCAATAAATAATTTTTGGTGGAAAAAAATTCTATATATCATGTTATATATATGGTTGCACATTAATCTAGCTGTACGAGATATTCAGAGCCCACCCCACCCCCTAAATAAATAAATAAATAAACATACCTGCCAAAAGGTTGTCAACCATTGCATCCTGTCTCATATAATATAGGCTAGTCTCACTAATGATATCCCTATTACCAATAGTAATGCTACAACTCTTGCTGCTGGTGGTGGTGGTGATGACGACGATACCATTCAAGATAATGATGATGATGGCAAAGATAATTGTGACTGTGGTGTCGTTGATAATAATCAAATCAGCAGCAAAAAGAATAAAAACAATCCTGCAACAATACACAAATGCATACATACAGATATATATGTATTACCTTCTGTACCTACTGGCAAACAGTTAAGATAGCTGAATCTCCAGAGTGAACCACAAGACCATATGCATTCCAACATATTAAGCCTCCCCAATTATGGCCATAACTATTACTCCAGTATTAGCGGTAACAGGTTACACAATTTGATAGCCGCTTATCCGACACCTCCCCACCCCTACACTGCCCTCGCCTTGTAAGAGTAAACGTATTTAGTAAGCTGAACAAATGTATAACCACAACGAAAATGTGGTTAAACGTTCTCACTCCAAGGCTTTTCTTCGAAAACGAGCTCTACAGAAAGAACTAAAAGTGGTATGAATTTGTAGAGCTCTTTCTAAAGCAGGCGGCAAATCTATCTGTCTCAACAATTGTAACATGCAAGTTTCACTAGATTTTAGAAATTAAAAACTGTTTTGTGCTGTCATTCTTGCCAATTCACGCTGTGTATATGAGGTCTTAACCGGTAATGGATTGGCTAATGTATTACGGGTAACTGGTTAAAGAATTTAGTAACAGTTTCATTCTTATCCCGAACAGAAAAGGCCCTTAACTTAAACAAGGTCTGAAATCTCTTTCTGGACAAAGTAACATTTGTAAGCTGTAGGCGGAAGTCTGCAAAACTTACCTCAGAGGCTGGAATTTGCACCATATACCATAAACCACCTATAATATTGAGCTAACGACATTGGTGAACGACAGCCATTCTGGAATAACTGCATATAAATCGTATAAGCTGTTGCAACTGCTAAAGCAATACAAATTGATTAAAGCAAGAATCACCAATAAGTGCTATATTAGAAACGACTCCTGTGTACAGTGACTCCCGTCCGACTTTACAATTAGAAAAAATATGGTAAAGCCAACTTTTTTTTACTATTATCTGACTTATTTTATGTTACATTTTATCTATTCTCCTGTCAGAAAGGTTTCGTAAAACAAAGTCTTGAAAATGAATAAACGCACAATTCTCCATATGTTAGAGCAGGTCGATCTCGAAAATATGTACTATCATTTTCTGATGGACCAGAGGCAATAGATAAACAGTGTAACATGCTGCAACGACTATGACTCAGACAATGACAATTAAGGCATACCTTTGAATTCGTTAACATCGTGCAAATTAGACGTGAGTAACAGTAATTCATATCCTTGCCAGCCTTATTCTCCTGCCGGTCAGTAGGAAAGCATTCGGCTTGTCAACCAAATAATTGTCTATTTCAATGGAGTGTCACATCTTACGCAGAGAGATTCATTCCAAGTCTGCAACAAATATCAGTTTACGATGTTGTGGAATATCTTTATTGAAGATTTCATAATAACTTCTAATGACCAGAATATCATGCAGTCATCAGACGCAGACATGAGGGAAACTTTTGTGTGAAACAAAATGTCAAGATGAATAGTCAATAAAAGCCAAACTGGTTGCATATTTATTTATTTATTTATTTATTTTTTTATTTATTTATTTATTTATTTATTTATTACGTCAGTGATAATAGATGCATTAATAGTAATACATTTGTTACATAAAAGGTGGTAGTATTATTTCCAGTAACGGTGGTGTTTGCAAACGTTTTTGCTCTTCTTTCCTTATGATTCACATTGAAATCTGTCGGTATATAAATAATTATAATTTCCACTCAGAAATGGGCAACCTCAATGTCTACCATTGTCCACAGCATCAAGAAGATTTCTTCCAGTATCAAGGTATTTATGCTAAATGCTTTAAATTCAACAAAATGTACTGATTGTACGCGAGGAGTTTGAATCATAGACTCACTATTTACGTATGAGTTTGAACGCTTTACACTCTATGACTTCGAATATTCCTACCAAATAAATGTAGTAAAGGAATTAATATTTACTTGTCTCCGAAAGAGAGAAATACAATAGTTCCAGATGTAAGTTTCTTACATCATGAGGACGAATATACAAGTTTCAGATTCACACAAAAATAATATAATATTGCTAACGTTCATGGGCTCAGCCTTTGTTGGTGTTGACAGAATATACTGGAATCTTATAATAAACCAAACTGCCGATGAAATAAGTGGTAATATTCGATATACAGACATACATGCATGGATCACTAGACGTATATTCTCATACTGAGAAAGGACAAATAGACAAAGATAGATAATTGCGTCGGTTTTTAATTGGGCGCTTTCTCAGAACTATCAAGTAAATATAATTTTCAGACATTTAAAAAATCAATAAAGATTAGTTCAAGGTGGCTTAATACATTTTAAAAACAAGAGTACCGTGAACGGTACATAATATGCCCGCTACATGTTCAATATTTCTATATGTAGTCACTAGTAGGGTATAGTTGACTCTGGATATTATTGACCAATGGGTCTCAATGACCTCCACCTTTGGTGAATGTATGTAGTCTTGAACTAAACTTACTGTCCATAAATCATTATTTTCTTATTAGACTTGCCATGACCGTGACATCTGACGTCCTGACACCAGAATATATAGGATTCTTTATTACCCTAAGTGCAAAGCCATCAGTAAAGTTTGGTCAAGGAACTTACTCTAGGATTAAGGTTATTTTGCAAAACCAGTTTTTCTTGGAGCAACACTGGATTTTGACCCCAAAATCAAAAGGCCTCTTCCATACGTTAAGTGCAAGCACTCAGAACATCTGATCAAGATACGTGATCTAGAATTGAGTTATTACGCAAAAATAATTCTTCTTTCAGTCACACTAACCTTGAGCTTTGATCCAAAATGAATATTCTTCTTTCTTACCCAACGTATAAGTCATCCACAAATGTTTTATTAATTTAGTCAGTGACATTGATCTTTGGCCTTTTGACCACGAAATCATTCTGATTCTTTCTTACTTCAAATACCAGCCATCCGCAAAGACTGGTAACTGTTGATGTTGGAGAACTCAAGTTATTGTGTGGAAACCATTTTTCTTCTTTTAGTCTCACTGACTTTGACCTTTGATCTTTTAACCCCAAAATCGATAGGGTTCTTCCTTACCCCACGTGAAAGCTATCCACAGAGTTTGGTACAATAAATGGTGGACAGCTCGAGTTACTGTGCGGTAATGAAACTGGTAACAGATCGAAGGACGGATGGACGGACAAGATAATAACAGTATACGCTCTGCCTTATGGCGCTCGTACACAAATTATACATCAGTTTATTCGATATAGATGATGGTCTTTTTGTTTATGAACAACTAGCATGACAGGTAACAGCTGGATCGTCTTTTTGGAAACCCTAGCGGACCAAATAACTATGTCCCGTATTCTCTAAACTTTCGGAGCAAGAAATTCAGTTTCAGGCTCAAAACCCCGAAATCAGATAAGATAAGTAGGGTACACATACGTCATGGAAATTTGGCATAGTAGTAGAGGGACCGAAGTTAAGAACAATATGAAAGTTCTAAAACTTTGTATTGTGAGAGTTATAGACGGTCCAAATTTTGGGAACTCTGAACTTGACCTTGAGTTTCATGCTCAAATTATTTCGAGAAAACGGCTCCAGTGCTGGTATTTAAAAAGCTGGACTAGCTTATGCCAATCTCCACTAAAATAAATAAATATAAACAATACGCAGCGAGATGAATAACATACTTGATTACTAATTCCTGCTCTTCCCCTCTCCATCTAACAATCCTAATAAGGTCCTGCTCTTCCCACCTCCATTTAACCCTCCTAATAAGATCAGTAGAAAGTTTTGACTGCAAGTCTTAAAGAAACCACATAAATCTTCTTCCGAGTATAATCACTTTGTACAATTGTAAAATCATCATTCCATCATCATTCATCATCCAAGAGACAAAATTTTAACTCAAACTTCAGAGTAATTACATTTCTATCAAGAATGTTTCAATAAATACAATTGTTCCCATTTTGAATTAAACGACATATATGACAAGGGTCAAATTATGGAGCAATCTGTCCTCCACGATAAAGAAACACTGACGGCTTTACCAGCACCTTTATGTTATCTTGCTTGATTGCTCTGTTTGTTGAAGGTAAAAACAATTGAAAACCAGGGTAATATACTTTAGAATATATATATATATATATATATATATATATATATATATATATATATATATATATATATATATATATATATATGCTTATCTTAACTGAAAAAAGAGTGAAAGACATTTGGCAATGTCTTTCTTTGCAAACCCCCATATTCTTATCCAAAAATAGCTGGGCATAGATTTAAACTAGCTTTACACCCATCATACTAATTTATTATTTTAATGCTAGCTTTATGTGACTCCAAAGGGTGCAACATTCCGCAGACAAGTCTTTGGTCCTCAGTAGGTCTGGACATGCGCGCGATTTACTTTACGTTAGGAAATCACAGCATGTACACTGTCGTTAACATCTGCGTTGTTGAGATTAGTTATTTATATGGGGAATAGAGCATTGAAACGACTTGTCCTTTTGACCAATAAGATTAAATTAGAGAAATGAAACCAAGATGTGGAATGTACCTGTGAGAAAATTCTGGTTTATATTAGACAATATTTTTCACCTAATATGTCACCGATCACCACAACAACAACAACAACAACAATTGTTTTAACAAAATAAAACAAAATATAATGGAACTAATTTGTCTCTAAAATATTAAATGACCTTGTGGTCCTTTCATCACATTTTTGCTATCTGGTCTGGTTGAATATAACAAGTATGATGATAAACATTAGTAGCGACTGATGTAAGATAATCTGGATTAATTGATTTGTATTTATATAATTCTTCAAAGTTTTACAACATCAAATTGTCATTATAGTCGGCAATATCGGGCAGTTTTTACAATGACATTTTACATCTGTTCTTAAATTCATTTTTTGTGGTTACCATGGACCCAAAAAAAACTGGTCCTCCAGGAATGAATCTGAATTATACCAATGTGTTAATTGCAGGAATATAGAGTGACCTTCTAGTTACGACCACGAAAGTGTTACGAGTTGTAATTCAATAATATATAGCACTGACTTCTAATGACTGCAGTTGTACACAAGTATGGTAGCAGTGATTACATATCTGTACACACACAGGATTCATCAAAGAAGATAAAATAAGGAAGTTTTGAAATTAAAGATCTTGTGCTGAATAATAGATTGCAACTCATATCGGAGGATACTGCGAAACTTGCCGGAACCAAAATCCCGAAAGAGCTTATTGAGGTTTGTTTCAACATTCATTGATTTCACTTTTGAAACTGAACTTCTCTCTCTCTCTTTCTCTCTCTCTCTCATGTTTTGTATCAGTGACTTTATGTCTCCACGAATGAAATTCTTGATTACTGAATACCATGACCTGAATATTAAAAGGAATTTCTCAAGTCATTTAATAAAGTGGTCATGCACAAAACGAGACAGAAATTATTCATAATACTAAAGAAGATACATCTGAATTGTGACCGATCAACTGTCCTATACTAAAAATATCGTGATTCCTTGTTTGCAGTCTATTACTCTTGCGACAAAGAGGAGTATTTCGAGCAAGTTGCAATCAGACATGAATGCGACAATGTTCTTGTGTTTGTTTGTTTTGTTTTTTTTTTGCTTTTTTCTGTGTTTTTTTTTCATTTAGATTCTTTTACTTAAAATGCCTTCAAATTAAATGCTTAGTATTTGCGGGAACGTATATGCAGAGTAATGAAAAAAGGATCCATATACTCAAAACAATTTGAGCAAAAAAGATAAATTTCAGACTGACAGTTTTGATACCTATGCTTTTCAAACATACCAAGAAATAATGCAACGTGTGTATTTTCTATTTTATACTAAATGACATAGATGCACTACTACTACTACAACTATAATAATAATACTAATAATTATAAAAATAATAGATACATATAAATTTTATTATTATTATTATTATTATTATTATTGCTGTTTAATCATTGTCACTAATCAGTGCACAGATAGATAGCTAGATAGATATCCTTTTACCGACTTAGCAAGCAATTAAATTGCCCGTTCACATTCTTCCAACCACGCACCCATCGGAATGTTCATCGGTCCATCCGTACATAAATACATACAGACAGACAGATATAAAGAGAATTGAATGGTCAGTGTGAAGCAATGATGTAAACTGTTTTGAGAAATCAGACGTTTTTGCAACTCAGGCAGAACCTTATAGTCTATCTATTTTATTGCTTATTAATTGTATCTGATAAAGGGTGTTGATTTTTGTTGGGGTATTTTTTTTATTTCTTTTATTTTTTGTCCTTTTTTCCCCCTAAATTAATCAAAAAATACTTACATGACAGGAAATAACAGCGTGTGGTTCCGACTTTTAATTGTTTCGGAAGCTATTTATAAGACATGCAACAAACTTCAATTGCTTAGAATCAGACAAAGGGCTTTTATAGCTTCTAATGCCCTGATTTAAGGGTTTTTGTTTGACGAAGACACAATTACCGTTAGTCCCCAATAACGCATTTAGTCTGGGTCAGGGGGGCTTAAATATACGATTGTCGAGGTTGATTTGAATATCAAACCTTATGAAGACAGTTTTGCACGATGTCTGTGACTAATTCTTATTTCAAATGTTTCAATATATCTTAGTCATTATTTACCGAATATCCAATAATATAGTTAGAAATGCTGTCTCCAGACTGCAAAATGGGAAAGGAGTCATTTTTGGTGAGACATGACGTCAAAATGGTAGACGTCCATGGCCATAAGTGGTGCTTGTATGTACGTATATGTATGTATAGGGTAATACTGGCTCTATGGTAAGTATGTATGCGTTATCATCAACATCTTTACTAAACATAATTCTTGCAGCAAGTAGTGGTGCAGTCGACTGGTAAAAGTATTAATGTCGGGAGTACTGGTTGTGTTTTCTTGTTTTGCTGCAATTTTTCTCTCTTACTTTTGCTCAGTTACATCATTTTCAGTCAGAAGGTAATAGTTAGCATTATGTATGTTTCCAATGTCAAACTATTTTCGCTGATACTGTCTGCTTGTTAATCAACATTTCATGGCATGTAATACTTTGGAATTTGGTGCAATCGCCACCAAAGAGCTAATTCCCACACCAGATTGCTTCAAAAGCAACCTGCCTATTGAGATGATAGCCGATACTGTCTGCTAGTTAGTCACGTCTTCATGGCATGTGATTCTTATGAAAATGTTGCAATCAGCCGTACAGAGCTAATTTAACCCCCAGCTTGGTTCATAAGCAACCTGCCTATTGAGATGATAGCCGATACTGTCTGCTTGTAAGTCATATCTCCATGGCATGTAATTCTTAGCAAAAAATCGCCCCCCACAGAGGTAATTTACCCCCAGCTTGGTTCAAAAACAACCTAATTATTGACTACCCATTAATTCTGATCATCTATAACTCCATGTGAAATCTATTTGAAATGGGCTTGTATCTCTAACTTATTAGAAACGTTCTGTCTCATGGGATATTTGGTAAATCAGTAGTTCTTGTTCTCCACTTGCACGGGAGATTTAAGGGTTTTTCCTGTTTCCTCCTATACACAATATAGGCAAGAGACAAGTTTGTTTTAGAGTCGGTTTGCATTTAAAGAAACATTAACTCACTGAGTTATTGTACCGCCTTTAAACAATAAATTAACATTTAACTTGAAAATACATACATACATACATACATACATACATACATACATACATACATACATACATACATACATACATACATACATACATACATACATACATACATACATACATACATACATATACATGCACACATACATACAAACAGACTAATTTAATTGATTAAGCTGACAGTTATTTAAACTGTTGATTCTAAACGAAACATATAAAAATTAATTTTATAATCTAACAATTCCATGTACACGCTGCAAGATTGGGATGAAGAACAGGCCCGATACTCTCCCCTGCGTGTTGTAAGAGACGACGAATGGAGGCAGGAGTCGGGGTGGCTCAGTGGTTAGCGTGCAGGACTCACGGCAGAAAGGGTGAAGGCACGATTCTTACCATCGGATCAACCCGGATTGGCTACCGTTGTGTGTCCTTGGGCAAGACAATTTCATCCAATTGCATAGGCACTAAACAACATAACTGTGTTTCTGTGCTTAAGGCACAAAACCAAAAATTCCATGCAGAGAAAAATCAATTTACATTACTAGATTATAATGTAAAATTACATGCAGATTTAAAATATGCATATGTAGGTTTTGGTAAATATACACTTAGGACACGTATACACAAAGGAAAATATTTATCATACAAGGGCAAAGAGTTGCATGGGACTTTACACACACATGCAGCACGTCAATGATTAGTTTAAAATGCAATGGAAGCATATATAGCACAAGACCGAGCAATTAACAGCATATACAGTAAAACATATATGACAACAAGACACTAGAAAATAAAGTAAATGAAAGCTACAAACTACAGAACTAAAAACTACACATACAGTGGAATGGAAATAACTAATATAAATCTAAAATATGGGAATAAAACATAAGATAAAACTAAATGCAAGCAACATATGCCATACTGAAAGTAAACTAAAACACTACACCCGATACAGATTTTGGCAGCAGTAGCAACAGGTCTTTCCTTATGTTTACATATGGAGCATTTGCATAAAAATTGATCCCACGTCTTTAAAAGAAATTTAAAGTTTCTAAAATATGTGGTTGTTCGAAAGTTATTTGGGAAAGAATGTGTCTTCATCTGAAGTAATTATTAAAAGTTCTGGAAGCACATTCTAAAAGATCCGCACAGGTCTGGTATTCCTATCAAAAAACGGTTACAGCTTTAGAATGTTATATGTCTTGGAAATAAACATTACAAGTTCTCAATCAATTAAGCAATACAACTTATCTTTGAGGTCAATTTACACCTGTAACATCTTTCGAAGGATTGTAAGGACAAGAGTTTCACAAAGCTGTCAATATGCATCAATTATAAGGCCTATTCCAGATCAACTATGGTGGCCAGGTCAGGACCACCTAGGTTGGTTACTAAGTGACCACATATACCTAGACCGCTGCATTCTTAGTTTGACATTCGTCTTCGAAAATCACAGCTCCAAACGGTCGACATGCATTTTCTACCGATCCACTAGCTGATGAGAGGCGAACAAGCCCCCAAATGCAACGGGAAAGGACACAAAGTCTAATAGTGGCCGTCATAAGTCGAACACAGTTCGTCTGTCTCGCAGTCAGGCGGACATACCACAAGACTTATAAATCCGGACCAGCTAGCTGGTTTGTAAGTGGCCTCATATACCAAGACCGCTACAGTGAAGTTAGTACTTTTGTTTGTTTTCTGCACTTCTTGCAGAGAAAGTACGAGAAAAACAGAAGGAAGCATATGTCCTGAAAGCACGGACTCCCTTGAAGACGAAATGCATCGAAGCTCTCTTGCAGCAGAGTACCGATACGTCCGGTTCTTGGACATACTTGACGTACGTTGTTATTAAAGAAAATGTCAGTTGTGAAATCATTGCTTACCATTACCTGTGAGAGCGAAAATGAGTTCCTGGGAACTTCATTACCTCCTGACCCACAGTTCGTACACAGCTCCCTGGAATCAAGTGATTTGTGCTAAAGATGAGCTTCCTCGCTGAAAACCGTAAGACGTTCGAGCTTATGTCATCAACACGGAAGACAGTCATCAACCACGCACATACTGGGTGGTAGTCTACTTTCTCAACGACTGCAGCGTAGAATATTTTGATTCTTATGGATTACCTCCTATCGAAGACGATATCACAGAGTTCATGAGAAGAAATACTGAATCCACTCAATTCAATAATATGAGATTACAAGTATCAGATTCTATGCCGTGTGGATTGTGTGTATTGTCGTCATAAATGAAGTCTTGGATTCCCTTTAGAACATTTACGGACTTGTTTTGGACGTGATTTCCATGGAAACGATGAACAATAGAACTGTGGTTTAGTGATTATTATGGATATGTTTTTTAGTTCAGAAACGTAGTGCCCATCAATGGCAAATTGACACTGTCCTAGATCATTGGCAGTCAGGTCTTACTACCTAACTTTTTCTACCGTGCAGATACGTTCATGTTTAAACTACTTCATTCGCATTTGTGCTTGAGAATGAAAATAATTTGTGTATTTGTATTTTAGCATAACGTATATGAAGAGGAACGACTGTCATAATCCTCACGCTTCATTTTTTTTTTTGTTGTATTGATGTAGTGAAGCGGGGCTTATATATAAAAAAAATGTTCAGTTTAAAAATTGTGTCGGTTGGTTTGTGACTATTTAAAAATTCTTTCAGATGCACTTTTCCTTTCTCTCTCATTCAATTTGTTTTCTGTGTATTGATGAATCCTAAAAATAAATTAAATTCTTCAATGTTCTTTCATTCCTCTCTTTCGATCTTTTCTGTCTACTGTACTTGAATCTGAAAGTATTCCTTCAGCGTTCTGATCTGAAAATGACGTCACACATGTTCATGCGATCTGATTAGTGAATAGAAAACACGCCATGGCTGAAATATGTTACACGCATTCTGATTGATAGAGACTCCAATTCAGTTTCAATCTGGGCCTAATCAAAAAAAGGAGTTGCGTTTGCCCGCTTTGGCATTCTTCGTCGGTTTTGTCAAGGATAAGTGAACACTGTAACGTAGCAAAGCTTATCACAGCTATGTTATTTTCGAAAGGGCGGAACACCTCTTGGGCCGGATGAAGGAGTATTACCCCGACTCGAGACATCTTCAGAGGGAATGGTCTCCATTTGGTCAGCTAAAGGACTGATCCAAGAATTCATCGATGATGTGACCACCAAGATAAAGAGAGAACGCACGGAGGAGAAGCCGGAGTCCCAGAAACGAGAGAAGGAACAACAACGCCTCTCCGATAGGTGGAAAATGGTACAGCAAGTGCTTCGTCAGAGGGAAGATGAAGCTGAAGTAGAGCTGTCGCAGCAGCAGCAACAAGATCGCCAGCAACAATTCCTGATCGCACAGAAAACTGAGAAATGGAGACAGATGACCCACTTTGTATGATTTCTGTCTCCATATATCAATGGAGTCATTCTAGATGGGTGAGTCGTTGTGTGGCATGAAGAGCCCGGTCTGGGAGGTGCGGTACCTAAAGGCAATTGTACCCAAACACTATTTTCAGGTCCACCCAGGTCTCTCAGATACTGCTCAATCATTGCCAAATAGTATCTGTTTATGTGTTTGTCTTTTGTTTATTATTTTATCTTCAATACAAAACGTAAAACCCCTCCCTTACATTCAACTTTGGCTATATAGAGTTATATGGGTTTTAGGGAGTTTGTAGTTTTGTTTGTAGTGGTTATAGGGGATTGTAGGTTTATAGGGTTTAGTTTTGTTTATATGGGCTTGGTCTCTATTCAGCCCCCTTACTTTACATCCTATTCTTACACCTCTGCTAGTAAGTGTGAGTGTTGGTCAGTAAGTGTGGGTGTTGGTCAGTCGATGTGGGTACTGGACAGTAAGTGTAGGTGATGGTTAGTAGATGTGGGTGCTGGTCAGTAAGACTTGGTTGGTGATCAGTATCCAACATCATGTTTAACATTAGCATTCCCATCGTGCCCAGACCGGCCCATAATTTTAAACTTATGGACTAATGTTAAATTCCCATTGTGCCTATACGGGCCCATTTGTACCCACTTCCCTTCCCATTATTACTACTGTACAATAGTGCTTATTTAGTCAAATGTAGCGATAGTAAAATAACTCGTTAGTTATATATCTATACGCTTGGGACTCTTTTCATTTTTGCAGAAAGAGTTGAGAAATTCCTCAAATATGAGGAAATCAGCCAAATAATTAGAAATCAAGTACAGGCACACATACATTTTCGCTGAACAAATCATTCATTGAATGGAGAGTTTGAATCTAAAGTATATGATTACATCCACCAACTCCTACCCTGGTAACACTAATGCAACCTTTTAACCAGAGAAAAAATATCGCCATGTCCATTAGAAATAGATTGAAAAATACAGGTAGTTGAATTAAATGCTTTTGGGCACATACTTAGGTTGATAATGAAATTGTGGTTTATTTAATAGGAAAAAAAACTTGATAACATTTACACGTGTACGGTATACAGTTCTGGACATTCCAAGTTTATATAATTCCTGATTAAGAACAATTAAACCCGAACAAGTTGTAAGAGCTTAAAAAATCAGCTTGACTTATGTAGAGATACATTTAGTGGTTTATTTTCCGACTATCTTTGTATGCAATTCTGTATGCAACTTTTGCGCTCAATATTGACCATAAACAGCCAACCGAACGCCGATTGTATTCTATATAATTATCCTAATTCATTCTAGTTATGTCCGTCGTAAAAGACTTCAAGAAACATTAAAACCCAGTGATGTGGTTTTCCTTTATTGCTCAATACAGTATCCAACGCGGTGGAAAGTAATCTAGGTTGACGTAAAAAGTGTTTTGAACTTGGGCCATGAAAAAACAATTTTCACTTTGATTTCTTTGAACGTTTTCTGAACAATAACATCCGTTTCTTAATTTAGCACACGCTTTATGGAAAGGTGCTGAGCTGAATGCGAAATGCCAAAGTTTTAGATGCCAATCAGTATGGTTGAATTTTATACGCTGATATAATTAATACTTTTTTAAACTCTCTAATTAGGAAATTGCATCCATAAATCCCCACAATTTCAATCGACGAACCAAAATAGTTACACATGATAATATCGAAATGACTATGTAGTTGACTATATTTTGATTTACACTTAGCCTGAAAAAAAACAAATATATAAATTCTACAATTTATTTTCTTTTAATACGAGGCCGTGCTTGATTTACAAAATAATGGACAAAAATACATGTATTTGAAGGCTTACTTGGAATTATGATAAATATTGAATCATTCCTTCGCAAGATCAGCAAATTAATGTGTGTCACTGATTACGATTAGGTGACTTTAACGACTATGCCATTTTTAACACAATTTTTATAATATGGCAAGATGGTTCTGTGTCTCTCCTGAACATTTTCATTACAACACAAAACTAACAAGAATACAACCACAACACTTAGCAAACAAAACTCCAAACTTCTGCTAAATTAAATATAACAATGTATGCATACCCCAACCATTCCGTACAGTAAAATGAAGCACATTTGACAAATCAAGATGAATGGTAAATACAATAATACCATAATAACCACAATTGTATGAAACTACAAGAAACACAATAGCAGTAATACACATATTACTACTTTGAAAATATAGACGGATATATTCCTGTCAGTCCTACAGTTCTCCAAAAACCAAACGAGAAACAATATCCATATATATATATATATATATATATATATATATATATATATATATATATATATATATATATATATATATATATACTGAAAACAAAAGCTGAAGTTTATTATTAAAGTTCAAAATATCATCACCACAAAGTACCCCCTCTATATAATGTGTGTGCGTGTGTGTGTGTGTGTGTGTGTGTGTGTGTGTGTGTGTGTGTGTGTGTGTGTGTGTGTGTGTGTGTTGACTTGTGTTTGCTTCAGATTCGTAAGGGTTTATCTCTGAGCATGTACATCCGTATTCCTATGTTTCGGGCAAGGAGTTATTATAAAAACGGTAAAGAAAACAACCATCGGTTTTCAGATATTGTGCTAGAGATGGATACTCTTTTAAACGTAGTAGTAATTCTTTATTGACACTAATTACATAAACCGATGTAGCACTGCTGGATTTATTGATATATTTCACTTCCTACTTCTTCATTTGTCATATTTCATTCAAATATAAAATGAGTGACCGTGTTAATTAATTTGTTTTTTTGAGATGGATACTAGCCACCTTAATTGTCTTCTATTGCACACGCGCGAATTCAGCGCGCGCTTTCAGCAGCAAAGTTATGTAAATAAGTTGCATTTTTTGCAATTTATTTCTGATTTTTAAAATAAAGGAGTTTACAAGTTGATGTTGATTATTGCTCTTCAAACTTATTTTGAAAGGCACCCAAGCCTTAGAAAAAGGTATAAGTAAGTTTATTTCAAAATCTGTGCTTTCTGAGAACATGACGAGAACTGGTTGCTGACGGAGGCCAGTTCTATGCAACAACTACAAACCTGCTATATCACCTGAAATTTGAATTCCAATTTACAAACGAATCATAATGCCAAAATTCTAAATAGTCACATTACTCGCAAGGTAATCATAATGCCAAAATTCTGAATGGTCACATTACTCTTACTGCCAAGGTTATCATAATGACAAAATTCTGAATAGGCACATTTCTCACAAGGTAATCATAATGTTAAACTTCTGAATGGTCACACATTACTCACAACATTTCCGTTTATATTCGTTGTAATTCAGGCGCTCTTGAAATGATGAGGTGGCGCTCTACAGATATTACGTATTTCTTTGAGAGTGACATGTGTAAGATGAAGTTGTTTGCATTTGCAACATGCACATTGGAGAGAATGTTGGCATACCTCTATGCTGTTTTCATGTACTGTGGCTGAAATGTATTTACATATTGTATTTGTGGAAATTCTACATGATCTAAGCACACATTTGACTAAAATGGTTTCACCCATGTGCTCGAAAAATCAGTCTGAATTAGTCCAAAGCAGTTATTAAAATAGGAAAACGAATTTTGCCAGAGTAGCCAATACCAGCTTCTGAAAATTCAATAAATGAATTGTGTTGTTCGTCCTTAGAGTTCGAAGATGACCATGACATCACTAACTGGTTTGGTTTCTGTGAATACGTGAGTGGCTGATCAGGCCAATTTGTGCTCTGAACTGGGTGTGGCACACTGGCAGGAGATGCCGCTTGGGTTTCCTTGATAAATAGAGGACCTGCTGCTCGAGCTTCTGCACTGCCTCTGCAATTCTCTTCCGTTCAAAGTCTGTAGCTCCAGTATGGATGAGACTCCGCCAGATGGAGCGATCCAGTGCAAAATCATCCCAACTCTCAGGGTCAATGTTGAAGTGTTTCAAGGATGACTTGAGGGAATCTTGAAGCGTTTCTTCTGACCACCCTGAGATAGCTTTCCCTCCTTCAGTTCGCCGTAGAAGATCTTCTTTGGTAGTCGCTCGTCTGACATCCTGGTGGTGTGGCCTGCCTGTGTCAACTGTGATTTCATCAGCAGAGTGTGGATGCTTGGAATCCCTGCACGTGTGAGAACCTCAGTGTCAGGGACCCTTTCCTATCATCTTATCCTCATTAGGTTTCTCAGGCAGCCAATGTAAAAATGGTTCAGCTTCTTGGCATGGCGTCTGTACACCATCCAGGTTTCGCAAGCATACAGAAGGGTCGACAACACAATGACTTTGTAGACCTTAATTTTTGTTTGTAGACAGATGTCTCTGAGCTCACACACATTTGCACGTAGTCTGCCAAAGGCCACACTTGCTTGGTTTCATCATTGATGTGGACTGCAGGTGACAGTGTGCTGCTGAAATAGGTGAACTTGACCACTGCAACGAGGGTTTGGCCATTTACTTTGATGGTAGGATCTATGTAAGGCGTTCTTGGTGCAGGTTTGGTGCATCACCTCTGTCGTCTTGATACTGATTGTGAGACCGAAATTGTCACAAGCTGACTGTCATCAGTACCAAGAATGCATTCCAAGCTCTGTATCACTGGCTGCACACTAATCAATATTAGCCGATACCATTAATGTCTTAAGTTTGATTATATCAACCAAAATATCATTTATTTACAGAGTTCTTTTCAATTCCAATGCATCATGAATGAAATACATTAGAACACGCGTCCCCAAGGATCCGTAGTATGTCCACTACTTTTTCTTATTTATATTAATGATATTGCAGACAGTTTGTCTAGTATAAGAAGACTGTTTGCTGATGATAGGTCTTTACCATACGTTTCTTCAGAAATTAATATTACTGCACATCAAATGAACCTAGAAATATTACATACATGGACTAAACAATGGTTTGTCTCTTTAAATCCATCAAAAGCAGAAGCCATTTTATTTAGACGTGCCTCACCTGCTCATATTTATCATCTCAAATTACTTTTATATATACAGCTATAGCCTTTATAGATAACCATCAATACATCGGAGTAACTCTGACGAGGGATGTAGGTTGGTAATTAACTCTGACGCGGGATGGAGGTTGGTAATTAACTCTGACGAGGGATGTAGGTTGGTAAAACCACATTAAAGACCTTATTCAGAAAGCATCAAAGATGATTGGAATAATGAGAGCGCTCAAGTTCAAAATGAATTGAGATATAGAGATTCAATAAACAATATATATATATATATATATATATATATATATATATATATATATATATATATATATATCATTCATCAGACCAACTTTAGAGTATGGGGATGTAGTATGAGATGGGTGTAGCGAAACCAACTCTGACCAACTTGAAAATATACAAAACGAAACAGCAAGAATTGTAACAGGACTTACCAGGAGTGTACAGTCTGAGCTTTTATATAACGAAAATTACTGGCTACCTTTACAAGAGCCTAGAAAAGTCCACAAACTTGTTACATTTTAAACAATTGTTAACCACATGACACAAGACTTAATAAAATGAATTTATTCCACTAAAGGTGCTTCAGGTGCTGGTAAATATATTCTTTATGAAACCGTTTTAAATTCTAAAGTACCATTTTCTTGTTTACAACTAACAAATAAGTCTTTTTTTACATTCGACGATAAAATGATAGAACAATCTATCTCACAATATAAGAAACTACTATAATAGTTCTATCTTCCAAAAACAATGATATACAAAACAAGCATGTGTGATTTTACAACTCCATAGGCGAAAGAAAAATGGCTATTATGCGTGCTACACTTTGGAATAACTGTTCAGTACTTAAGGCGGATCTATATTTTAATCATATTTCTGGCAATCCATTGTGCAGTTGCCCTGAATCAAATGAAATAACATATCACTGTGTTTTTAAAGTAAACTCTATACAAGAATCCTCGAATCCTCTTGATGAATAATCTATTCAAACTTCCAGTTCATATTGACCAAGACATGCTTCTCTTTGGCCACGACACTCTTAATGACACAATTAAAACTTAAGTTTTTAAGCAGGTTCACACTTTTCTTAGATGTACTATGAAAATTTTTGAGCGTATTGTCCAAGAAAGTTGAAACCAAATGTGTGCTTTTCCTTAATATCTCTGTTGTAGTTTAATGTAGTAAGCTCTATTATTATTATTCCACAAAAGGATTCCCTGTTTTTTTCCCACGAGTATCATTTGACTAACCAATATGTATGTATGTATGTATGTATGTATGTATGTATGTATGTATGTATGTATGTATGTATGTATGTCTCTGTCTGTCTGTCTGTCTGTCTATATGTATGTATGTATGTATGTATGTATGTATGTATGTATGAATGTATGTATGTCTATTAATATATATGTATGCGTGTATATATATATATATATATATATATATATATATATATATATATATATATATATATATATATATAAGTATACACTTATGTGCTTGTGTGAGTCTCATTCACCCATGGTACCTCACCTTCCTTTATTCCTTTATAACCGCGCACCTCAAGCAATGATTGTTTTAGGTAATTTTAGTTTTCACACTGATTTAATTATCATTTCAATTTTTTTCCTTTTTTTGTGTATGTTTCACCTGATGCATTAAATAGTATGTGTTTTGTATTTATTATGGGAAAGGTTATTCTAAATTGGAAGATCATTTTTCCGTAATCCTTTTGTTTTTCTAATATATGCAAAATAACATATGTTTAAAACTAAATTTATTGACACGCAGGATCGATAATTTTCTGAACTAAATGAGCTAAAGAAAATTAGTCGATGCGGGATAGGTGTATGGTACCTCAGTGACTGAAATAAGAACCACTAAAAGTTTCACATATTCAGCAATCTAGGAAGGTATCTGTGTTATGCTTTTCAGATCAAAATATGAATGGTATGTGACCATCTCATCCATATAAATGTCTTGGGGTTTAAACTGTTTATATATAAATGTTATATTTCGGTATGCAACTACATTTTTTTCTATATCAACATCTCCTAATGAATAGATTTACTTGGTGCCGCTTGCTTGGTGTCACTAACTTGGTGCCGCTTGTTTGCGCTTTTCTTGTTTTCTTATTTTTTATTTGTCTGTAAGTTGTAAATCTCACCACAATAGCGTTCTACTAGCTTTTGATAATCTCTGAAGTGCATTTTGCAAACATTTCAGCATGAGATGAAAGGACTAGTACAATAGTGTTTTTGGATAATCAGAGATAAAGTTGCAGGCAAACGTGGATATCTTCTGAAAGGACTGATGAAAAAAAAAATCGATTATGTAAAGTTATCTTCGATTCACAATTCAATAGCCAAAAACAAATTATGTCTTCCGTATTACACAAGTAGCCAAGTTCACATAATATTACGTACGAAGAAATATATCACCTATTTTTTTCAATCCTTAAAGGCAATAGAAAGATGTTTTCAAATCTCAAGAAACTATCGGTGTCAAGAAAAATATAAGAAAAGAAATGCATATGATAGTAATGTACTTCTTGTTCATCGTACGGGCTGAATATATATATATATATATATATATATATATATATATATATATATATATATATATATATTCCTGTGAAATGATATTTCTCTCCGCTTTAAGGGTTTATATTACGCATGAAAACTTAAATAAAAAGATATAACCAGTAATTACATTTTTATAGTTTTCTAATTTTCTGGGATTCATGTACATGCAGTTTCTCTACTGATGCCTCGACGATGGTGCTATAAAACACATAAGATTAACATAGTAACTCTAGCAAGAAGTCAGGTAAAGAGTGACATGATCTTAGTTATGTGGTTTGGAGCTCTTCAAGGTGCATGTGTACACCAAATTAATTCCATGTGTAAGCGGTATAAATGGCAAATAAAGACACGATTAAAACTAACTTCATCTCAATCTTCGGTAAAAGATATCGCCTTGTCTAATCGAAATTATGCTGCACATTCCACAATTTGCTCCTATTTCGATCTTATTTGCAGTCTATCCTTTGTCTCACGCTATTTTGAAAATTAATTTATCACAACATCTTGTTAATACGAAACGGTTTACAATAGCTCCATTGAAAACAAATAGCTTTTATGGTATTTTGTATTTTTCTCCGCTAAGTTAAATCAGATTAAATTCTACGACACAATTATGTCACCGCAAATATTCAAAAATGTTGACACATATAGGTACTGTTTCAAATGGGATAGAGAAAAACAAATGCATACAGGATAGGTAGTTTGGATTTGTTTTCATTGCTGACATTAATTGTCAGGATAAAAATCCAGAAGATACTAATCGTCCGTTTTTCTAACAGTCTCCATTTGAACAGACAACCTTTTCAATATAACTCGTAAATGGAAAATACTGCATAGCGGAAGTTGGATCCGAATGATGTGATTAAGTCGTCAGAAACCTGTTATTTCTTTACTTTTATCAAATTGTTTTCAGTACAATTGATTACGGTCATACAATGCAACTTTGTCCATGACATGTATCTTTCAGAGCTTTTATTTTCGTACGCTTTTTGACAAAATACAGGGACTTTGAATCTAGCCTTCTCTGCATCCATGAGCCTGTTCTTAATATCATACCATTTGTCTCACACAGTTTCAGGCTGAGACTTCAAATTTTGTATCGTATAACTTCTCTCACACAGTTTAAGGCTGAGACTTCAAATCTTGTATCGTATAACTTGTCTCACACAGTTTAAGACTGAGACTTCAAATCTTGTATCGTATAACTTGTCTCACACAGTTTCAGGCTGAGATTTCAAATCTTGTATCGTATAACTTGTCTCACACAGTTTCAGGCTGAGACTTCAAATCTTGTATCGTATAACTTCTCTCACACAGTTTCAGGCTGAGACTTCAAATCTTGTATCGTATAACTTCTCTCACACAGTTTCAGGCTGCGACTTCAAATAAAAAAATATGGTTGTGAATGTCTACCAATATGAACATATCCCCGCATAATTAAGATCCGCCAAAACCAGGAGAAATAGACGGTGAATGTTATTTTTCAGAGTGAGTCAGTGGCTAAGGTTAGAAATGCAAATTGTTGCCTTTCTTCTGATAGCTAATAATTAATACAACAACAATGAACTAATATTTTACCTTTTTGTTTTATTAATACGCCCTACATCAGGTATATATCCTGCGAACATTCACTGACTTAATTAAGGCAGTGATTATATTCCATGAATATGTCGTCAAAAGAAAACTTATATTGTTCCGAATTGTGTGACAAGTTTCCTTAATTACGCGACTCAAAAGACTTGCAATAAAATTTATGGGATTCTTTTAACTCTTCCCTCATTAATTGGAATTAGGATTGACAATAAATTTGTGATCCCCAAGTTATGGCGAATAGATCCCCTTGTCAGATAAATATGATAATTCTGTCCCTTGACGACTCTGAAATTGTCAATGTTCCAAACACCTAATGGACCAAATATATAGTTATGGGGTTCATCCAGATGTCACAAAAGGGCAAAGATGTCACAAAAGGGCAAAGAAGAAGAAAGCTCAAATGAAACATATAGATTAATTAATACCCTGTGTGTCACTGACTTTGTTTTCTGCCCCTAACAGCGTGCAATATAGAAATTAGTGTTATAATTATATATAGAAAACAAGTAAATATGACTTAAAGATAAATATTTTGAACATCAACCCTCTTCATAGATTGTGTGTGAGAATAGAAGGAGGTGCAAACGACTTTGTAAATTATTCAATAGACAATTTATAATAAACTCAAATATCCTTCACACCTTAGCAGTAAACCATAATTAAAGAATAATAGTACCTGTCGCTTCTATTTTCAATAAACTTATTCTGTTTTCTGGGGATAACAGTACTGATTGCACTTTTGTACTTTTAAAAAAAACGATGGTCGTATGGACTCGTTTGACTAGATAAGATTGCTTGTTTAGTCTGAGAAAGAGTGACCTGCGACATAATGATATTACAGGTATAAAAGCGTTTTGAAAACAATGCACTTCATTCATAGCTACTAAACTATGTCAAACCTGGCAAATGCACTCTAAATTGAATGAATAATATATCCTTCATGTTTTGGCTGCTGAATCTTTTTGATAATACACATAAATATATTCTTTCCGATTTTATCATTTAGAGCAAACTGGTGTTTAAGTTATCGAAATTTTATACCCGGAAAACAAGACAGTCGCGGACAACAGTAATCGGTTCACAGAAAATAATAATTTCATTTCATACGTTTACAAAGCACGAAAAAGACACTTGTCGCCTATTTATTTTATATTACTTAGACCTGAAATGTATTAAAATATGAACATTAAAGTGACTTTATACATATTATTTTCGGTAACGGATATCACAAATCTAGGTTCGGTTCGTTGTCCTGACCATTATTTAATTTAACTGGAAAACGAGGCACATATGTGTTATATGAATATATTTTCTGTAATTACCATTGTCTCTGATAACGGTAATAAGTAATTATAAATATGTATTTTCACACGAAATTAGTTCTAATTCAAGATGACAACATAATTGTTTTTTATGTCTAGTTCACCACCTTTTATTACGCGTGAATTAGATATATAACGTTGTGAATATATGTGTTATCTTTATCATGTGTACAAAAATTCTACAAGCATTATTATTGATTATAAGTTAGATTTAATGAATAGATATCTAGTTAGACATTGTCTCCCTTCCTAATAGAAGAAGTCTGACCATCATTAACCTTTGATCAATTCCTATAGCTGTTGATCATTTTAAAACTTGCAGTTTAGTTGATGATAAAAGACAGTTCTATGTAATGGTTTCCAGGGATACCAATGATGGTATCGTTCAGTCGGGAAGCAACTTGCGCAATAAAATTTAATCAAATGGTGTTCAGAGGAAAAAGAGATAATCCTACCAAACTTCCTGGAAACCAGATGCACTTAAATAATCGAACAACTGCTTAAAAGCTGTATTTTATACAGTCAGTTAATTTTATGATTACCTGCAAGTTTGTCCTTTTCAGCCCTGATATGATAGGAATATCAGTTGTTGTTTTTTTTTCTTTTTGGTTTTTGTTTGTTGTTTTTGTTTGTTTGTTATGTTTTGTTTGGGGGAGTTTTGTTTGTGTGTGTGTGTATGTGTGTGTGTGTGTGTGTGTGTGTGTGTGTGTGTGTGTGTGTGTTTAACTCTTACTAATCGATTATTGCATGAAAGATAAAGAAAGGTTTAGTAGCTTAAAACACGGCGAAACTGCAAAGCACACTCGAATCGAAGAAAAACGAATTTCTAGCAGAAATGCTGGTTTATTACGTGAAAAATAATTTAAACAGTAGAGACAGAGGATGCCTCTATATTTGTGAGTTACCGCTAAAAGCAGCAAAAGTATATTCCATTTCGGTTTTGTTGGCTTAGGGACAAGTATAGCACTATTCATCGAAACCAATTCGATCCTCGCAAGATTGGTTTGGTTTGGTGCTTTACGGCACGGAAACACAAGTAGCATTTTGAGTGCCGAGACAATTTGAGTACAATGCCTTGCCCAAGGACATACCATGGTAGCCGATCCCGGATTGATCTGATCATAGGATTCGAACCCGCACCCTTTCGATCTCGAGTTCGGCATACTAACCCCTGTGCCACCGCAGCTCCTGTCTCAATTAGTCACGGAATGGTCACATTAGGCCTAGTCTGCATCACCGTACGGGAGCAAAAGTGAGAGCCTGGAGTCCAAAGATACATGTGTAAGCGCCTATATCCCACCGTACATCCGTAGATTATCATTTCAGTCAGACTCCTTCTAATACGGTTAACATCTATCGCATCTTCGGAAAACACGAGACACATTTGATGAGATTTGTGTAGATTTACAGTCTCGTCATGCGCCATACTTGAAAACATGTTAGCCAACCAATCATCATTCAGACGGATTTCCGTTGATTGTGTTACATATTGACCACTTTTGTGTCCCCGAGAACTCGTGCTTCTCTCAAAACTTGTGCACTCGTCTTGCACGGACATCTCTTATATAACTGGTGTAGATTGAATCAAAAAGAGAGGTTGATTTGCTTCTGAATGTTAAACTTCATTGTCTGCGTTGTGTTGTTTGTGAAAACATCGACACGAAAATCAACATCTGCGTTTTTATTTCTCGGCTTGCCTTTTTAGATACATATCGGCATTTATGTGGAAATTTCAAACTGGCTTTTTGACTTGTTTTTCGGTGCGAATGCTTTCAAGGAGTCCGTACTGGGGGACTAAGTAGAATAACTTTACTAGTGATGTAATTTAATCCTTTTATTTACCTAAACCGTAGACAATGTACGGGGAAACAACTCCTACAATTAAATTAAAATGATTTGTCTTTCATGTCCCTAAGTGCGTGTGAATGAAATAAACTCGTCGCGCTCTCT
>JAQPZY010001620.1:1442500-1447500 GCA_029931535.1 Margaritifera margaritifera
GTCTTTTATTCTGTTACATTACCCCTAGAGTCGTAACAGGATAAATTGGGGGCTCGTATTACGGGATTAGATATTAGAATAATTTCGGGATCCGAATTTAAATATTTTGAAATTTAGATTTAATTAAATATTTTCGAAGTTTTAATATTTCAGAGATTTTGATACTTCGGAAAGTTTTCTTTTTGGGATTTGAATTTCCTTGTTTGAAATTTTAGTGGTTTTTTGATTTCCAGATTAAGAAATAAAGAGAAACTAACAGGCTTTCATAATGACATCCAGAGTAGAGAGTTTCTTAGCTGATCCTACCCAGGAGAAATTTGAGTCCTTAAAGAAGGACGAATTACTTGAAATTGCTCAACATTATAGTCTTACTGAAGCGAAGGCTTCCATGTTGAAGCAGGATATTAGAAGTATCTTGATTCAATATTTGGTACAATCAGGTATTTTTGAAGAGGGGGTTTCAAGTGTTAAGAAAAAATCTCCGTCTGGTTTGGGAAAGAAATTACAGATAGCTAAGGACATAGAGATTGAAAAGATCAAACTTCAATGGGAACAGATGCAGATGCAGGAAAGAAGGGAAGATAAGGAAAGGGAAAGGGAGGAAATTGAAAGATTAGGGAAAGGGAGGAAAAGGAAAAGATTAGGGAAAGGGAAGAAAGAAGGGAAGATAAATTAAGAGAAAGAGAAATTCAGATGGAATTAAGAGATAGGGAGGATAAAGTAAGAGATAATGAGATCCAAAGGGGAATAGAGAAGGAATTAAGAGAAAGAGAAGATAAATTAAGAGATAATGAGGAAAGAGAGAGAGACAAAGTTAGAGAATTTAGACTAAGGGATTTAGAATTGACCAGCAAAGGGCATTCTCATGACAATCAGGGTTCATACTTTGATTTGGCTAAACATTTGAGACAGGTTCCCCCTTTTAGAGAAAAGGAGATAGACAAATATTTTCTCAGTTTTGAGAAAATTGCCGAGAATCTGGAATGGCCAAAAGAGAAGTGGACCTCGTTATTGCAGAGTGTGTTAACTGGCAAAGCTAGTGATGTTTATACTGCACTCTCATCTGAACAATCTGCTGATTATGAAGTGGTCAAAGAATACATTTTAAGAGCTTATGAGTTGGTACCTGAAACTCATCGTCAAAACTTTAGAGAATGTAAAAAGGAAACACATCAAACTCATGTAGAATTTGCTTGGGAAAAGAAACGTTTGTTTACAAGATGGTGTACATCTAAGAAGGTTGAAGGCAATTATGATAATCTTGAACAACTGGTATTGATTGAAGATTTTAAGAATTGTGTCAGTGATAATATTAAGATGTATCTTAATGAGAAGGGAGTTGAGACTTTAGAAAAGGCAGCCATCACAGCTGATGAATATTCTTCAATACACAAGGTTTCATTGATAACTAAAACTTTTCCTCAACAATCTTACGTTAAGAAATTATTTCAAACTCGTTCAGGTAATTTCAGACCTCAGGGTGATGTGATTGTAAAGAATCAAAATTCTGATAGGGAATATCAGAAAACCTTATCTCTGCCCACGTGTTCATATTGTAAGATGAAGGAACACGTTATTTCTGATTGCTTAAAGTTGCAATTTAGGCCTCAGAATTATAATAGAGCAGTTCCAAATGCTCTAGTTATCAAGAAGTCAAGGTCATTTATCAATGAGAATGATATTTGTTTAGAGGCTAGCTTACCTCAGTCTGATTTTATAATGAAGAATTACGAACCATTCATGTCGAAGGGTTCTGTGTCACTTGTTGGTGACTTGGATAAGGCTACTCCTATTAAGATATTAAGAGATACAGGAGCTTCTCAGAGTCTATTGTTAGATAGTACTTTGCCGTTTTCTGAGAAGTCTTCTACTAGTGAAAGTATATTAATACAGGGGGTAGATTGTGGATATGTTAATGTCCCTCTTCATTGTGTTAATTTGTCATCAGACTTAGTTTCGGGACCTGTGACCATAGGAGCAGTGGCTTCTTTGCCTAATAAGGGCATCCATTTATTACTAGGTAATGACCTAGCTAAAGATAAGGTCGTGGTTAATCCACTTGTAACTAACAAGCTTAGTATGGCTCAAGGAGTTGATCATATTGAAGTAGAAATCCCTGGTTTAAATCCAGCTTGTGAAGTTACTAGAGCTATGGCAAAGTATGCTCTTGAGAATATTGTTGTTGAACAGGATGTATTTCCTTTAGCGGATACCTTTGTGGGTCAGGCTTTTCATGAGGTCACATCTGCTCCTCAATCTAGTATTGATAGTGATACTCTTTCAACTACTATGTCTCATAAACATAGTCAGGGTGTAATAAGACAAGCACTAGATGTCTTACAACAGGGAGATTCGGATATCTCCTGTTTGTTTCAGGGGGCTTTGACTGAAACTGAAGCCACGCAAGAAGGTACTTGTTACTTCTTGACGAGTGAAGTCCTTGAACGGAAACAGAGATTGCTTAGAGTAATTGCTGGTGATGAGTGGTCAGTTGGTAAAATAGTAGTTCCTAGATACTATCGTCAGGAATTACTTAGTATAGTCCATGAAACGTCGTTGTCTGGTCGTTTAGGAATAAATGAGACGATGTTAGGCAACCAATACTTGTCGGCGAAGTGTGCGTCTACAAGTTTTATAAAAGCTATTCCTTTGTGGAATATTAAAACTGAGACCATAGTGAGAGTTTTGGTCGGGTTCTTCACACTGTTTGGTCTTCTGAAGCTGATACTATATCAGGCTTTAGAAAGAATTATTGTAACATATTGTTATGAGATGGTATATAATTGGGAATTGTTGTGGAACAGGAAGGGAGTAGGTTGAAGGTCTCCAATTATTGTTGTTTGCTGCGAGGGGTCAGTGTAGGAGTTTTTTTGTCAGATAATAGAGTATTAGTTTTGCTACCTATACCCCAAAAATCCTCTTTAGGTTAAGTATTTTGATCCTTATACTACTGAAAAAAGGTTAGGGAATTTAAATTATTATTAATACTTCTGGGAGGAGAAAGCAGAAACAACTTTGTCAAAATGTTGGAATGTTAGAACAATATGTAGATAGAGATAGCCATATAAATTATCGATTACTTTAGTAGTACTTGTCTCACACATTGAAGATTTGAATGAAGATGAGAAATCCGATAGGATGATTTGAAGTCGCTACTCTTCGCACATACTGCCGCCTGAGATTTACGAACTGAAATAGTTGATAGAAGAAAATATTTATTTATTTGCAGACATTCTACACGAACCAAATAAAAGTGACTGGAGTTTACCATGTTTCAGTGCAGAAACAAAATAACACTTTCCGTATATGTGTAAAGTATAGAAAGTAAATAGAGTCACCGGGACATATTCATTTCCAGTTTCTAGACAGGATTGGAAATGACTAATACGTCGCAAGATATTGACCTATTGAGAAGATTCTACAAAATTTCACTTACGGAGAGAAAGAAAAATTTGCATTCACGACTCCAGAACTTTACCAATACAAAGTCGTATCATTTGGGATGAAGGTTCCCCCAGTTTCCAACGTCTGATGAATATAATAACATCCGAATAGAAATTGCGATGCATACATCGATGATGTCATCATCTGCAACGACATGTGGCAAGATCTAATAGAACCATTCTTCAAGAGATTCAGCGAAGCGAACCTGATCATCAATATTAAAGTGACTTTTATCGTGCCTGTGTTACCTTTTCAGGGCATGATTGTGAGACATGGACAAATAAAATCAATAGAAGCTAAGGTTATGGCTATTTCTTAGTAAAATTTAATCGATGATGTATTTTCATGTGTATAATACCACCGTTACACTGTTTTGTATACATGACTGTATCATGTATTAATTTTCTTTTTGATTTAATTACTTGTATGTTGGAAGTACATATTAAAAAATAAGTTTTATTGCATAAATCCTTATTTTTTCCGTTGATGGATGAGGGTGTTACGGAATCATACCTTTTTACCTTTTTATAATGATTTAATTTACTAATTTATGATTTCTGTTTTAGTCTGAATAGGGGTTAGCATATCAGTATAGATACGACTAATGCTCGAGCAATAAGTGGTCACATGATCAATTGCGCGGGAAAATGAAGTCGACCTGGTTTTGTACTTTTTAGAAATCAACATTGAAAGGTCATATTCCATACTACAATAACATTATGTTTACTCTTTAAGATTTTTAGTACACTAGACCTTTGGGTAAATGACGCGTAACCTAGTTCCTGATTGGTTCTTAGAGGGTTGTGTTATTTTGAAATACCATATTATTAAAGACGGAGAGAGGACATTCCCTTTTAATTCTGCGCACTTAGTCAAGATATATAGGGAATAATCTTGGGAATTATCATTCTTTACAATTGCTTGATCGAAGAGAGGTTATTGAAATTATTCAGTTCAGTGTGGGATTTATTTAATTAGTAATTCATCTGAATTACTATACAGCTCGGTGGAATTATCGGACATTATTTTAAAACTTGTGAGATTCCAGACTTGCAAGGATTATTTTGGATTTTATCAGAACTTATCTACTTCAACACATTACAGGTTATTTTCAATACCACATCCGGATTATTCGAATTAACATCAGGAAGTGAACTTTAAAACATTTTAGGACTTTTTAGGATATTCTATACTGTAAGTTATTTTAATTCTTTCACTTTCATTGTTTGTTGAATTATTTTAATTCTTTTACTATTTTAGGAAATTAAAGTTTTGCATTTAATCTTGAAAGCTTGTTTGTGTCTTTTATTCTGTTACATTACCCCTAGAGTCGTAACAGTCCATAATAGCACCGTCAGCGATGAATCTCATTTAAACATTTCCTGTATAGTACAAATATCGATCGGTCTTGCACAGACCAACTGAGACTATTTTCCTATCGAATTGTATCTTATATAATTATTTAACGAGCAACCTCATAATTTTTTTATATCTCGATAAACTATCAACGACCTACACGTGGCTTTCATACACTAAATCTGCAAGTTTTAACGTCT
>JAQPZY010001620.1:1452500-1622500 GCA_029931535.1 Margaritifera margaritifera
AGGGACTGATTATTACCATGAAATAACTGGGAAGGAGTCATTCTTTTTTTTGAGATGCCTTTTATTGTGGTTGTGAAAGCAAAGTGGTGGAAGTGCACATGTAAAGTAAGTGTGAAATATGGTCAAAAACTATGTTTTGATTGACCAGGAAATGGAACCATGACCCCAGTAGGCTTTGACGAGCTGTTATTCTTAACTATGCTGGGCAACAACTGACAAGTCTTGGTGTGTGTAATGGACTATAATGGCATTGTCTAGGAATCTTAGTGCGATTGGAATGTTGGTCTGCGTTCAGCTTGGAGAAATGTCTGAAGGTACTATATAGTAAAATTAATGGTGGTCTGACCCTATTTCCGGCGGAAGCCCCACATCAAACTAAAGTGGTAAGCTTAACTTGTAAAAGCATCAGTGAAGTACCTCGTTTAAATTTTGACATGTTAAAGGTGCACAACTGCATAAATTTTCAAAATTTTTACTTTGCTTTCGTTTTTTTGTTTGATTCGAAACGTCGAAAAATTTTAAAATTAGGCTTGTGTTCAATCTAAAAAGGCTGAAATCGCGTTAAAAGACGGTTAAACCGCGACGTACTTAGGGCTTTCCTCGTCTAAAAATAGAGCTTGATACGCATAACATGGTCACGTGACAAATCAAAATGGTAATCTAAGGCGTAAACGGTGTGAGAGTGGATGTTGATGCTTTCACGTTAATGTATGTGATAATAAAAGACTATCTACTGCTATCGCTTATGGGATGAAAGAGCTTTAATATATAGTAATGTATTATCCTTGAAGTAAATCAGTTTGTATACGCAGTTTTAGATCAGTGGATAAGCAAGTAATTTGTTATGTAATGGGATCGTGGAGGTCATCTCAAAGTGTTACCAATTGAAAGTTTACGCTATACCTATCTCTCTCTCTCTCTCTCTCTCTCTCTCTCTCTCTCTCTCTCTCGTAAAATAAAATAATAAAAGGATGAACCCTCTATCTGTTTATCTGTATGGTACACACATATTAATCCCAAGTTCACCCATAGTGAAAGTTTAATGTTCATAAGGGAAGCTGTTTAGGAGTTTCAGCATATACATGGAAGACAGATGGATCCACACACAAAGATGGACAAAGTAAATCCCATATACCGCCAGCTTATTGACATGAAAGTATAAAAGGAAATATTTTGAACAGGTCGCAACTCTGTACTCCTTTTCAGAAAATGAAGTAAATGTTATTGGGGTTCATAAAACATACTTTGAAAGAATCAAGTATGGCTCACTAGGCTATCACTGAAATAAAAGTTTGAGAAAAAAAAAAAAGAAATAATAGTAATTTGCAGGTTAAACTGGGTTCAGAGATTTTTCTCCTGGTTGCATTAAACTCAGCGGCTGCCCATTTAAGTTTCAGGGGTGGGGCTGGCATATATTACTCCAAACACTACACATTTTCAGCCCTCAAATAGCTCTGATTTGTGGACACCAAGAATTTAATATCCATTATATTAGTTGAAAAGAATTAATTATCTTGAGGTAATACAAAAAAAAAATTCTGGTGATAGAAAATCCAATGTGCATTCCCCCCCCCCCCCCTCCCCTCTGCCAAAATAAATGGTTGGTTTCTTAGCAGACAGTTTCTAGTTCTCCATAGTTATAGCTATTGCAGAAAATGTAAAACTCTTGTAAAGTTTCTGTCACTTCATAAGTTCATGCAGGACAGATAATAAATGAATAATGTATGATATTGTGCGTGTCATGTCTCACTTTCTATGAAGCTCCTAGCAGTTAGAACACTGCTCATATTCTTAGCCTATTTCACAAGTATGTTCATGTGAAGAGTTCTTTGGAACCAAACTTTGTGTCATTGTGAACTTATGGATAGTTATTTTCAAAAAGAAATCCTCAGAAAAGCAGCATGTCTGCATGCACTTCTCTTTTATGCATTATTAACCCCATACCGCGATAGTTGCATGCACAGAAAATTGATGAAAATTCTACTACAGAGGTGGCTAAGATGCACATACTCAAAGCACCCAAAATTTCACATCAGTATCACATGGGTTGATGGTAACAGTATGTAGAATAACCCTCTCAATGTCAACAATTTTGGTTTTGAAGATGGCATCAAAACAATGAGATGTGATGCAACCTCCAGGCTTTACGTAACAAGTACCACACAGCACATTATATGCCCATCTTGTACCCTTTTCCTACCAATGACCTTGACCTTAGAGCTACAAACCTACCAGCCGCATGATAAGGTGTGGAGCTAGATACAATTTAAGCAAAATATATTAAGTGGTTAAAAAGTGACAGCTTAGATAAGGAAACAGGCCAGTGACTTCCTTTGTTTTTGACCTTATCCTTGTGGGCAGAGGGTATAACTATGAATACATGAGACACTATCAAATCCAGATATATAGAAGCCTAAAGTTGCATGAAAATACCTTCATTGGTTCAATTTTATACCTGCACATGGACAGAGATCGCTGATTTATATTTTCCCTGGCTGTGACCTTAAGCTTGAGACTGAAGTCATGGCTATGGTATCTCTAATTATGATATATAACTGTTTCAAGTTTCATTAAAATATATTCAGCAGTTTAAAGGTTATCCTCCAGAAAATGTACAAAATCAACAAATTACATTTTCCCTTGCCTTGCTGTGAACTTATCCCAGTGGAAGGGGGCCTGTATATGGTATGTGACACACTGTCTAGTCATGATATATACATGGGCAGAGTTTCATGAAATCTTTCCAGCTGTCACAAAGTTATGGACTGGACAATCAATGATAACAGAAGGATGGACGGATATAGCGTTAACATAATTATTCCTGATTTATGATGGGTGTAAAAATGCATCAATAGTCATATCATAATTTAACATGACGCCACAAGTGTTCTTGCTTGACCTTGACCTTGAGCAATGAAATAGAACATGGTATGCAACACACTCTGTGTATCAGTATACATACATTTTCCCTAAGATCTTAAACAGCTTCAGAGCTACACCCTGGATACAAAAATTGAATACTTTAGCATTTAAGATAGAACCATGAAAGTGGTATATGAAACACTGTCGATTATCATGGATATGAGTATGTTCAGTTTCATCTCTCTAAATACGGGTCTTAAGTTAAAGACTTGGCAAGAAATATATGCATGCTGGCATATGACCATAACTTTGTGGCTAAGATTATGAAAGTCACAAAAAGTCAAGATGTCAAATTGTACAGGGTTTGATAATACTACTTTTCATGGCTTAAAGTTACAGCACAAGTAAGTAACCTTGAGATAACTTTGCAGATAGGACCTAGATAGTGAATATTATTATTATTATTATTATTATTATTATTATTATTATTATTATAAAAATAAAGCTTTTAAAGTTTGTGGTTTTTCTGTGAAGCTGTCAGTGGGTAATTTCATGGTATATGTGATAGCCTGGTTCCTCAGATTACTATGTATTCAAAGTCTACTAAAGTTAGCAAGCAAGAAAATTTGATTTCTTCTCTTCAGATGATAATTTTAAAAGATACTGAAGTTATTATATATATATATATATATATATATATATATATATATATATATATATATATATATATATATATCTATATATATTACGATACTGGACAGCAACACTGTTTTACATGCAAACATTGATACAAAACATCATTTTCCTCTATCCAAGAACGCAAATTTAAATTTGTAAGCAGAAACTAAACCCATTGATTGGATGCACTGTAGGTAAAGTACAGATCTGGTAAAGGTAAAAATATACACAGAATCCTTCACCATGACAGTTAAGCTTCTATCAATGTAAGCTAAGTTCACAATTAATCTAAACAGACAAAAGGTTTTTGGATTCTAATATATAAGAGTCACTGGCAGGAACATGCTATTATGGCTTGAATACGTTCTATTAAACAAATGTTTAAAGGTCCTTTATGTGATGTAATAACTGAAGAAAAAATAATAATAATAAGGAATAAGGAATATAAACTAAAACTAATTTATGAAGTGTGATACTTTGCTGAATGCTGATCCAGTGCGCAACGAGGAAATGTTGAGTAAAGCAACTAAATTGCGGTTTAACAGTAACAGTTTTCTGATTTAAACAATATTAATGACATTAGAAACAGTTTCTGGTTATGTAGATAGCATGCACTGCAGTCATGCACTCAATTAAATGTCAAAATGATAAAAGTATATATTTACGCCTTCACTCTCCACGTAAATTTCCTGTAACGATAACTTTATCCATTATATTGAATGCATATCCATTCCTCACTCATTCACTAATGTATATCATTGTGATTTAAATTTGCTGCAAGCATCGATTGAAAATCATGGTTTCAACTAGATCGTTAATAATCCAGCGTTATAGTTAATTGATTTGAGACGCCCCTCTTTCTCTCATATTAAGTTACTTTAAGCCATTTTCCATAGGTTGAAAGCGTCAAACTCCGTTGTATCTGTTGTACTCTCCGCTATTTCTACTTTCTCCGTCTTCTTTATCAGACTAATCCCATCTGTACAGGCAGTTTTTCCACAAGACACATTTCTTATTCTGGGATGTGGGTCTTCTCCGCTCCCATGTTTACATGGAGTCATCAGCTTCAACGGTCACAGCCGCGGTTGTTCGAATATATATATATATATATATATATATATATATATATATATATATATATATATATATATATATATATATATATATATATATATATATATATATACATTATTCCTGTGCGCTATTTATAGAACTCAAAAACGACGTCGACACTCTTCAAATCTGAAAGTTTTACTTCGATTATCTATGTAAGCCCTAATGTTTGACTTTATGGGTCAGCAAATTGTGTTTTATTACAAGAACAACAATCCTCTAGAGTTTTCTGGAATTTTATATTTTTTTCCTTTTATAGAGTAGTACTCCTTAAAAAAAACATGCAGATCCCAAGATTTCGTTTACCAAAACAAATGAAATGAAAATAATTTGTAAATGTCATGTGTATAAGGAATTAATTTATATTATTTCTGACTCATCGTGATTCACCTATTGCTGAAATGACTAGCCTCTACACGACTCCCTTATCTTACTAGAAAGGAAACAGGAGATGAATATTGCGGTCAAAGCAAACTATATACTGAAAGTGTGATATAGGAAAGGGGCAAGATACATTTTTTTTAACAAGCACAACAAATATAGTTAATTTGACTTGATATTATGTTGCTTTCGAAACTATCAGCTCAAAATCAACCTAACGCTAAAAGAGTGTCGAATACAGTGACGTTAAACGTTCAAATAACTAGATACTCACGTTTCACGTTTGTCTTTCTATAGAGATTATGATCCACGTAACATCATGGGGCTAATTAGACTGGGTTACAGTCCGGTCAATTTTCATAAATTTTTAGGTTTCAAAATTTACCGCCTGGGCACATGCGATAAATTGAGCGCAGCGCCCTCTGCTTTACCCCTCGGATTAAATGGCATAATTTCACGTTCGAAAACTCTGATCAAGTTGTCCCGAAATAGACCGTTTTAATGTTGTATCCACATTCGATCGAAACAACCTGTTAACGTTTTCGTTATCAAAATGTCCGATTAAATTCAGCTGAAACACGAGGAAAGTGCAACATATACCGTGAAATCCAATTACATAAAATGGTGCGCGCAGCAGCATCCTTGCCTCGTTTTGAATAAGGTCAACGTCATGTGTAAATTGACTCTTAATAGGATTAATCATCACGGAAAACACCTCGCATGTCCCCAGGGGTCGATATCGCCACAATCTCAATAGGGTGCCATTCATTAATGATAATCTATTTTCGACGGATTATCAGCGGGGGAATAAAAAGAAAAGGATATATTGGCAAAGCAAACATATATCGACGACTGTACCCAGGCTAGGGGCTAATATGGCGGACGTATATCCCCGTAGAGACGAAAATGCTTCTCATTTTTATCATTTTTTCATACGTAAAATAATGGCCTTATAAAATTCATCAAATTTAGTGTATTGGTAGATGAATATCCAAAAAAGACTAAAATTACAGTGAATAATAACAGAATGTAGACGTCCGTGTTTACTTTCAGATTAAGATATATGGTGTTCTTTAAGCTTGTGGTGTAATTCGTGTCTCCACGCGAAAGAGCGATCAAAAATAAGTGGAAATACTCCAGGCGATTCAAAATATAATATTTCTTGTCGTATTAAAATCCCATCACGCAATGAAAACATCAGTAATTCCTGGGATGATTGATAAGCATTATTTTTTTTTTAATTTGAATATATTTGACACAAAAAGGTGCATCCTATTTTTAAAATAGCCCGCTGAATAGGTTTGATGATCCTTTATATGGATGCTAAGATTCCGTGTCATATTTTTCATAGAGATATATCAGCTTCATTACCGTAAATACCGTCGTCACGATGATGAGTAACGAAAAAATAATGCACCGCAACATAAGGCGCTTGTGAAACCCAATCTCTTTGCAATGACTTTGATAACTAGGTCACGCCACGCAGTATAACGCTATGATGCTGCTAGCTTGCAGCCAAACGTTTTCGCCTTATTCATACATAATAGGTCTCTTTTTTGTCATGTAGTTATTTGTTTGTTTGTTTTTTTATTTTTTTTATTTTTTAGACTTCTTCATTGTTCTGGATAGTTTTGTATCTGTGTGCCAAAATGTAAATATTTATTGTGTGTGTGTGTGTGTGTGTGCGTGTGTGTGTGTGTGTATTTTATTATTCTCCGGGAGAGACCTTGCTTGAGATCGAGACCTAGAGAAACTTTGTTATTTTCCAACTTTCGTGTCATTATATATATATATATATATATATATATATATATATATATATATATATATATATATATATATATATATATATGAGAGAGAGAGAGAGAAGATACCCCGATTAACTATGACCAACGCAATTGTACACTATTGTAGGTACCATTTTGGAGCATTTTGTAAATTTTGTGTAACATGTACATGGATAGTTTTGCTTCTCTGTGTCAAAATGTAAATATTGATAACATATTGATTCTTCTACGCGTGTCACTCTTTATGTGCGTGTTTGTGTGTGTGTTCTTTATTGTCCCCTGAGTAAGACCTATCTTTAGTTTCAGACCTAGAGAAACTTTGTATTTGCTTCTCTGTGCCAAAATGTAAATATTTCCAACTTTCGTGTCATTATATATATATATATATATATATATATAAAGAGAGAGAGAGAGAGAGAGAGAGAGAGAGAGAGAGAGAGAGAGAGAGAGAGAGGAATTACAAATATACACCAAACAGAGCGGAAAGTGCTATCCCCGGATTCTACAGGAGAATGATTGACATTAAAATAATTAATTAATTCGTACTCTACGGAGATTCGAACCCGGATCCGCTGGTTACGGCACCAATCGCCTTGCCTGTAAGCACCAAGCCTTATACCATCTCGACCATGCACACATCACCAACAAATGATGCTACAAAGTATGTGGTATAGGCATTCGTGCGAAGCAGACATACCTGCATGTCGACCCAGTAATTAATTCTCATCTAAGTACACAGTACATCTGGATTCCAACTACAGAAATCAAGGTATATAGAAGTTATTATAGAGAATTACAAATATACACCAAACAGCGGAATGTGCTATCCCTGGATTCTACAGAAGAATGCTTGATAACATTAACAGAATTTTTAAATACGAATAATTAATAATATCATACAGGTTAGAGAATTTTTAATTCGTACTCTACGGAGATTCAAACCGGATCCAAGGGTTACGGCACCAATCACCTTGCCTGTAAGCACCAACTCCTATAATAATATATAATATATAAACACACACACAGAATACTGAGATAGAGAGACAAGGTACTCAGATCAACTCTAACCCAACACGATTGTGCGCCTTGTGAGTATCTTTACAAAATATAATACTTCAAAATACAATATATGCTTTGTGAACAAAAGAGTCAAAATAAAATAAAATGAATGACATTTCTTCTTCTTCTTTCTTTAGCAAAGAAATTGACGTCATGCCAGTTATCAGTTTCCACTGAAATCTTTTCACACACAAAAAAAAAATACAAATATACATAAAATGTCCACACACAAAAATACAAATATTTATAAAATGTCCACACAAAAAATACAAATATTTATAAAATGTCCACAAAATACAAATATTTATAAAATGTCCACAACAAAAAAATACAAATATTTATTAAATGTATACAACAACTTACTTATTCTAACAATATATAGTGTTATTTCAAGCATCAAAAATCACAAAAGAAGACCAATGCACACATACATGTGCTTTACGACATGGTTCGTGTATTTTCCGAAATAAATTAACAAACGAACAGACCAACAAAATAAATAAATAAATAAATAATTTATTTATTTATTTAAAATTTGAAAAGAACTTCTTCAGAGACTTGATGTTGAGAAAGACAAAGATATCAGGCCAATCTTGGTTACTAAAGGAATCCCAATACTCGTGTCATTAGGGTCATAATGTTTTCAGTGATGATGATAATATTAATAATGACACAAATGGTACGCTTAATACCAATGTAAAACGATGTGAATAATGACACAAATGGTACGCTTAATACCAATGTAAAACGCTGTGAATAATGACACAAACGGTACGCTTAATACCAATGTAAAACGCTGTGAATAATGACACAAACGGTACGCTTAATACCAATGTAAAACGCTGTGAATAATGACACAAACGGTACGCTTAATACCAATGTAAAACGCTGTGAATAATGACACAAACGGTACGCTTAATACCAATGTAAAACGCTGTGAATAATGACACAAATGGTACGCTTAATACCAATGTAAAACGCTGTGAATAATGACACAAATGGTACGCTTAATACCAATGTAAAACGCTGTGAATAATGACACAAATGGTATGCTTAATGGCAATGTAAGGCGCTGTGAATAATGACACAAATGGTACGCTTAATGGCAATGTAAAACGCTGTGAATAATGACACAAATGGTACGCTTAATACCAATGTAAGGCGCTGTGAATAATGACACAAATGGTACGCTTAATACCAATGTAAGGCGCTGTGAATAATGACACAAATGGTACACCTAAGACCAATGATTGGCGCTGTGAATAATGACACAAATGATACGCTTAAGACCAATGATGAATAATGATACAAACCGTACGCTTAAGACCAATGATTCGCGCCGTGAATAACACACAGATAATCTGCTTAAAAACAATGATTGGCGATGTGAATAATGACACAAATGGTACACTTAAGACCAATGACTGGCGCTGTCAATAATGACACAAATGATACACTTAAGACCAATGATGAATAATGATACAAACGGTACGCTTAAGACCAATGACTAGCACCATGAATAACACACAGATGATACTCTTAATGCCAATGTTTGGTGCCGTGAATAACACAGATATGGTACGCTTAATACCAACGTATGGTGCTCTGAATAATGACACAAATGGTACGTTTAATGCCAGTGTAAGACGCTGTGAATAATGACGCACATGGTACGCTTAATACCAATGTAAGGCGCTGTGAATAATGACACAAAAGGTACACCTAAGACCAATGTAAGGCGCTGTGAATAATTACACAAATGATTCGCTTAAGACCAATGATGAATAGTGATACAAACGGTATGGGGCTGCATTATATATTTTTATTAGCTAGGTAATTAGATAGATAAGTAGATAGTTGCTTTCCAACCTGCTTGCCTACCTACCTTCTGACCTATCAACTTACTTGTATTCTTATTAAGGCTTCATATTTCTATGTGTGATTTGTGTGCTTCGATAATGCATGTCTCGAAGAAATTTGCATATTTTTCTCCAATAGGATTTAATGTTCCTACAACTTTGTAAAATATCACTAGTTTCTCATCTGTTGTATGAATTAAAGTATTTTTAAAAACTCTCAGCGCAAAGATTATGTAATAGCTATTGGATTTTTTGGTGTTACAAACTTCCATTAAGTGCATTGCATTTGTGATTTGCAAGATCAGTTGATGAAAAACATTCTGATTAGGTAACTGCAGAATCAACTTATGACATCCAATCTAAGCAGCGCAGTCGGAGATAAGATTATAAGTTAATCTAAGCCGCAGTTGGGGATAAGATTATAAGTTAATCTAAACCACAGCTAGTTTAATTAGTCCTCTATGCTCACTCTTTGGGAAAAGATACAATTTATGTGTTAAAAGAAATTAATCTCGGTTTCTTCTACTCCTCTTTTATCGAATTTTCTTGAGTAAAAAAAAGTGCTCGTTGCGTGGTGGCATGTGGAGAATTCATTTGCATGAATTAGTTCATTTGGAATACGTGTAATATACGATAAGTGAGTTCGGTTCGGCTTGAAATCGGAAGTCAATTCTATTTTTTCATTCGTTCATTTTTAGCATGTGTACTGAGATTGGTAAACTAACGAACAAATATTTATAGCTCAAGTATTTTGCCATTGCAACCGATTATTTGCTTGCTATAACAGGAAGAGATTTCCCCTTGAGCAATATTTTTTTGCTCGGATATATGTTGTATTTAATATTGTTTTAAAAGAGCATGAATTCTCACTAAAAACAAAATTTCTAAGTAATGGTAGCATTTCTTGGTTGAGTAATGGAATATTTTTTATATGATATGAAGTGCAGAAATTGATTCCAAACATATTATGTTCTCTCTCTCTCTCTCTCTGAACATCGTATCATTGGTTACATTCACTATGTATAAGATCAACCAGAAGAAATCGTATAGGGTTTGTTTTAACATTCATTGATTTCACTTTTGAAACTCTCTCTCTCTCTCTCTCTCTCTCTCTCTCTCTCTCTCTCTCTCTCTCAATATCATATCATTGGTTACATTCACTATGTATAAGATCAACCAGAAGAACTCGTATAAACATCTTTAGGTTGTTTGAACACTAAGGAACACTTCAATAACATAACGAAGAGGATCGACTGCCTCGGTTATAAAAGCAATATGTCATCTCTCAATGATATTACCTCAGCCAGACTAAATCTAATCAAATATGGTGTCCAAAACCTGGCGTCAAGTTCGATTGTCTGTACCATACACCAAAGCTAATATGCTAATATAGCCAAACAATTTGCGTCCATGGGTCAACCGGTTCTTATTGGATCAGAGTTTAACAAAATATTGGTGTGCTTTCTGGCCACAGATAATCTCATTTAGGACCTTGTAGCAAACTGCATATTCGAATCGATACCAGTCTAATCTCATAATGGTTGTAGAAGTACAATGACGGCAAAAATCCTTTTTACCTTTGAAGACTGTGCTTTTGTAGGTTTCATCGTAGGAAAAAGTACTTACTTTTTCGAAAGTGTGCATGTGGAAAATACAAATTAATATAAAATCTTCATACCAAGAAAAATATATTTAACCTCTTCCTCAATGTTTTATATCTCTTAAAGTGAAGTTAAATTTGGCTGTCAAAAATAAAGCAAATATTCGGATAATAAGTACTATAATTTTGTTCTAGTACCTTGCAGACATTTAATCCACAGAAAGGTTGTACGAACCACAATTCTTAACCAGCACCTACTGCAGTTTCGAAATATCATGTCATTTTCTTTCAACCATGAGTCGCTCCAGTCCATCCTACTATGATTGTCTCTATGACGGACGAGTAACTCTGAAGTCGTCTAAAATTTCGTTTAAAATATTTCTTTTCAGATCAATCAAAATTTACATTAATGAATATTTGGCAACTTAAATATATTTGATCTTTGTTTCCAAAGACAATTTTAAAAAGTATTCTTTAAACGATGTAAATATTAAAATTTAGGTCTGTCGTCACTGATTTAACTACGGGAATAAAATTTGTGCGCATTTTTTGCAATCTATTTGGTTAGTATTTGTGTGCCAGGTTGTCAGGCATTACAAAAGTTCTCTCCCTTTGTTTCGCATTACTCAAGAGAGCGAAAGCCGTCATAGAAAACGACGGCTTCCTCGAATACCTACTGCACGTCCCCCAAAAGTTAAACTTTCTCCATAAAATATGGTGCCCACATTTTTAAAAAAACTCTTGATAGGATATGGTATTAGTTAGTTCTTCGAAATCAAAATGTTGATACCATCACTCATAATCGCATTTGCAACATTGTTTCATATATAACTGACTGTACCGGAGAAAAATGTACGGAGTTCGTAACATGTATAGACTAAATAGCTGCTGACCGATCGGTGTTCGATTCTAAGAAAAATTGCTATCTAACTGGTAGTGTTTGAAAGATTTCATGTAATGGATTAATTAAAGAGGGATTATATTTTCCGTATTGATACAAACGTCAGTCCATGCGATTGAATTTTGAAATTGCGAGCCCCACAAAATACGACATTTTTAGGTGCTGGACAGTTCAACCCTATTTTGCAGCTTTACATAACAGGAATTTGAAGCTTAGTCACACAAACAAATATGCGCAAGCAATATAAACCTCGACAACAGGAAAAAAAAAACACAAAACAACAACAACAACGATGTTCGCTTAAAACCGAGTTGACTATATATTAAATAAAGACAAGAAAAGGAAGCGACGAGTGTCAACAATCATACCCATTACAGTTTGAATCCATTTTATCCACTCAAAAAAGAAAAATGATCAGCACTTATGTGTATGGAGACATTCAACAGAGAATCATTAATCGACTTACCAAGATAGATTCTTGCAACATCAACTTCCATTTGTGATTCTACAGACGACCATTGTAGGGATGAACAGCACTGCAGGCGAAAGGTGAAATGGAATCAAACAGGTTGACATATTCCCATCCGGGCATCGCTTTTGTGTAAGAAACTTCAAAAACCGTAAGCCTTTTTTGTGTACGCTAATTTATTAAAACCAAAAAAGAAACAAAAAGTAAAAAATAAAAAATATAAATGAATTTTAAAAAATAAATACACAAAGCGTAGTAACTGCTGCATCCATAAGGTGGAAGTAATTAATTATATGTCCATAATAAAATAGAGCATCTAGTAACGCTATCACATTTGACGTTTATGCGTGGTTTTCCTGTGAAAGACGTTTTTGGCCTGAGTAAATGAAAGCATGTACATTAGATGGAAAAAGTAAAATTAGAATGCTTCTAATAACAAAAATATCAAGGATTTTTACCAGCTTGTTTTGAAAGGCACTTTATACTGAGACATGACAGCATCTGATATTAAACCCAAGATATCAATTGCGCCATACAAACACCCTTTGTGCTGGTTATCATTAAATGTTGCTGTTCCAAACGAAACGATTTGTAGAAATTTTTTTAAATCTTAAAAAGAAATGGAATAAGTACAACACAGAATCTGAAATTATAAGAATTACCCGGCATATTAGTCATACCTTAACTGTATTTTGATGACTGTAGCGTTGTTTTGTTTATTGAAGTTAACCTAGATATTTGTACAGTTCTTTATATTAAAATTGTTGGAACTTATGTTTAATCGGCACAGTATAGCCAGTACTGTGCTGACGTGCCGTAACACCATGCTACTACTACCGCCACTTGTTTAAGGTAAACTTCTCAAAATCTGTAATATGTCTTTAACAAGGTTTATTGTTTACTACGGCGGAGAAGCAAACTTGAAATCACCAGAAATGTGCATGTAACTGTAAAATTGCTAAAAGAGCATTTGTCGTTCTTTTATTTTTGATTGGATCATTAGAGTGGTTCCTTCTGATTGCTTTAGGAATCGGAAAAAACTAATAACGAAATATTCCATTGTTTCCTGAAATTGTTGAGAAATAATTCAAATGCTATGTTTGTTTGTGAACGTGAAGGCGGTAATTTGAAGGCTAATTAAAAAAAGTCTTCATGCTTAATGAGAACAGTGCCGTGAATTTTTATCAAAGAATAAGGGAAGCTAATTACATTTTTAAAAAAATTCTTTTTTTCAAGGCCGAGAAAAGACGGCCAGGAAGACAAATGTCTCAGAAAGGTAATAATTCTAAGATGCTTAATTGGCCTTATTCAAAACTAATTAGTCTGGTAATTCAATGTCAAAGAGATTTTCCTCAAGCATATTAGAAATATTTCGCTTCCTTGTTGATTAAGACAGACAATTATTACCACTGTTTTTGTCAATTTGAAGAAACACGGGAAGAATTTTCAAAAAACAAACAAACCAACATGTGTTTAAAGGAATATTTAAAGCTAATTTTTGGGAGTAACACTAAGAATGCATCGTAGTACACACTTTTCATCTGAGTAAAACGAATTAAATAGTTCTGTATTTCGGACGTTTTCTGATTAAATGCAGTACAAACCTCTAATAAGTCCACGTTTCTTCCTTATGATGGAAAAATGAATTTCAAACCTCTCAGAGCTAGTAAATTTTACGTTTTAGTACAATGTCTACATCTCTGATTGAAAGGCGGTTACCCCACTTGATATAGTTTTATTGGCAAAGCATTGGCAAAGCATCGTAAAATGCGTAAGAGACATTGTGGCCATGCGAAGTACTATATACATACTATTTTCGCGATTTCCAGATGTCAAGCAATTTCGCAGCATTTTAGCTTCGCGGATATATCACCGCTCGTTCATATAATTTCTTAAAAGTTTGCATTCACTGCGCTCCTCCACGAACTCCGCGAAAATACAGTTTAAAATATATATTTGAAAACCAAATGCTAGAAAGCAACATATTCGAACTTTCTTAAAAACAGATTCGGTTAATGTAAAACAAAGAAAATAATTATTTAAATTGCTTCCGAAGTTACGGTAAAATTTAAATTATTTATTGCAATTAAACCTATCCCGCGAATATATATTTGATGTTAATAGCGGTAATTTCTTCTGTATTCAAACCAGGCAAATGTTAAGTTCGGTTGTATTCTTGGGAAGGTAATCATATATATATATATATATATATATATATATATATATATATATATATATATATATATATATATATATATATATATATATATATATAAAACTAGGCAAGTCTCTGAGTCAAAACATCTTCTGTGCGAAAGTTAAATCAGAAACTTTGCATGTAACACTGAAGCGGCTAATGTTCATTGCTCTATCCTTTCGTTTTAAAAGATATGGTTACAGCTCTTCTTTCCGATTAAGCCAAAAATACAAAACGACAAAAATCACTTAATTCTGATGTTTCCGTACATTTTTTTGTCCAATAACATACATCACATGTTATGTGTTCTTGCAAACGTAGAGACAGTAATTTGCGTGTTGGTTAGAATCCTTGGCAATAACTAAAAGTGATTTCATTTTATAGAACAAGGTTAACTAATTGCATTTCACTATGTTTTACTTTTTCCTACACTGATATAAATAGATAAATACCTCAAAGAGAAGACAATTCCAAGAAACTTTAAGTGACTGAAATAAAATCATTTGAACTTGTAATTGAATGTCAGCATTGTTTTTCCCTTTAACTACATCTGCAATATTTGACTTTGTAATGCGTGGAGCAAGGAAATTATTACCCGATTTAGTTTGATAATTTGGAGTAGACTGAAGGAACGAACGTCAAGGAAAAAAAAAGAAGACATAAAACCCTCAGATGATTACCGCATGATAATCAGAACACTACAATATCACTTTGGAAAAATACGTCTCCAAGTAAAAACATTTTAGATAATGTTTAATTTCGGATTTTGTTGATTTTTTTGTTATTGTTATTGCTGTATTCTTTCTAATTAAATAAGTGATCCTAACATGCACTCTCGTCTTCTAAATGAAGGGAAATTTATTCAATTTAAAGCTAGGATCCCCAGCATTGTTCGGACAAATTCTAATGTTTTGAAATAGGCATGCACCTCTGATTGAAAAGAGCTTTATCAAGGTTTAATTTATACATTTTAGCATTATTCACAAAGTCTTGATTTTTAAAGTTTAGTATTTTAACACTCCTAAACCAGTAGGAAAATTCATCACACACAAATGTAACTTAGATGAGAAAATATTTTATCAACTCAAAATATAGCACTAGCATGACATTTAAATAATTAAACATCATCGTCGTCGTCGTCATCGTCATCATCATCATTATCATCATCGTTCTCATCATACTCGTCATCATCATCGTCGAATATATATATATATATATATATAATTAATTAAAAATATAAAAGAGATAAAGTAGACAACAACGACATGCATATTCTTTTGTACTGAAAAATGACCGCATTTATTGTACTAAAATAAGTACATTTACATTTAGTGCCCTAGAAAATTAGTACAAAGAGTCAAACTATGCTGTTGAGGAAAATAAAGACCTGGACAAAGTGCAGCCACTGTCCTGGTGTGGGCCAGATATATCACTCCCACTAGGGGACATGGTGCGCTCCGTCGGGCTGTCCCCTCACCCTCAAATGCTGGAAAAGCCTCCTCTCTCTCTCTCTCTCTCTCTCTCTCTCTCTCTCTCTCTCTCTCTCTCTCTCTCTCTCTATATATATATATATATATATATATATATATATATATATATATATACGGGTATGTGAATACAAATTTTAAAAAGAGAGCATCTACTCATATATAGGATAGATAGAATGAAACTCAAAGTAACTTGATCTTTTTAAAGCCCGTCCCACGACAACAACAAATGATGTAGCACTAACAACAGTTTTGCAAATATAAACAGCACCCCACACCATAAAGGGGACAATAACATGTTATAAATAGACCTTAAGGGCAAATGCCACTAACATTATCAAACTCTGTTTCTGTCACCCATAGAGATGAAAGGTAAGGAAACTCACCCAACGAGATTGTATGCCTGAAGGGGAGAGGGGGAGGGGTGGCGGTGGGGGTGGGGGTGGGAAGCAGTACGAACTCTAGAACATTAAGATAGAAAGGAGGGGGAATTAAACTCATCTAAGTATATCATCATGAACGAAAATAAAAACAAACGTAATTCAATTTTTTTTACAAAATTTTTATTTTTTTTTAGGGAAAATACCCTATGAATAACAAATTCAAGAGAGACAGGGAATAACAGACATAAAAGCTTTTCATATTTGGAAATATGAGGAGATGTCTCTAGAACTCTCACCAGTTTTACGTGGTCTGATTGGGTTGCGAGTTGCCCACAAGTAAGAAGACAGTAAAGACTAAGACGTCTTTAAGATGTTAGAAATAAATATCAGCCTACCTGGAAAGTAAACTGCCAAAATATTTTGTGTTCCCTTCTTAGTTATCTACAGTGTGCTGAGAGAATAATAGAGTCGAAGGAGGACAACGCATATCCATTTATTAATATGTACTTACAACTGAGCGTATTACAATTCCAATCCAACATCAATTCAGTGGACGCATTTACTGAAAGACATGGGACAATTTTAAAGATTTAGTAATAATATGCAGGTTGACCACAAAATTGTCACAACAAATCCATATTATTTTAGCCAAAATCCACAAAAATCCATTCGCTGCAAATAAATTAATTTTATTGCAGAAGAGGAGCACGAGGCGAGTTCGTAGTCTTCCAAGATATTTTATTTCAAATGCAATCTAATATTATATGCATGTACTTTAACATACTTCAAATGCAATCTAATATTATATGCATGTACTTTAACATACTTCAAATGCAATCTAATATTATATGCATGTACGTTAACATCACAGTATACATCTAATTACAATCAAATCACCAATATGTGAAGTTTTCGTATTTATTGGCTGAAAGCGCTTACAGAATTCTGTAAAGTGGAAAGAATTTACACAAATTTAAAAATGATTGAAAAAATCCGCAAAATTGCCAAATCCGCCGCAAAACCGCAAACAGATGTGGTCATCCTGATTATATCCGAAATTTCAGTCATACCTACTTGTAACGTCCTACAGCATTTAGTAGCAGCTAACGTACACTGTATGATCTTTTATATCGAGGTCTACTTAAACTTCAGCCTGAGGATATCAATGCGCAAGAAAGGTTTGATTGGTGTTTTACGGCACAGCAACACAGTTAGGTGATTCGGTACCGAGGCAATTGGAGTAAAATGCCTTGCCCAAGGACACATCACGATAGCCGGATTGGAACCCGCACCTTTTCGGTTGCGAGTCCGGCACGCTAACCACTGAGCAACCGCAGCTCCTGAGCGCGTAGAAAGAAAGACATCTACATTGACAACCGAACATTGTATAAATATGATTAAACCAAAATGAGGCTTAATTTCTAACTATTTAGGGCATTCCAGAAAGTAATGAAACTGTGCAAGACAGCACGAGCTGAACTTTATATCTGTCATCATCCGGTAATGAAGCTTCTGAATTCTTTAATTTTTATGAAGTGGATTTGGATGTATCTGCCTGCTGCCTGATATGTGATGTGATTAGCTACTGCTGTAATAATGATTACGGTTTCATTATCGAGTACCCTTGAAGCTACCTATGATGTCCGTACATGACCGCAAAATGCAGGGCTTCGATGTCACGTTTTTCTCCAGCAATTCAGAAACAGACCTATATTTAATGATAACAGTCAAGTGAATTCCAGACTGCTAGGCGGTCAAAATTAAACTGAAAATGTATTGTTTTTAATATAATGAGACGAATGGTTGGAATGCTTGAAAGGAGTATCGAACTAGTGAACTACTATGTGTACTTATTTACTAAAATGTTTCTTCTGATAAAGGTATCGCTTTTGTATTTGGCTATATCAGCATTTTTACAAGCATGCATTTGTGTTTTATCAATAATAAAATAAATTAAAAACGCTTGTCCTAGTGCACTCTCACCGGATTAACACCGATTTTCAACTAAATTGACTCTTTACTACACCAGCAACCGTCTAATATCGTTGCTGAATGTACAGTGACAGAGTTTCCAAAGTTTTTACTGAAGCTAAATGTCTGATCTCTTATTTTGGCTACATATTTGTAAATATATGCATGGACACAAGCCTAAAAGGTAGTGGCAGAGCGAGGGATCGACACGCCAGGGGGCAATATTCTTTAGAGGCATCCCTACTTTGCTACAGAGAACAGTTTTTATGTCAGCTACCTACCCCCGTCCTCCCCCCCCCCCCCTAAGTTTTGTGAAGAATTGTCTCGTTACACTAAAGTGAATGTGAAATACTATGAAAATTTCAGCTGAGAAAAAAAAATAAAAAATAAAACTCCCGACCGCGCCCCCTTCACCTGGCGCTACAGGGCAAATGCCCGCTCCCAACGCCCAACCCACTCGTGCCACCACTGCTAAAGGGCATGTCATCCTGCCAGCAAACACTCAGTTATAACAATTACAAATAGTGTCACTTGACTAACACGTCCACCTTGCTACCGTCTACTTTGCTGAAAACAGTCTTCAAACCAGCGGGCTAACACACGCGTAAAAACAACACGTCATAGTCTCTGTTGACGCTTGTTAGAGAAATACTATGGATTCAGATGGACCGTAGCGTGTTTCGCTGTAACTCTTAGGCAAAATGCTATCTTCCCAAAGCAGCGAAATTTAGTTCATGCACAATAGTTATATTCAGAAATAATCTAACATAAATAAACATCATTTAGAATCGCTTCAAACTGCAGGAACTTCCTGCATGTTGTTCCTACATATTTCAACTACAGCACTCCACGAATCAAAGCAATGTATCATTTGGCAGCAACGGTCAAGATACATACATCAATCTCACAATGCTCTGTCACTGGCATTTGGCTGACTTTTTTTGGGCGGGGTGGGGGGTGGATGCTGTTGTTTTTTGCATTAGTTTAAATCTTTGTCGATTTCAATAATTGATCTAAGTGTATTATACAATCAGAGCCGCTCAGACAAGAAAAACAGCTGAGATAAATTGCTGCAACGTTTGTGCCTTTGTTCTCTGTATCGTTTTCACTAAACAAACATTGATTATCACAAAATTAAAGCAAAATACTTACCTTGAAGCCGACGTTTTTTCAAGATGGCGGCGTCCGATTTGAAGCAAGCTTTTGCCACTAATTTTACTATCAGCAGTGTTTCGAGAAAACGATGTATCGCACCAAAGACACCGAAATAGTAACTACTTATATCAGCTTGTTTTCTTGGCAGAACTACTCTGATTTCTTAAAGTATTTTTTAGATTATTTGTTAGGATTGACGGACATATATAACCCACAGCCAAAAAGCCCGTAGTATTCCACTTGCATGTGAAGTGGGATGGTGATTCTTAAGTTCTTTTTAACGTAGACACCTGTCACTTTTTGTGATCCGTCGTGGGCTTTGAGAATCCTGCTTTATTTAAAACGGGCTATATTCAACACATGCGGGGTGAGGGGTCTAAGACTTGGATGTTTCACGCTTTCAAATACAACCGCCAAATCAATGGTAAACAAACAAGTTCATACACGGTGACAGTGTAATTTGCTGGCTCAACAAAACCAACTCATTAAATACAGATTTGCTCTCGTTGTTTTAATCTTTTACACATGATTGTCTATGTCAAAATAATGCTTGTTTTTATTCAATATTTTCTACATTTTGAAAAACTGCCAGAAGAGCATACCATTGCGAATTGCAGTTTTAAAATGCAATACTGTTAAATTGCTACTTCAAAACAGTGGTTGGTCGAGGGGGGTTGGGAGAGGACATTTGTCCCCGTGCGCCAGGCAAAGGGATCGCCGTCGGGAGTTTTCTTCTGTTTTTTTTTTTTTTTTTCTTTTTTTTGCAGCTTACAAAAGAAATATTATAAAACTGCAGTCGATATGAAAATATACAGTATATAAGAAAACAAATAATAATGGTAATACCGATATACTGATTTCTCCGTGTTCAAAGAATAGGAATACTTAATGCAATGAAATGAGCAAACCTGCAATTAGTAACTTAGATACATGGAACAGAAGCTTAATAAAGCTTCTGTTAATACTCAAGATTTATGACCTGAATTAATGGACAAAATGGAAATATACAGGGATGCATCGTCTAACAAGCAATTGCATGGGTTGTCAATTCGTTTATAAAGTACAAACTTTAACAATAGACATGATGGCAGCATCGAATATAGTATACTAGACCTATAATGTGCACATCAGTGCTTTCACAGTATTACTATCCGATGACTTCTGTGTTTCAAGTTTCAGAGGATAGTTGTTTAAATATAAAATGACATGCAGTGACATTTACAAGCATTCTTATTAACAACATCAAGTAAAAAGAAAACGGAACTTTATTCCTTTTCGAAATGATCTTGAAACTAAAGTATTACTCAGAATATCAGTTTTTCTGTGCCAATATTTTCGTGAATGCAGCGGCAAACATTCCGCATTTTGAATAAGGCTAACTTCATGAAAAGAAATTATATTCTATGGAAGAGAGCAAACAGAAAAGCAAGGTTACAAACCAAACAATCTTTGCAAAATATCTCTGTAAAATGGCTATAAATCCCTAAAACAAAATGTTACAGTTAACTCGGAAACAGTTTCTCGCATGTTAGAGAAAAATATAAAACATCTAATAACACTTGAATACAGGGGTCTTCTGACCCGTATGACAAATAAATCACGTCTGTTGATAAACGTGACCACAGTGATTTTAGCTCTCATTACAATATAATTCAGGCTTAGTGACAACGGTGCCTTAATTTGTATCGAAAACGAGCTCATTACTTTTAGGCATGTACTCGTTATTTCCAGAATGACATGTACAAACAGCAGGCAAATGTATCATGGGAATGTGGAGGCGGGGAAGAGAGCAAATTAGGGAATAGTTAGACACGTAATTGGATTTTAGACAAAAATTCCACGTTACATTTGAAACATTTGGCTTTCTAGTGTTTCCAACCATGGCACTGTCACCCAAATGTTTGGGGATTAGAAATAAAAATGGAGACCTGATGATTTGATGTTAATGATCAGAGCACTCGAAATCAATAAAGGATAAGATCATCGTCCCAACAGAAGACATTTAAGTAGCTTTTCACATCTGAATTTGTCACTCTCTCATTACACCAACATGTCACAAGGCTGCATATATGGAGCTGAGAGGCATCAACTCCATTCGCAATTTTCTTTCTGTTGATGGCACTAAAACACGTATGTGTTCTTTAGTACTTTCAAGACTTGACTCATGTAATTCTGTTATATCTGGTTCGTCTCAATATCTACTACAGAAACTTCAAAAAGTTCAAAACACAGCTGCTCGGATAATCCTTAGTGTACCAAGAACCGAGCACTCCTCACCCCTGCACTTTACCCTCCACTGGCTACCCGTTCGCTCTAGAATCAAACACAAAATCTGTTCCCTATGCTGACTGCCTCCAGCCCAAAATACATATCTCACCTCACCCATGTGTATACCCCTTCTTGATACTTACGCTCCTCTTCTGACACTGGTATTCTCGTCATTCCCTCTATCAAAACAAAGTCCTACGGACAACGTTCTTTTGCGTACCAGGGCCCAGGTGCCTGGAACGAATTGCCTCTTGAACTTTGACACAATGACACTGTGATCTCATTAAAGAGTGCTCTACAAACTCCCCTATTTCAACTGCAAGAACAGACTTAAGACTTAGCAATGTTTCCTTACCCTTAATTATTTTCAGCATGCTTTTGTTTGTAATTTGACGGTGTTTGCTTTCGTAATCTTGTCTATATATATATGTGTGTGTGTGTATGTGTCCTTATGTGTCAACTAATATTGTAAAGCACTAAAACTATGTTTGCACTGTTCGTTGTCAGTCTTTGTACACTTATATATATATATATATATATATATATATATATATATATATATATATATATATATGTGTGTGTGTGTGTGTGTATGGATGGATTGATGAATGGATGGATGGATGTATATATGAAAAAGTGAATATGTCCATGTCCAGGCTCATAAATAGAAATTAGGTTGATTCAACAGGATGTCAGTAATATGCTAATCCTTTAACACTTGACAAAGGTTGAGCGGATTATTGATGTCCTGTTGAATTAACATACACAAACTCACACACACACACACGCACACACGCACACACACACACACACACACAGATAGATAGATGAACAAAAGCTGCCAAACAACAGTGCAAAACTGGTATGAAACCAGCCCTTTTTTTAAAGAGCTTTCGGAATGTACCGATTCCGTTCTCAAGGGCACAAAGCTACATACATGTATATACATATGACAATTACAAGGGCGAGACAAGAACAAAACGAAATTACTTTATAGAATGTACATGATGTTTGGCAGTAGATATTTGGTAAAAGATATATGCATGCAGGTGTATGTTTATCTGCGTGTATATGTATGTATTTATATGTCTGTGGGTATGTATATGTATGTGTATGCATATGTATGTATGTATGTATGTATGTATGTATGTATGTATGTATGTATGTATGTATGTATGTATGGATGGATGGATGGATGGATGGATGCGAATGGTTGTATGTATGTACATATATGATGTGTAAGTGTATGAGAATGTGTGTAAGTTTATATCTTTAGTATTGATTGAATGTTCGTACATGCGATCGATTTGTTTTATTGTACGTATCAAACGTGCCACCATCAATTTCTGTAATAAACTTAAATGGATATATGCATATACTTCCTGATTGCCAATCGGCTAAATGGAAATAAAGATCATTCATATGAAGAAAAAAGGAAGCCCTTAAAGCTTTTAAAGATTAAGCGCTATACTAACTCCTCATTATTATTGTTATTATTATTATTATTATTATTATTATTATTATTATTATTATTATTAATGTCTTATGAATTTCTTATTTTTATAGCTTATTACTTTTTAGTGTTTTGTATATTTTCTAATTTTAAAGATTTTGTAGATAGATATTTATTATTTATAATTTGAAAATATATATTACCGAGGATCGTTAATGGTTTTTTCCCATTTAAGGATTTTCCACAAAGGCAACATTGACTTAGATACTTGTTGTTGCTCAAACACATCCAAATAAAAGATGAAGTTAAAAAAAATAGTTCTATCTAATTTTCCATGTGACAGAAATCGAAATAGTATGTAAATAATTAAGATCACTAAATATTCCTGTTGGTTACAAGAAGATCGTTAAATTATTTTGTATATCATTAATGGGTATCCATAAATTAAATTCTGGTAAGTAGCCTTTCCAATTTACAAATACTTGTTTCTTCTTATGATTTCGTTTGAATAAATTTTCAATTCTAAGTACAGTTAGTTCTGCTTTTTTCTAATTCTTGTTCATAGAACGTTCCTTCAATGTTTTCATCATTGAAATCTTTTATATCATACAAATCTGGGTTTGTTTACCTGAATTTATTTTTAAAAAGAAATTCTTCGCTCCAATTGGGAGTATATCATTTTTCGAATGTTGGTTTTTTGCTTTAAGTTCTTACCATATCACCCATTTTGTATTTTGTTTTTCCTCTTTCAAAAACAGAATCTCTGTATAGATTCATATAAACAAATTGTTCATTTTTACTAGGCTCTATATTAGTTCTTTTAACACTGGTATGTTTTGTATTATTATATTTATCTATAATTTCTGGTAAAACATTCAAATATTTATTTGTGTTGTTTGCTGTGAAGTACTTCCACATTGTATTTTTTAATGTTCGATTAAATCTTCAACAACAACAGTTTTACCTTCATTATAAGTGTTGTACATTTAAATATTGTTTTCATGCAACCATTTTTAATATTTTATTATAAAATTCACTACCGTTGTCAATACATAGTTTCTCAGGCTTCCTCAAATTTATGATTGTTTTAAAAGAATTTGGGTATATCAATTCCAGTCTTATTATGAATTGGTATGCTCCAAGCGTATCTATTAAATGTATAAATAACGTTTAGCAAATATTTGTATCCTTTATTCCACTTACTAAATGTTTTCATATCAACTAAATCAGCTGGCTGTATAGAATCTATTTTATCAGTTAGTACACGTCATTGAGGGAATCTTTTTATGACTGGTTGATGCAACTCATCAGCTAGTTGTGTAGTTCATTTTGGCTCGCTCAACGCCTTTTCCCGTTTTTTTTATTTGCCTAATCCAAGCTTATGTTTAGCGTTAACAATAGGCCCTGCAACGAACTGATTCAATGCTTTTATATTTTGTCATATCCTTATGTGTATTTAACTCATCCAACATTTGTTGGTCACAGTGTGATTTATTATTAGGATTTACATCATAACAGTTGTCATGGCGCATACATATGCCATCAAGCTGATTGACTGGCGTTCCATTTTCTAACGGATTTCAAGGACCACAATATCTGTAAGAAGGCAGCGTCAGTTCACCCTTTGGTAACAATGGCATGACTGCATTATACAGGTCCAGTCAACTCCCTTTCTTGATGGTAAAAATCTTGTTTTTCTAGTAGTACATATTAACACAATTACCTTTCATGATATTCCTGCCAGTTTTTGTTTGTGTGATAACTTCATTATTTGTATTGATTTCTTTTCTACATCTCAAACAATATGATTTCATATTTATATAATTATATTCCATAGTTTTTGGAAGAAATTTTGTTTGGTTTTCTTTCCTCCACATATTTTATTACCCTGAAAATCTACATGATGCACATAATTGTTATCCATTAGCACCTGAAACTTTAAAAGTTAAAGAAGAATTATTAAGTAACCATCCAGTTAAATTAGCTCAAGATTTGGATAATAAATTTATTCATTGTGATAAAATAGTATCAAATTTAATGAGTAATAATAAATACATAGTACATTATAGAAATTTAAAATTATATACAAGACTTGGCATTAAAGTAACAAAAGTTCACAATGTACTACAGTTTAATAAAATAAAAATGGATGTCCTCATATATCTAGTTGAATACTAATCTGAGAGCACAATCTAAAATGAATTTAAGAAAGATTTTTTTTTCTTCTTGAAGTTAATGAATAACTCAGCATTTGGTAATATTGAATTATTTCGACCAGCTGAAATAGATAACATAAAACGATTAGTTGCCGATCCTGGATTTGTAACAAGAAAAATATTTAATAAGAACATAATGGCAGTTCATAGGTTTAAATCAAAACTAATATTGAATAGACCGGTATTTACTGGGCGTACTGTATTAGATTTAAGTAAGTTGCTTATGTATGACTTTTATTATAATCACTTAAAAGATGCATATGGGGAAAATGTTGTATTATTATATACGGACACAGACAGTCTTTAATTGGAATTTTAAACAGGAAATATTTATGATGCTATGACAAAGTACCATATGATGTATGATACCAGCGTTTACGCAAGTGATCACCATTTATATAATACAACTAAAAAAAAAGTTGTAGGTAAATTGAAAGATGAATGCAAAGGAAGGCCAGTAAAAGAATTTATTGGATTACGGCCAAAAATGTACTATATTATTGGTGATGATAATAAGAAAATTAACAAAGGCAATCCTATTAATAAAGCAAACGGTGTGTCAATTTCAGTTATTAGAAAATAATTTAATCATGCACTCAACAAAAATCTTTATTTGAAAAAGAAGAGATGAAGTATAATATGTATTCCATTCTAAGTAATAATGATGGGGTATTTAAACTTAAATATTAAAAAAACCTTCTAATCTCTAGATACCAAAAAGTTTATTCCATATGATGGGATTAAAATTTATGCCTATGGAAATAATAGAACAAATTTAAAGTGAATAGTTAGTGTTTACATTTTGTAATTTGTCATCTAAGATTATATTGGCTTATTATATGAGTAAGATTAGCTGTGTAATTTTTAATTTGCCAGCTAAGATTCTTTTTACTTATGATATCAGTTAGATTTAATCGATGTAATTTTAATTTGCCAGCTAAGACTCATTCTATTTATAATGTGAGTAAGATAAATCTGTGTAATTTAATTGGAGACGCAACTGAAACCTGCAGTAATAGTTTACGACTCTGTCCACATTTAAATAATATTCCATATTTCAATAACATGTAATTTGAAATAGTGCAGCCAAAACTACCCTTTTATTTGATTGTGTTTGAGTAAAAAAAGGCACATATAACAATGTTCTCTTTTTGTAAAATCCTCAAATGAGACAAATCCATTAATGGACAACCGTAATATATATTTTCAAATTATAAATGATAAATATATATCCATAAAATCTATAAAGTTAGAAAATATACAAAACACTAACAGTGATAACCTATTTACATAAATGTATAATTTATTACTTAATCTCTTTATAAATATTTTAAAAATAGAATTCAGAGATAATATAAGGAAAACTATTTTAATATTTATCGATCATATATACTTTAATAATTTAAAAACAAAATCAAAATACCATTAAAGTAACAACTAGATAAATAATATTATAATTTGTTAGACAATCTCTTTCCAAAAAAATGAAAATAGAAATTCGTAAACAATATATATATATATATACATATATATATATATATATATATATATATATATATATATATATATATATATATATATATATATATATATATATATATATATATATATTGTTTTTTTTTTTCATGCAATCAATGATACTTTACCCCAGGGAAACTAGAAACAGGTTCAAAGATATAATCGGTAACTTTTAATCTTAAATGACGGAGCATGTATCTCTAACTTAAATGTCTATTGCTTATACGACCTCCACGATCTTAATTTTTCCCAGGAGTGTCTATGAATATAACATTTTGAAATATTTGTTATTTATTTTTACCAGGTGAAGAGATAATGCAGCATCCTCTGACCTCATTGAAGATTATGAATTAATTCTGGTATGCCGCTGTTACCCACTCACACATACACATACATAAATAGAGGTTGAATAGATGGATTAATTAATGAATTGATAGGTGGGCAGATGGATTAATAAATCAACATTCTAATATCTGGATGGAAGGATGGAAATCGTTACAAATACAGACAAATAAAGATGCGTATGTTCCTATTTACGGAGAGAGATGGGTTTTTCTTCAGACATTCGGTACGGAACGAGCAGTGTAAAATGGAGCAGTTTGGAAACAATTGCAAGCATGCATAGAACAATAGTTCGGATAGAATCACAAGAAGTTATCAAGACTGCTATCAAATGTAGGAATATAGAAGATATACACAAAGATATGATGGTGCCGGAAAATCATTTGAAGTGAGCATTCACTGCAAAATATCGAAATATCTTTGATTACGACGAAACGTCATGCGATAGTGACAATATCCATTACGATACAAGGGAAGCAATTAGTATGGTCTCCATTCAGCTTTTATTCCACTCAGTTCTGTCCCTTATACCTTTGTATGCATTTTACTGTCCTTGTATAATGTATATGAAATAATGCAGTAATTAAGTCTTGAGAGTTACAGATTTATGCCACCCTTATCGTAGACATCCAGTCCAATAATCCTCTATTTGCTGAATCTGAAAAGGAGAATATATATATATATATATATATATATATATATATATATATATATATATATATATATATATATATATATAGAGAGAGAGAGAGAGAGAGAGAGAGAGAGAGAGAGAGAGAGAGAGAGAGAGAGAATTACAAATATACAACAAAACAGAGCGGAAAGTGCTATCCTGGATTCTACAGGAGAATGCTTGATAACATTAACAGAATTTTAAATACGAATAAATAATATTATCATACAGGTTAGAGAATTTTAATTTGTACTCTACGGTGATTCGAACCCGGATCCGCGGGTTACGGCACCCATCGCCTTGCCTGTTTGGTGTATATTTGTAATTCTCTACAATAACTTCTATATACTTTGATTTCTGTAGTGGGAATCCAGATGGTCTATATACTTACATGACAATTAATTACTGGGTCGACATGCTGGTATATCTGCTTCGCACGAATGCCTATGCCACCGACTTTGTAGAGTCATTTTTGTTGGTGATGTGTGCATGATCGAGATGGTATAGGGGTTGGTTCTTATAGGCAAGGCGATGGGTGTCGTAACCCGCGGATCTGGGTTCGAATCTCCATAGAGTACGAATTAAAATTCTCTAACATGTATGATAATATTATATATATATATATATATATATATATATATATATATATATATATATATATATATATATATATATATATATATATATATATATATATATATACACACATGAATAAAAAGAAAAAGAAAATCAAATAAAATTGGAGCAAAGCTTCCTGGTAGCAACATTGCTACTCTTCGCAGGAACTTTGGAGTCTAGTGTATTTTCTTTCAAGACTTTTCATTCTTTCATCGCTGGGTTAGAAGTAGTAGTAGCAGCAGTAGTAGTAGTAGTTTATTAATAAATTCCTCAGTGTGATTCTCAGTATATGAACAGTCTTTACCCTTATGACGCTTGCTCTGTTCGTAAATACATTATTCAAGCCATTTTCTATCTATTTGCTTTGTTTTGATTGTATCTTCTCCTTCTCACTACCGTTTTTCTTTTGATAACGTCTGTATATAGTATCCTGTAAAAAAATAAAAAGACTGGCTGATAGGCATGAACATCGAAACCTAAGAAATAGTACATACATACATACATGTATACACACACATACATACATACATACATACATACATACATACATACATACATACATACATACATACATACATACATACATACATACATACATACATACATACATACATACATACATACGTACGTACGTACGTACATACATGCATACACACATACATACATACATACATACATACATACATACATACATACATACATACATACATACATACATACATACATACATACATACATACATACATACATACATGGACCGGATATATAGGCAGAAATTGATCAACATTTATGTGTTTTATCTAAAATATACTGATAAAATATGCGTTCCTATTTACCACAGGGCGGGCTTTATAACAGAAAAGTATGATCCAGATTATCCATAAGTGTAGAAGACAGTGGATATAGCAATTGATTGAGAGAAAAAAATCAGTTATTTTTAAATTTGATCAAACATTTGTGTCAATTAATTTTCAAAGAAAGTCAAAGGAATCTTTAGTGCAGATAAATATTTTTTTATTCTAACTACTTCTGCAACTTAAAGTTTACATTTTAAACTGGCTGCTTGTTGGTCATATGGGAAGCAACTACACTGATAAATCAGCAAGTGGATGATACACCTGTTTATGTCCCTTGCATAAGTCGTAAGTCAGTTTTATATATGCTAATGTAGATGAATGACGGAACGAATGAACCAAGAAAATTGATTTGCCATTCTGAGCGATTGCACAAAAAATAAAAAAATAAAAAATAAAATAAAAACCAAGAAAACAATGAGAGAGAGAGAGAGAGGAGAAGTTTATTGTCTGTCTATCCTCTTTTATAACATCATTTTGTTTTGTTGAACTTAGCGGCATTTTAACACATTATTGACTACATCATGCAGAGGAAATGGGAGCACTGAGACAGCCGAACCGGGCAGGCCTGGGAAGGTATCGAACCCTTGGATTCCGAAGCTCCACTAACTTAGCTACCGCGGTTCCCCTGTTATAATGTAGACGTGAATCACCGTCATGATGATATGTAAATATTTTATATTAATATATGGTGTTTATTGTAATTTGCATTATTTTATATCTGTATTTTCTATTAATGTTAGATGTATATTCTAAGTTGCATTTTTACTTCTGCTAGATCTATATTTGAATTTATTATATGAAACTTGAATACTGCGATTTCATGTCTTCCAATTCCATGTGAGTAGTTCGATGTACATATTTTTTATATTAAACATGCTAACATAATAAATTGCGTCTTGTAAACTCTGAAATTCACTCTTTACAGCCGAAAGATTTCATTTGATGGCATACTGTTAAGGATCATACCGATTACAAGCTAACATCATGTAAGTTACATTCTAGCACAATGCAAGTTGTAATAAAATAATCTCACATTATGACAACAGATGGCGCTGTAATCATAGACTGAAAATAATGACCCCAGCTCCAGTATATGTAGATTCTAATCATGAACACGTATCTACTGATCCCAGATACGACCAACAAGACCACGAGAACAGTAGGCTTGTCATGTCTCGTCAACAACGTATACTTTGATAAATATTCATGATATTGTCTTTCACATAAGATCATATGAAAGCTTCTTTCTTCCGGAGTATTTTTTAATGAATAATTCCTCAACAGTTTAAAAAACAAATTTTCATCTTCACCGTTTCTTAATTGTTCCAGTATAGCTGCATCTCAGTTTTATTAAATTATTTTTTTAACGTCTATTATTTTAAATTGAATATCAAATCGCAACTTAGAAATTAGAAAGTAAAGAAGGCCGTTGAGAGGTTAAATAACCCTTCAAGTGATATCTTCTCTCTCTCTCTCTCTCATGTTTATAGATTGCTGCATTTCGACATACATGTACATGAAATCAGTGACCTATATCAATATTGTTCCCTGATTAAATAAATGGTCAACATGAAAAAAATACTGATTAAGTGGAAAACTTCACAAGAGAGTATCACGTAAGAGGTTGTAAAAGAAAGTTTTAAAGAAAAAAACCTATATGGCACAATAGTGTTTCATTATTTTATGAGAATAAATGAACACCTAGAATTATTCACATATTTTTCATTCTTCTTTTATAAGTACGAAAATAAATAAATTTAAAAAAATAGAAAAAAAATATCAATTTACTTCGTACTCAATAGTGCGAAAATCATGAAAAAATTTAAACCTTGTTAAATTTCTTTATTTTCTTTAAACTTTGAAAAGGTTATACATTTTGCAAGACATTATTTGAAAAATTAAGTTAAAAAATAATTTTTGATTTATCGAAAGGGATTAATTTAGCGCTTCCCAAAATCGTTTGCATCAAGCAAAACACTAAAGAAATTGTCTCCCCATTTTCACCGACGCAGGTGTTGGTCTTAGATATTTCACACTGGGGTGCTGCATACAAATAAATTATTTTGAATTCGTTGCTTGAAGAGAGAGAGAGAGAGAGAGAGAGAGAGAGAGAGAGAGAGAGAGAGAGAGAGAGAGAGAGAGAGAAAGAGTTTAGAGAGAGACAGACAGACAGACAGAGACAGAGAGAGACAAAGAGATCTTTTTGTCAACAGTACCAGGCAACACAAGCACGACTTTTCTCTTTTAATCGCCATTCTATATAATAAGTTTTAATCAGTTTTTATGTCTGCGTAGATAGAGAAGTAGCAACAAGAACAACGTTTGATTAAATACTGGTCTAATTGAAACTCATTGTACTCATTAACCCCACCATGACAGTGACTTGTAGATCCTATAGTATAGGTTCTTAAATTATTGATCGCGGAATGGGCCGCGGGATTGCCGCAGGTGATGTATTAGCCATACATAGACTACCCTGAAGTCGAACGCGGGTGCAATAAGTTTGAGAACCATTGTCCTAGCCTAGAATCCGTTTAATATAATATTTTTTCTTCCTCCTGCATGAACTGGATATTTAAAGTTTAGCTAAAAAGAAATATTTTTAAATCAGAAAATGTCACAGTTATTGACGCTTTTGTGCATGTGATCTTTGATCTCTTCCCGGAACCCTTGGGGAGAAAGCTGACAAATTTTACCCGTCTTATACATATTAACCAAATCGATATCTTATGAAATAAGTTGTAAATTTACAGATTTTTCGAGATACAATTACAGAAAAACAAACGGGTGGACGGGTAGATGGAAAGTTTCCTTCAGTCCCCAGACATTAAAGCAACGATGAAAAATGTATGGGTTGCCGTTTTTACATACATTCAATTCAATTCAGAGCTCTCTATTTTTGTAAAAAGTTCTCCAAGTAAATTAGACAGCTCTGCAATTGAATTAGAGAGATCTATATATCAATTAGAGAGCTCTGTAGAACAATTAGAAACATCTCTAATTAAACTACTTCCCTTAATTAATAATTCTTTATGTCTATAATTCAATTGTATCCCTCTCTAATTCAATTGGAGACCTCTGCAAATGAATAAGAGAGAGTATTAATTCAATTGCAGAGCTCTTTGGAATTAGAGACCTCTCTGTTTCGGCATTGGTTCAAGAAATTTATAAGTGAATTAAAGAGGTCTTTAAATCTTTAAATGAATTAGAAATTTAGTAGTAGGGTAAACTACCGATGCTGGCTCATTTACCTTATCCTTGTATCATTGTACTTAAAAAAACTCATCTACGGCTCGTGGACTCGCGATTTCGCGCTCGGGCCTCTCGCTCACTTCGCCTTCGATTCGATGTTTAAGTACAATGAGAAAGGATAAGGTAACTGATCCAGACATCCCGTAGTTTACCCTACTACTTGTCTCGTCATCACAACTTTTTTCATAACTGTCATCACTATTGGACCTTTTTGTTTGTTCATAACTGTAAGGTCCGAGGGCCGAGGGCCCTCATATATAATTTTGGATAAAATTTTCTGGTATAATCTGTAACATGATATATTTAGTTATCAGAACAGATACGGTTGTGACCCTTATTTGTTTAACTACTACAGATCCTGGATCAACTTTACTAGTAATCGTATTTATTCTGATCACAACAAGTACAATTTGGGTATTTATTAATCATCTGTTGTCATTTGTGCATTTATTCTGATAACAACAAGTACAATTTGGGTATTAATTGATCATCTGTTGTCATTTGTGTATTTATTCTGATCACAACAAGTACAATCTGGGTATTAATTAATCATCTGTTGTCATTTGTGTATTTATTCTGATAACAACAAGTACAATTTGGGTATTAATTGATCATCTGTTGTCATTTGTGTATTTATTCTGATAACAACAAGTACAATCTGGGTATTAATTAATCATCTGTTGTCATTTGTGTATTTATTCTGATCACAACAAGTACAATTTGGGTATTAATTAATCATCTGTTGTCATTTGTGTATTTATTCTGATCAAAACAAGTACAATTTGGGTATTTATTAATCATCTGTTGTCATTTGTGTCTTGTCAGACCTACGGTATATCCTTAAACTCGTTGTACTCTCTTTCATATTGGGTTTCATAATGCGATAATCTTAACGGCAGAAGATCGCTTAACATATCATCCTTGACCCTAAACTCCTCGATAAGACCCAACATGATGTATCTCTCGCCTCTCAAATAAGTTCTTAATTGATTTAAAATTTTGTTGTATGTTATCAACGCGAGCTTACAAGAAGCTTTTTCGTTTTCAAACTTTGGTTCTTTTTTTTTACTTGTCGCGTTTAGTGCAATACCGACACCTGATATTATCAGCATGAAATGATTGGCTGTTTCTCCTGCTGATGTAAGACCACCACCTGTTAGTGCCATTGATACATATGCTATTAATTCTAATATTCGGCCATAGTACCGATAAGCTTTTTTGGCACAATTAGCTTTCTTGTGATAGTAATTATAATACGCCGTTAATTCTTTTCGATCGTCTTCTGGCATGTTATGTGAAATATGATTAAAATCATTAACATCCTTTTTCATTCTTTGTTTCATTGTTTTATTATTTGTTTATAAAATTTGTTATTTGTCATACTTGTTAGTGGCCGCTCCTTCATCAACTATTGTTCTAAATTCAATATTTTTTTGGGTCAGATAAAAACTCCTCATATTTGTCAAACCTTGCAGATTCTGGGTTTAATAGAAGTTCCTGTTCTTCTTTTGTGTACTCAAGTTGAGCGGTGTAATCAAATGTTTTTGGGATCAGTCTCCTTAATTTACTAAAATAAGCATAATCCTCATGCATGTCAATGTATTCTGTTGCAGCTTTTATCAAATAAAGCGGTATATTTTTCTTAAGAAAATCTTGTCGTATAATTGTGTAAGCTGCTCTAAATCTTGCATCAATATCACTAAAAGAGAGTTTATTGGCTTTTCTAACAGTTTCATAAAAATTTTTGTTTTCTGATTCGTGTAAGACTTTATAGTAATCACCTAATCAAAAAATGAAGTTCTTGTGGTATATGTAATAATTTTTCATCATTATCGGTAAATCTTTTTGTGTGTAGGTAATCAAACCTATTTGGTATATCATCAGCAACAACATCGTTAATAATATCTTTTACAGAATCTTTATGTTGATCAATAAACTCTGCTGCTCTTTTTACACTATTAGCTCCTAAAAAGTATATTACGCTTTCCCTATACAGGTATAAGATAGCATATAAAATATTTGTTGTTGATGATATTATGTCATTTAAAACTATACCAAGTTTTGCTGCTATAATGTTACCAAGTTTTCTATGATTAATATCCTCATCTTTTCTGCTTGTTAATCTGTTTTGGAAATCGTAGCTATAATTTTTTAGTCTTACATTTTCAAGCTTAAATTGTTTAAACTCAGTTTCAAGTTGCCATTTTATTTTTGTTTCGATTTCTTTGAACGCTCCAAGTTCCTTATAAAAAATTTCTTTTTCTTCTGCTGTTATTTTTTTTTACAGCTTCCTCAATTCGTTCTGCAGCCTCCAACGCGGTATAAATTTATTCTCTGTTGTAAGAGAATATTTTATTATCTGTGAATGAACAAGTAAATACGAAATAAGATGTTGCTAACGCATGAACATCATTAGGTTCTTCGTGCACTGCCAATGCTGTTTCAACATCATTATAATCAAGACCTAAATCTTTAAACAGTCGTCTCTTATCAAAATGTTCTTTTAGTTTTGGGTTTTTATATGATTCTCTCTTTATTTGTCTCTACCAGCAAACTTTCTTATACTGATCGCCTTTGCTCATGTTATTAAAAGAACATTTCTTGATTAGACTCAAGAATAATAGAATAATACTGTGCAACAGATCCTCCAACGATCTTTCCGCTTCTGCCTTAGCACGATTAGTACAAAATTTAACAATAGCATCATAACGATACAATTGGTCACGCAACTGATATGCTCTCATTTTGTGAAGTGAAAGATAATTTTGCTCGTTTTCTGTTTTAGCTTCATCCATAATCACATTTGTTTTCATATTATGAAGATCGTCTAATTGAGTAGCAGCTGCTGGTGTTACTCCGAGACCATTAGGTTCTTTTATTACTACAATAACACTCGGGTTAAAAAAATGTATTGTTAAACTCACGACAAACTTCAACGATCTCTGACATTCTGTTTTATTGAGATATGTCACATAAAAAGTATTGCCTTATCTGTTCTAGTGTTGGCGCTATTTACTGTTGATAAAATTATTGTTCGTATCTAATTACCAGACCCATATTCGATAATATCAACTAAAACATTATTTAATTTCGTCTCTGGCGTCTAAACCATGTCATCAAGAGTAAAAATGTGAAACGTTGTTAACCCTGGATTTACAGGTTCTGTGTTAAAACAATACATTCTGAAATGTTTATATTTTTTGGGTATCAGCAGTAGCTAAAATAAATTCTTGCAGTGTTGACCCGATGTAGGTTGGTACTGCTGGCGGTATGTAAAGAACATCACCTGCTGTTTAAAAACTATCGTTCGATCCTTCTAATCTCCAGTTGTATAATCTTTCTGTTCCAGTTGTTTGTCCTCTCAAGTGAAATTTCCAAACTGACACTGCAGTTGGACATTGTATTTTAAGCCAAAAATTTGATGAAACACCGCTTGTTGTCTATTCTTGCCCTTGGTGGGTATGATCTTTCCAAATGTATTATTTTTTTACCTTGCATGTTAAGATTGCCTGACATCGCGTCACCAGACTTTTTAACATAATTTGATAAATCGCCATCTACTGTGATGTTTTTAGTTTCACTGCTGCCATTTCCGATTAATGTTCCAAACTTTGTGAAATAGCTCGTTATTTATTGTTGTGAGATAAAATTTGGATTGAACCAGATGATTTTATTGTCGATCAACAACATTACGGTACACAATGACACTGTACACTAAATTTTATTGGCAACTGTGTTATTAAATTTTATGCGCCTGTGATGGTCACAATAGTTTGCCACAATTTTAAATTTTATATACACACAATAATAATGAGCGTCATTAATTTCGAAACAGAAAACGTAATAAAACAACAGCATAATTACAACCTGCCAAATTGTCATTATCTTATTGTTGGCCGAACGGGCTCTGGCAAAACAAATTTACTTTTAAATTTATTGTTAAACGCTAACCTGAACTACGTTCGTGTTTATATTTACATAGTAAATCCACAGCAGGATAAGTATCAGCTGCTAACAGATTATAACGAAACCTTAAAAAATGAACTTGGCGCAACAAACGATATTTTTATCATCAAAGAACACGATGATGTTATTCCGGTAAAAGAACTTGATGGGACAGAAAATAAAATTGTAGTTTTTGATGACATTCCGCTCGAGCACGAGGAAATTAACAACATTAAATCTTATTTTTCTTTGTCACGTAATGCGATCTTTTTTGCCCAAGGATTTTACAACATTTATCGTTTTATCAGACGAAAAACAGGCTGTTTTATTTTATTCTCTGGCTTTGACAACATTAATGTTAAGAACATAGCACGCGAATAATGTGGTGACATTACTAAAGAAGAATGTATTGATATTTATCATCAGGCTACCAGAGGAACACACGATTTTTAATTGTTTGACCGTTTCGCACCAAGTCGTAGTATGATGTTTCGATGTGGCATAGACAAAATTTTTTGTGTAGATGATTAATAATGACAACGCGTCATAAACGCCACACCATAGTTGCAATTTTTATGTGATGATGATTAATAATGACAACAAAAACTGATATATTGAGAAAACTTATCGCGCAAAGTAAAAAAAAATTTAAAAAATTTTAAAGAAGGACGATTAGGTCTACAGCAAGCCGCAAAAGAAACTGCCAGACTTGTATGCCTGTCACCGAAGCAGTACCTGGCAAGCAACCAGGAGGTATGTTATCACCAGAAGAACTAGGAAAACTAAAACAAAAAGGATTACGTGGAATATCAGAAGAAAAAATTGGAGATCCAGCAGCACGAAGAGCTGAAATTTTGGCAGCAATTTGTCATTTAGTAGCACAAAAGGAAGATATTTTAGTAGCAATAGGTGGACCAGAGCAACAAATACAGGAAATTTTAGACGCTATTGGCGCAACACAGGCTGAACAAAAAAAAGATCAAAGAAGAACTTAGACGACGAGAGGTTTCACAAGAAGATCTTATGAAAACAATAATCGAAATGACCAGCCCTCTAGAAAAAATTAAATTAATTTTTAAAAATGTAAATGGAATGATTACTGAAAATGAGTGTGATAAATCTGAAAAAGAATTTTTAGCCGATTTTTCAAAAGACCATGAAAATCTTATAAAGATAAAGAAGAACGAGAAAGACTTTTCGCACACTGGAAAGAATAATAACAAAAGGCGACGAAGCTCGGCGACAACTAAATCTTATAACACAAGATGATGATAAAACGTTGATACAGAAAGATATGCGTAATGGCGTTATTGCTAGCGTTTACCATGATAATATCCTAAACTTTCCAAAAAAGAAGGGTAAACTGTATAAATATTCTTTTAGAACAATTTTAAAAACACAGACGCAACACGGTTTAAAACACGAGGATTTGGTGTTAAAACAGGTGGTAGTGTAAAAATATTTCCTTCAACAAAGGAAATGGTTGATCGTTTAATGTTACTTATTTCAACAAAAGAGGCCGAAAACACTGGCATAGAAATTGACAATGAAATTGTAGAAATGTTAGATCAACTACGATCAGCGGGCATGTTAACATCAGATGAATATTGTATACTGCACAAGGATTTAGTGTGATGATTATATGGCAGCGAGGTATCATTTGTTAACCATGATGGCCTCAATCGTCGTCGCGATTTTAATGTGACAATAAACAATAGAATGCAGTCGACACTATTACTTGATTCTTCACAAACACAGAATGATAGCGCTAATTTTACTGTTTCTTATACTCCGCCAATTGTACTGGATCCGAAAGAGCGATATGAAATTGGACTAATTTCAGCAACAATGTGGCATAGCATGTTTAATGTTAAATTTAATGTCATCGACGATTTTACATTTCAATCTGGTGCATGGATAAGCGATAAAATTCAACTTGGCGCTTAACAGGTTACTGATCTTAATACCGCAATAAAATCGTTAACAACCGAAAATGGCGGTGCTGCCGATAATTTTTCGTTGTAACCAAATTTCAGCACACTTCGATCAAAAATAATACTAAAAAATAACATGTTAATTGATTTCAATACAGCAACAAGTATTGGATCTTTGCTTGGTTTTAATAAACAACAATACGGTTCCAGTGTCGCCGCATCAATTTCATACGAAGGTGAAAAGCCAATAAACATCACCGACGTAAATACGATTTTAATAAATTATTCGATCGCAGAAGGATCATATTCGGCAAAAGCAGCACGAGGACAGACGATCTACAGTTTCTCACCTGATGTCCCACCAGGCTCGCTATTGCGGATCAATCCGCGACAAATTATGTATTCTCCGCTTAGTGTCGAGCAACAAATTACAACAATAACTATGTCATTGATAGATCAATCTAACAGACAAATTGATCTTAACAATAACTATCACATTGACAGATCAATCTAACAGACAAATTGATCGTAACTATCACATTGACAGATCAATCTAACAGACACATTGATCTTAACTATGACATTGACAAATCAATCTAACAGACAAATTGATCTTAATAATGAGGTTGTTACGTATTATCTGCACCTGAGGTCGAGCCGTTAACGTGGCGTCGTTGTTGTTGAAAATTTATCTAAAGTAAAACAATAATGAAACAAAGAAAAAATTATCGAAAAAAGTAAATGATGGAAATATTGTTGGCAGTATTTTTTCAAAGATAGTTGAACATGGACCAGGCCTTGCTACTAAACTAGCTCCAGTTGCCCTAGACGCAACAAAAGCTTTTGCAACAGGTGCAATATCTGCTGTTGGTGCTGCGGTTGGCCAGAAGATAGCTGACAAAAATAAAAGGATCATCACAACAAGAAATAAAGCAGGCGATCATTGAAATAGCACCAACACCAGAAACAGCTCGTGCTATGATAAAAACAGCAAAAAAATTATTATCACCTTGTGGCGAAGAAATAGTTGGCAAACTAATAACGCGATCGCAACCAAAACTCGACATAGCGGCGTTCTGAAATTTTGTCTAAAGTAAAACAATAATGACAACAACTAAAGGCTATCTTGATCTTACTGAAATGCAAATTGATTGACGAATCAACTACAGAATTCGAGAATGTCGAATATCTTGATGATAACTCGATTGGCATGAACACCGCAGGACAACGAACAATAAACACACGAGACGAAGACATTTATCTCTTACCACACAATGCTTTTCTTGAAGTACGAGGACAGTTGCTGAACGCTGCTGGTGCGCCTTTTGCAGCAATTACATAAATTGATAAAGGATATTACCTAGCATCTGCAAGCACGATTATTAACATTGTTTCTTTTAGCGAAGATTACTCGAGATCAACCGCAACAAACATGTTTTGGTTTGAGGACACAGCAAGTGGTGCTGCGGTGTCAGCAGAGTTTAGGCAGGGAGGCGCAGATGATACTGATGAGAGTAATAGACTGATTTTTACACCTGCTGGTGCTAATATTGCTGCACAATCGACTATTCCAGACATGCTGGATCAACAAATGTTATCGGTGCGATTAAATTAGCGCTGCTTAATGCAAGAAGATCAACGTACAATGAAGGCTATGCTAAACAAAGAGCATTTACTGATGTTAGATCTCAGGTTACGATGTTTTTGCCGCTTAGTTCAAGCACACGGTAATTCTAAATAGATCCGATAACAATAACATTGTTTTTAGTGCAGATGGTGTTGCAGACGGACAATTTAACGAACCAGAAAAAAAATTGTTACGATTTTAAGATTGTCGAGGGTATGCGAGACAAAGTTCTTTTAAACGATGGGCAAAAATATTTGTTTGAGCGGAATGATGAGATTGCAATTTGTTACGAACGTGAACTGATGATGCTTCACGCGCATTGTTGTTTGAAAACAGCGGAATTAATGAGCATTTTGCGGAAGAATTAATGATCCGACAATTGTATTACCAATGATGATCTTGTGTGACAAATAAAAATAATATGAACAAATATCAATGCAGCTACGCGCTAAACAAATTTATTAATCATCATCTCGAAAATAAATTAAGGCAAAGAACAATCGAGTGGTATAAGATGATGTTAATAACATTAGGCGGATTGGAACTAGCAACGGTATTAGGTGAAAATCCTTTCAATACCTTGTTGAACCTTGCGCAAGAAAAAGTGAACATGCGCTCGGGAAAATAAAATAATTTTTCGCCATCAGTAGCATGTCATTGGGGTCAACTATTTGAACCAACAATAGCGAAATTTGTTGAACTTGATCTTGGAGATCCTGTTGTTTGTAGTAACATTTGTATAACAACAATTTTGGTTGTCGATACATCCCGGACAGTTATATTGTTGCTCGATTTAGAAAGGAAGAACTTGTTGATTCGACATTGCCCGTAAACGATAATGATTATTATAAAATTATACTCGTCGAATTCAAATGTCCGATGCTACGAAAAATAACAGATATGCCAAAATATTATATCCCACAGGTTTTATGCGGATTGGAACTATCACCGATGGCGTCACTAGGCTTGTTTGTAACGCTTGTTTTCGAAGATGTGCGGTTAGAGATTTTGGGTTCTGTGCTGGCTATAATAAAGAATTGTATTACAATTATAATTTCTTTGAAAATAAAATCCCAATAGCGATCGGAGTTTTCGGAATTTTTTCAGCCTCTGGTGCTGAAGAAACAATAGATTCTGGTGTTGTCGATTATGGTGATTGTAGTGTCGACGAATTTAAATTATTTCTTGCTCGGTCAGAAAATAAAGAATTTTTTGTTGAAAAAAAATGATAGATCAATGTGGCGAAAAATTTATTAGTGTTTATGGCGAAATAGCGATAATGTTACAGCGAAAAAATGAAAAAATAAAAAATTATAAGGCATATTGCCATGGAAGTTATTCGATATTTCGTACACATTTATTCCGCGCGAAAATTATTTTGACACTATTTGTAGTGCGGTAAAGTGTTTAGAAAACACAATACAAAGTTTAGAATAATAGGAGAATCTGATTAATCAACAGTAAATAAAATTAATTTTAGTTCCAAATTTTGTTGGCAATGCTGATTTTCTAGTTCTATTCGCAACAAATTGTATTGCGCGAGAATCGATATCAAAATATTTTGCTGCTAGATAAAGAGACATAAACTCTGTTTCCACATCAGTTTCAAGATTGATCGATAACACAGGCCATGCTGGATTTTTAAAATTATTACCTTTTCCACATTTTCCGTGGCGACAATTTTTTGTGTTGTAACGGCCTCGAGGTTTGAGAGATTATTATATGTTTTTATTCCATCAATATGGTCGATCACAAATCTTACGGGTATCACATCATGGGAAATTTCATACAAAAACCGGTGACTAAGATATTTAAAAAATGGTGTATTTTTTCCACGAACCCCAAACTATCCCGTATTATTCATACTGCCAACAGCATTTTTTGTTTTATTATTTCTGATCAATCCTTTGTCAGATGCCTCATAAAGATCAAAGAAAGGGTGCGGTTGAAATTCGTCTTGCAGATCAAGGTTAAATAAATTAGTATCAATGACACATTTGTTCTTGTGATATACTCTTTTTCCTTTCGGAATTGGGCCATTGAAAATCTGCCAAACGAATTCGTGTGCAAACATATCAGTGAATTCGGTTTCGTTTTCACATTTTACTTTTATCTTTAGTCCGGCCGGAGTTAATTGTCCGATAGTTTTTTTCAGTTTCTGCGTTTTTAATAATTCCGAGAATACTTGCCGCATAGTAATCATGCATCTGGTGAAAGTAAAAATCATCAAGATCACCAGCATATCGTACTGTGATATTCGGAATGTTAATAGTGTTTATTTTTAGAGGCGCCATTACGATAATATGCTTCTTCTAATTGGTCGTTCAAATCAGTACTATATTAATGATAGTATCATATCATACTATGTTTTGTTGCCCTATTAGAGAATAATCTGCCTATTAATATAAAAATGAAAAGTTTGAGAACACTATCACGAAGAATTTTTCTAATCGCTAAACAAACGGGAACATCATTTGCTGGTTTCGACAAAAGTTGGATTGTTGATTACCAACTTGCACTAAAAGGATTTTCACCAGACCAGATGATTTATTTTATATTTTATTGCCTGTTGTCCAATCCGAACTCAAACAGCATGGCGCCTTAAAATTACTAATGCAATATCAAGTATCGTTAAGCGAAATAAACGCTTTTGGTAAAGACGATTACGACGAAGAATACGCTGAACCATATGTTACTGCCCGATCAAAGAGAATATTAAAAGGAACGAATTTGAAAAGAGTAGTTGATGAACTCTATCAAGAGATCCAGAACAAAATCGAAGATTATACTATATCTGGTTCTGGTTGGAAACTCGAGGCAACAAAATCTGTAATGTTTCACACGATAAAATGTAGTCCACTTCGCGGCTCGTCATATGTTGATCTTCCAGCTAAAATAAAAAAAACAGCAAATGCGTGATTAACGTTAAAATTAATGACAACAAGTGTTTCCAGTGGGCAGTACTATCAGCGTTGTATCCAGCTGACAAAAACTCAAATAGAGTCTCATCTTATTCACCGTTTTCTTTCAAATTAAATTTGAATGATATCAAGTTTCTTGTTGAGGAACGTCAGATACCACAGTTTGAGAAGCAAAATAACATTACGATTAACGTCTGTAGTGTCAATGACAGCCATGGTGATGGCCGCGATAAGATTTATCCAAGATTTATAAGCGAAAATACAACACAGAAAACGATTAATCTGTTGTTTTATGAAGTTCACTGCTGATGGATAAAGAACTTTAACGGATAAGTTGGTGGCCAATACAACAAGACAAAATCAAGAAAAAAAATTTGCTATCGTTGTTTACATGGATGTACAACAGAAGAAATATTAAATCGTTATCTCGAATACTGCAAAATTGTACAGGCTATCACATTACCAACAAAAGAGGAATCGGAATTAATATTTTTAAAAATTTAATCATCAAATGAGGGTTCTTTTCGCGATTTATGCTGATTTCGAATCACTGTTAAAAACGGTAGTAGTTGATGTGCAGTGTGATCCTAACAAATCATCATCAACTAAAACCCAAGAACATGTTCCTTGTGGCGTTGCTTATAAAGTTGTTTGTGCTGTTGATAATAGTTTGTCGAAACCAATTACAATCTGTCGCGGCGTTGATCCTGCATTGTGGTTACTAAAAAATTTAATAGCAGAGGTCGATGAAAAAAATAATTATATTAAAAGTAGTACCGAGGATGCCATTAATAGACGAGCAGGAAGAGGAGTTTAAAAAAGAAGAAAAATATTGCATTTGTGATCAACCGCTGAGTGATCTGTCAACAGATTCGGACAATGAATTGTCTCACAAAGAATCGCCCTGCAACCGAGTTCGAGATCATTGTCATATTACAGGACAGTATCGCGGTGCAGCGCATGATAATTGTAATTTGCACTACAAGTTACCGATTTTGTTCCAGTAGTTTTCACAATCTTCCTGGATACGATGCTCATATTGTAGTTGAAGCTTTCGGAAATACTGAAATAATAACAGCAGCAAGAATAAGCGGCAACAGCAAGATCAAGTGTATTCCGAATAATTTTGAAAAATACATGTCAATTACTATTGGAAAATTAAGATTTATTGACAGCTTTCAATTTATGCAAGCGTCGTTAGAAGAACTTGTCAAAGGTTGCAACAACTTTAGTAATTTGATATAATACTTTGGACACTCAGATCTTTTGAAGCAAAAAGGTATTTATCCATACGAGTATATGAACAGTTGGACACGATTTGATGAAATATGCTAGATAATTCCAAATTGTATTCTTCGTTAACACTTGAAGACATAACCGACGAAGAAAGTGATTACGCACAGATGATCTGGAACAAATTTAATTGCCAGAATCTTGGAGATTTTCATGATCTTAATGTTGATGTTTTCGAAGAGTTTAGAACAATTTGTTTAAAAACATTATAAACTAGATCCTGCTTGATATTATTCGTAAGCTGGTTTGTCGTGAGATGCTGCTTTAAAATTAAGCGGAATCAAACTTGAAATACTAACAGATCCAGATCAATTTTATTTTATCGAGAAAGGCATCAGAGTCGGAATTTCGGTAATAACAAAGACATATTCTAAAGCGAATAACAAATACGTTTCAGATTACGATGAGACCAAAGAATCAAATTACATCATATATCTCGTTCTAATAATCTTTATGGTTATGCGATGTCACAACCGGTGCCATATGGTGGATTCAAGTGGACCGAACCTGATACATTTTTAGATGAAATTGATAAAAAGATACCAGATGATGTTGGTTACTTTGTCGAAGCCGATATCGATTATCCTGGAGAATTGCACGAGCTCCATAATGAGTATCCATTCTGTTCTGAAACAATGCTAGTGATGGACGAACATTTATCGCCAGAACAAAGGTTATTAAAAGAACAATATGGCATCGGGAATAATACTGTTAAAAAATTAGTGCCAAATTTACTTGACAAAAAACGTTACGTTATTCACATTGCAGCGTTAAAGCAAGCACTTGAACTCGGTCTGGTGTTGAACAATGTTCATCGCGTACTAAAATTCAAAACAAAAACCTTAGTTAAAAGATTATATCGACTTAAACACAAAAAACGAACAGAAGCAACAACACATTTTGAAAAAGATTTCGATGAGATAATGAACAACATCGTTTTTGGTAAAACGATACAAAAGATCAAAAAACGCGTCAATATTGAAATAATAAATAACGTTTATCAAAGAAATAAGGTCGTATCAGATGATAGTTTTGTTAGCATGCGAATATTTAACGAAAATCTTGTTGCTGGTAATAAAAGAAGAACAAATTTAAACTTAATAAACCTGTTTATGTCGGAGCTGCCGTGTTAGATTTATGAAAGTGTTTGAGGTACCAATTTCATTATGATTTTATCAGAAAGAAATATGAATGAGCAGAACTATTGTTTACTGATACCGATAGTTTGTGCTACAATATATTTACAGATGATATTTATGCTGACATTTTTGATAACAAAGAAATGTTTGATCTGTCAGATTATCCGAAAGAAAGCGGGTTTTATTGTGATACAAACAAGAAAGAAATCGGTAAATTCAAGGACGAAACAAAACTTTATTCCGATAACAGAATTTGTTGGATTACGGAGTAAAATGTACAATATCAAGTTGGAAAACAACAACATAAAAAAACAAACAAAGGGTATCAAGAGAAATGTTGTTGATAAGGTTATTAGTTTGATGATTATAAAGCAGCATTAGAAGGTGACAGAAGACATGTGGAGATGACCGTAATTTGGTCACATTGCCATAAGATTAAAACAGATATCGTGAATACAGCAGGATTATGTAACTTTGATGATAAGAGATATTGCTCTCATGGTGTTAATACTTTTGCAATAGAATTTGACCTGAAAAAAGAAACAGATGTAAAACCGGACTTTACTGATCTATTTATGGAATTTGGTTTGTTGTGATCAGAATAAAAACACAAATGACAACAGATGATTAATACATACCCAAATTGTATTTGTTGTTATCAGAATAAATACACAAATGACAACAGGTGATTAATAAATACCCAAATTGTACTTGTTGCTATCAGAATAAATACACAAATGACAACATATGATTAATACATACCCAAATTGTAGTTGTTGTTATCAGAATAAATACACAAATGACAACATATGATTAACACATACCCAAATTGTAGTTGTTGTTATCAGAATAAATACACAAATGACAAAAGATGATTAATAAATATCCAAATTGTACTTGTTGTTATCAGAATAAATACACAAATAACAACAGATGATTAATAAATATCCAAATTGTACTTGTTGCTATCAGAATAAATACACAAATGACAACAGATGATTAATACATATCCAAATTGTACTTGTTGTTAACAGAATAAATACACAAATAACAACAGATGATTAATCATACACAAATTGTACTTGTTGTTATCAGAATAAATACACAAATGACAACAGATGATTAATCATACACAAATTGTACTTGTTGTTATCAGAATAAATAAGATTACTAGTAAATTTGAACCAGGATCTGTAGTAGCGAAACAAATAATGGTCACAACCGTATCTGTTCTGATAACTAAATATATCCTGTCACAGATTATACAGGAAAATGTTATCTAAAATTATATAAGGAGGCCCTCGGCCCTCGGACCTTACAGTTATGAACAAACAAAATGGTCCAGTAGTGATGACAGTTATGAAAAAAGTGATGACGAGTCAAGTAGTAGGGTAAACTAGGGGATGTCTGGATCAGTTACCTTATCCTTGTATCATTGTACTTAAACATTGAATCGAAGGCGAAGTGAGCGAGAGGCCCGAGTGCGATAGTGAGAGGCCCGAGCGTGAAAGCGCGAGGGTCGCGAGTCCACGAGCCGTAGATGAGTTCTTTAAGTACAATGATACAATGATAAGGTAAATGAGCCAGCATCCGTAGTTTACCCTACTACTAACTTCTTCAGTTCAATTGCAGAACTCTCTGATTTATTTGAGGAGGTCTCTAAATAGTGTTTCCACGCATCAAAGCCCAGCTTCTTAAAATTAAAATAAAAACTGTTCTCTTGTTTAGTATTGTCGCGCTTGAGTACACACTCATGTGCAGTTTGGTTTACGCTGTCGCTATAAACACAGGAAGCAAATTGGGAGACCAATACTGCAGAAACATAGCATATTGGGCCTGAAACTGAAGGAAATCAAACAGGTAATCACGTACAGCCCAGAATATATATATATATATATATATATATATATATATATATATATATATATATATATATATATATATATATATATATATATATATGGCCTTACGGCCAGGTGAACTAATAGTTAAATCCACATCAAATCACAATTATTACTAGAACTGTGCGTGAACAAAAACTGACTGATAGATTTCCGTCATTCTGTTCTGCTGCATTTTGATGATGATACAATGGTTAAAACAACAAGCTAGAAAGTAATGTAAATGTATTTACTTTAGGACATCTGTAACATTTGCATTATTTGACGTTATTATAATTTAATGTAATTAATAATTTCCTGATACACAATACAGGTTGATAAAATCTGTATAATATTTGCACTGATCGTCAGCTCGAAAAGTGCTAAAATCATCACTGAAATATTTTCATTTACAGTATGTAATTCTTTCGGAGATAGTTTGAATTAAGAAAAAGGATTTTTGAATTTACAACTGTGAAAAAAGCATTTGACTGAAAACTGAATATTTCTCAAAAATAACTGCCGATGTTTATATTTGTATGTAAAGACTCTATTCTGGGTTTTTATGACTGTTACACAGATTCTTGCAACACTAAATTAGGGGTGCAGAGAGAGAGAGAGAGAGAGAGAGAGAGAGAGAGAGAGAGAGAGAGAGAGAGAGAGAGAGAGAGAGAAAAGCAATGTTTTTGTTAGTGTATAATCTGATAAAATCCAAAAGCTGTTCATTCAAAGGAATATAGTTCAGGCAAGACGGCAATATTTTGTCGGACTTTGTTCAACTATACAATTTCCAAAGGAAAAAATGAATATTTATAATAAAAGAGTGTTGCCTGATTCAGAACAAATGCAAGGGTGTGCATATGTCTGGTCATTCTGGTCGGTTGTCATATATAAAGTGACAGATGAATATCCTCAAGTTTGTGTACAGTTCTATCGAACATGACCAATCGAGCGTATGTCTCTAAGGGATTTCCTACCTAATTTATTTGCGTATTTGCTGAGACTAACGTATGGGTATGCTAGTATCAGATATTTGTTACGTCCATTCAGGCATTTAATCCAATTTGTAGTTTTTATTTTATTTCTAAAATATTTAATTCATAAGGAGGTGTGTATTCATGCTTTGAGGTTTAATTATTTATCATTTCATTGCAATATCAATTTACATTTCCAATATTTTCTGGACCTGTTTGTTTACTGTGTGACACACATCCGGGTTATTTGAAGTGAAAACCAGAAATGTCGCGTAAATACCCGAGGTGCTCCGATGTAGGTGAGGAAGAAATTGTTATTCGATGACCAACATTAGGGACTGTCGAATTAATACATCATGAATTAAATAAGAGAGGTCTCCAATTTTATTAAAGAGGTTTATTCTATTAGAGGGGTGTGCAATTCAAATTGTAGAGGTCTACAAATCAGAGTCAACTATTGCTCGCAATAATTGAATTAGAGAAAATCTCTAATATATACATTGAGTTCTCAAATGAAATTATAGAACTGTCAAATATATTTGGAAAGCTCTTGACAAAGCAGAGAGCTCTTTATTCAACTGAATATGTGTAAAACGGCCACCCATACATCTGGCAATCTGCCGTCGGGTAGATGGGCCACGGGAATTTATGGAACATTATAAGGAGAAGGGCCTCTATAATGGTGGGCCACCTGATCTAAGGCAGATACAAAAAAAATTGGCCCAACCGTCTTTGATGGTAGATGAACGACCTATCTTCAGATCAGCTTATGGTTAACTTTCAAAAATGTCCCATGAAAAGAGATTTTTAAAAAATAAAATAATTCGAGACATTTTCTAATTACATCAATTTAGAATTTAAGAACTTAAAAATAAATCACGCTCTTCGAACGAATATACTGTCATTACGATGATTTATATTAATGCTGAAATAATTGCACAAGCGTCCCATTTTTTAAAAAAAAATTTCATATAGAAGCAGCTTCCAGTCCATACACAATCTGGTTAATGATTTAACGAGTGACAAAAGGGATCACTAACCAATTTTAAAAGTAGTCAGTTTGTGTTTTTCTTTTTACTGGTACCAATAATTTACGTTCGCAAACGTTTTTGTATGATAACAAAGCAATCTACAGAAAACTGAAATTTTGCAATACTGTTAATTCTGCAAAATTGACAGCATCAGTTCTTGCTGTGTTGGCTTTAGAAGATTAACATAATCTACTGAAGGCAAAGCATAGCTGGATTCTATTATTAATGTGAGATTCCCCAGTCTTGTGGAGTTTTCTCACGGGTTTCAGTCTGATTCCTGCGGTGGATCATGTGAGTCACTAAAATGTGCAGCACTCTGGTGTGGTGTGCATTGCAAACTGGGCATGCACCAACATGCGTAGAACACTTCTGCTGCTACCGTTATATATATATATATATATATATATATATATATATATATATATATATATATATATATATATATATATATTGCCTCTACCACCGCAGCCGTATCTTTTCTTTCTTTCTTTCTTGTTTCACTGACCAGCAAAGGCAACTTCCTATCTCCATTCAAAACCAATTAGACCTTGTAGTTATAAAGAAACGAACTGACTTGAATTTGAAAAAAGTTATAATTTTGTGTAAATAACAGTGATCGATTTCGATGGATGAAAACAAGTAGTTACATCTGCTTTCTTAAATACAGACATGATTCATTATATATCGTCCATGAAGAGTTCCAGCGTGGCAGAAAACAACATCCGTTCTCAGTAATGTTCCGAAATATATCGCATGTGCTATTATTAGTTTCATCACTACACGCATTTGACCACATGTGCACGAATATATGGTTGCCAGACGATGCACTTAATGTAATTGAAAACTTTTCTTCGATATATCAATTCTCATATGGGACGTTCGTGCGGACCTTGTTCAATGTTTTGATATGTAACAAACAGAACCTATTTGGTCCCCAGGTTTTTGTGGAATTGGAGTGTTCACCATGGAAACCAGTTGAAGTCAGCTTGATTGTTTAAAGTTTAGACGGGGAGCGGTGCTTGACGTAGGCGAAACTCATGAACTAGTTTGAAGTACTAATCTAGCAGACAAAGATTGGCTGATGGTGTTACGAGTTACCTAGCTAGATGGAAGCTGAGATTGCCATAAGAAAAAGGTATGCTCTGTATTTATACCTGCTCAATCCGCCTGTGTAGGGAATGTGAATGTATGTAATGGTTTCTACATTCAGGTACGCATGTTTCTATAGTTACTTCAGCACTCAAATGCAAGGTGGCTGCCTGTTGTTGGAATGCACCATTATGATTGCTTCCTCCAAATTATCTTGTACAAAAATAAGACAATGGTTAATGAAACAAGAAAATTCGCACAGTTGAAGGCTATATTTCATTTGTTGAGGTCTTGGGAGCACTTAACGTGTTCAGATAGCCTTAAATTAATTTGGTTATAAGTACCGCAAACATTACACTAAGCCATTAAATGAAGAGGTATGTTTTACAGCAAGCCTTAGTTAATAATTATTTTTCTTGCATTTTTAATACATTTTGGTACCACTAACAAGTTCTTCCCAAAAATAAGAACAATGAACAATACTCCTCTTCCATCCATCTACAACCAAATACTGCTTGAGAATTACAATAACATGAAAACAATTTATTACTTATCAGATTAATCAGTCTGCAGTTTGTTTGTCTATTAATTCTCGACATGTAGCCACTATATTCATATATCAAATATCTTTGTCTCCTTTCGATTTGAATTTTATTTTAATTATATAATGCATTGCTTCCGTTATCTATGTTATTATGTGTAAAACACAATTTTCAAACAAAAATCTTACCTTTATATACTCTGTTTGATTAATAAAATAACGTATATCCTGCTTATTAGGTCTCAAATGCTCCGTTTTGGAGGGGAAAGGGGAGGGGGGCGGTGAAAGAATAGTGTGCTGACACATAATTAAGGGACAGGTCTTGTAATTTTTTGTACGAAAAGAAACTTTTAAGGGCAGTATTACTTTGTAGTGTCCCTATTTGTTCGTCAAATGAGAGCAAGGATTGAAAACTGATTAAAATCTTTCCCTAACTTCTAAACTTGTGCAAATTTAGTCTTCTCAAGACTTCTGCTTCTTCTTCTGCTCCTTCTTTATTTTCTTCGCTGCCGTCGTCGTCGTCGTACTCCCAGTTGTTTATATAGGCAGAGCGGGGATCCTGTTTATTACAGAAAATTCCAGGGATGGCTGAGTGTATTAGTAATGCTGTCAGTTTATACCAATACACAAATACCATCACCGTATGTTCACTGTATTGCCTTAGCAGTTGGAAAGAAGAAAGAAAGAATTTGATTTCGTGCTTTACGGCACAGCAACACAAGTAGGTTATTTAGTGCTGAGTCAGCTGGAGTAAAGTGCCTTTCCCAATTGCACAACACGGTAGCCGACCCAGGCTGATCCGATGGTAGGATTCAAACCCACACCCTTTCCGTTGCGAGTTACCGCGGCTCCTGTCACCATTGGTCGCCTCGTACGACATGTGGGAGGGTGCATGGCGTGTATTCTATATCCTCGAACTCGCAGGGGGTTGCAGAAGAAAGAAAGAAAGATTGTATGATACAATGAAGGAATTCTAAAAAGGACTTGCATCTGAAGTAGCGATTGTGTGGGATGAGGGCTATTCTAAGGTTTAATTTAAAATTCGTTTTTGCATTTTCTGTACTTACACTTTCCATAACACTCAATCGGTCATTGAACTTGTTTGTTTTGTTGGTTCTTAATGACACAACAACACAAGAAAGACTACATAGTGCCGAGGCGATGGGAGTAAAATGTCTTGTATAGAGACACACGACAGCCGTCGCAGGCTGATCTGGGCAGGATTCGAGCCCGCTACATCTGGGCTGCGAGATCGTCTCGCTAACTAGTGAGCCACCGCATCTCGCTAATTGTACTTGGTTCTCATTGAACTTAGTCTTCTTCATCAGAGATTTTTTCATTACTCCCTTCATCTGGGACCATTAATGAAAACCGTTGCTAGTTGGAAATCTTCTTCTCTTTATATGTATATTAAATTCTAGCAATATGAATCAAATAAGTAGGCACAAATATTCGTCTGGGGTGGCCTTAGGGTTGAAAAACAGAAAGGAATCCATTCATAACACACACAGAATATATATATATATACCTCAAAGTAACACGACCGTAGCTTGACGAAAGCTGTGTTTTTGTTCTTTCAAGTCAAACAAGGAGTATTGTCACTGTCAATTATTTTATACCATGTGCATTTCTTATAAATATCTAGATGACTTTTTCAATCAAGGACCTGTGAAATAAACCGTTTACAAATTGTAACTAGCTATTTTTAAAATAGGACAACTGAGATTTAGAATACAATATTATGGTGCTGTGGCAGCGTGTGTTAGTAGAGCTACTATGGTAACATCTGAAATACGGTAACATGGTCATATAGCATAATATGGTAAACACATAATGTTCCCCAAAAAATAAAAGGTCAAATTCCTGACGGTTTTCCATATGTCAACCATAATTTAACAACATACTTCACTGCTATCTGTACAGATATTTCATATCCAACTATCAAAATTATGTTACAGACTATTTGACATTATTACAGAATTTACATTCTTCTGCAAAATGAATAGCTACTGATTGGTGTCGTACATTGAAGAACATGTGAGAAATGTTTTTGTAGTATTAAATAAAAGAGTAACCTTAGTGAGAAAAATTACATAAAAGCTCAGGCCAAGTTGTGTACTACAAAGAACATTTAAATATGTCTTAATCCAATTTTAAACAGAATGGGTTTATTTAAATTCTTTAATATGATCATAATAAAACATAGTAACAAACCCAGAATTGTGACTATAAAATTCCAACACCTGTATTTTCTGTTTCTGTACCACTTATCCCAATGTAGAGTGTTCCGTATAAATCTTTCTTTAGTGAAAAAGTGGATGTATAGATGCATGACACAGCACAGTTTTTTAAATCTCGTTTAGTTTATCCGTCTTTGTCTTTTGTTCAGTAAGCATTTATTTCTGATGAAACCTTGAAATGTGTTCCTGAATAAATTATAAATACAACCTCTGTTACAGACTTGTGAGGCAATCACGCATGCAGTGCACTTATCCAGACAAATATTTTCTCAACATAAAATATATCATAGTAACATTGTTATGACCAGGACATGAATTTTCAAGACTTAATACTGGTTTTGTTCCTAGCAGGTCTTTACAATTTCATTACTATGCATCCACATGACCAATAATTCAGAAAAAAATCACTTCTTTCGTAGGGAATCAATCTTTTATTCTGGCATGTAATGTTCTATTTAGTTTGCAATTTCAACTCGCCTCATTTTAGTGTCGATCAGACCTTCTACTGATTGCAGGCTTCATTTTCAAATGTTAGCAGACCACTTAAATAAATAAATGAATACATCGAAAAATTCTAATTTCAGGACTGTCTGTTTCTGTACTACAAAAATCACTAGACCACTTTTATTTGTGTATTACATTTCTTACAGGGATAAAAAAAATTCTGGACCACTCCATATTTTTAAAAACAGAAACACCATCGAGACCCTGGACGTCATACTAATTTATTTATGGTGCATTGAGTAAGAGATATACAGCAAGCAGAGACAACATAAAATCAATAAATGACACATCGTTGTGTGACCGGTCATATGATTCATAGTACTGCATCAGAAGTTTCCATGATACGAAATATAAGTAGACTATTAAATATAAATGTATAGCTCAAGGACCAACAGTGATTAATTACTTCTATACATCTAATTTTACATACAATTTGTCCACGCACAATACATGAAAACAAAATGATCACACTAAAAAAAATGAATTCCAACACCGTCTGTATATACTATTATATCACAATTCTTACTATCATTATATTGAAACAATTTTACTAACAATAAATGGACTTGTTAAAGTGCAAGATTCTACTACAAAACAAAGGCAGACAGACAAATTGCTAACTCGACAAACGATGCAGCCTGTGCAGAGTATAAAACCAAATGTTGGGTTGTAGGATAATTTTCACAGGGTTATTAAAGCAGGTTCGGTAGCGCAAATGGTTTAAGTATTGTATTTCAAGTTGTGAAGTCAGCAGATCGAATTTTGGTCGCGGAGAATACCTTTTCTGTATAAATTGAGAACCACCTCAGTCAGTGTCTAAAGTCGGCCACTAAAAAGTAGATCAAATAAATAAATAAATAAATATATATATATATATATATATATATATATATATATATATATATATATATATATATATATATATATATATCCATCGTGATCGAAACAATAGCACCGATTAGGTTTGAAATATGTTAATAGTTTGATAAAATTCAAAGAGTGCAACATTCACCTGCAGATCAAGAACAAACTGTTTGAAAGTTATTTACCGCACAAGAAGAGAATGTGATGGGTGGCTAAAACTAAGCGTTTAAAATTGCTAACTTTTAAACAGAAGCTTTTAAAGCAAAACTGGAACATCATGATCAGAACATATTAAAATATCTGAAGAAAAACTAAAGAAGAAACAAAAGTTGGTGAAAAATATAAAAGCATGAGTTCAGAATTATTATTTAGAAATATCAAAAACTTTGAAATATTTACAAGCTCAGCATATACAAATTGAAAGAAATTATAAAAAGTAAACTCCCTCTCGGGGAAAGGATGAGACTATAATTTAAAGAAAAGGGTGTTACACTAGCTGATATAGGCAATGCTGTTAACAATATCAGCAGTTGCTCTGTCTATTGCCAGCACTGTCAGAGCTGATGTAACATCGACAAAATTAAATGGGGTTTAATAAATATTGCTAATTATTTGTTTCCCTGTGCCAAAAAGGCAGCAGTATTGTTGGGAATCATTGGTTGTGTGATAAGTTGGTTGATTAGGTGTTCTGGAAAATTTGTTTCTTCCCTTACTGAACATGTTATTTTACATCTTTTGGTACTAGTGGGTTTGTTAGTTGCATTTTTTTTTATCAAAGGTGTAAACAAAGTCTCTAAGTAACATATTGCAGTTTCTACAACCATTGATTTCAATATAATTGATTGTTTCGTTTTTTATTTTGGGCTCAATATTAATATTCGTCGTTTCTAAATTGTTATGGTGTCCTTTGAACATCCTTGGAAGGCATAGCATTGGCTGAACTGACAGAAGAAATATAGTAATAATAATCCTTTTTCTTTATATAATTTTTACCTACTTTGTCGTCTTGTTTGTCCTCTAAAATTTCTTGTTGTCCTGTCGCATATCGTATATCAGCCTTTGGAATACTCTGATGTTTTCATCTGTGTTGCAACCTTGCTCTCCTTAGATAGTTAAATTAGTTTTTAACAGCATCTGATATTGTCGAAATGACCGAATAAAACATATTGTATTTTGAACCTGTACACTTAAATACAAATCACATATGTTATAATGCTTTGCTGCAATCTAACTATTCACTCACCTGTCAGAAGATAACTATCTTGCTAAAAGAAGTAAGTTCAACCAGTAGGGTCATCTTTGTCTGCCATAGAATTCACTTCGTAAGCTGACAATATTCTCTAGTATTCAATAGCACCTGCTCCAGAGAGTTGTAATGACGTTTGTACGCAGCTAACACAACAGCAGATATACGCTTCCCATAACCTTCTTGTACAACTTTATGTTCTTCTATCCCATCATCTATCAAAGATATGTTTTTTCCCCTAGAAGTATTCCCAGCCATCCAGTGGTGGAATTATAAAATTGTTGCAGATCAAATTAAAATGTTCCATGTCAATACTATTGCTATTTGAATTGAATGGATCATCGTTAGTAAAGGTATTTTACATTCAGACAGCAGTTTTCGCACCTGGAAGTAAACATGAAATGTGGATACTTTTTCACTAATTCTGGTACATTTTTGTCTAATAAATGCCAGCAGGAAACTCCGCAATAATCTGTTGCCAGCAAAACTGCCCAGTTTTGCTGATTCACACAGTGATCTGTATCTTCTCAAAGAGTCACCATTGTTAGACTTTAAAGTGTATCTACCAAGTATATTTAGTGGCTTCTATGAGAACAATCTTCTTCAGTGTAGTAAATTTTTGTATCGGTAAATGCATAGGTAAGGTGATATACTCGTATTTTTTGCTTTTGTTTTGTTTTTGTTTTTTGGGGTTGTTGTTGTCTTTTTTTCTGCTCTTTTTTTCCCTACCCTGGAGTCCATTGCATGTGATGTTATGCCATTGTCATGCCTCTTCGTAGGAGACGAGGTATCCCAAAGTGAAAATACATTAGAAGTAGAGTATATTAATTTTGGACTGTAATCACTTAATGTTGCAGCAGTTTCTTTAGGGTATACAAAACCAGTATAAAATCTGTGTCCACGAATAAATCTAGTTAAATCCGTTATCTTACGATAAAGTTTTAGTTTTTGGTAACATAGATGTTAGTATGATATTGTCTCTTCCCGTGTAAATAGATTGCTCTTCTGTCTACTGTTTTTTCACATTCACGTGCGATTCTCTGTTGACTTTTTCTCTAATCTGTTCACTTCCCTCATTGCAATACCAGCTGAATATTATTTATCTTACATAATCTTTTCACCTCTTGTATCGTCTATTTCTTTTTTCCATTTCTTTATAACTTTTTCTCTGTTGCGTCTGTAACTTTTTACAACTATTAATTATGCTTTGCATACATGAATTTAGCATGATTGAACGTCATGACTGCACTTCATCAGCAAGATCCAATACTGATTGTACCATTTATTTCAGTAATTTAACTTTAATTATAACTAGTTGTGAAATGAAAGGTCTGAAAAATATGTATCTTCAAAGAATGTACATCTACACACTGTGAAAGATTTATACATTTTTTTTTATTTCATCCACATGCTGCAAACATTCTTCCAATATCAACTTACTTTGGTTAATTTTATGCTAATTCTTTGTAACTGAAGGTCTTTTGGATGCAGTAACATTGTACATGGTAAATAATGTATTTAGTACAAATGCATAGTTGATTGAGTATTTGTGTGAATCAATGCTATACCTTCTTTCAATGAAATTTAAAAGAAGTTTAAATATCCTCATGATTGCATCAACGTCTATTAATTTTTCATTATCCTCTATGTTGCTCCAGTTATCGTATACCAGTTTGTAGTCTGTTAGCATTGTTTTTGTTTCTTCAACTTTTTATTTGGATGTCGAGAAAATCAACTTCATATTTTTTAAAATGTTATCTCTTTTCATTTCTTATGTCATTATTTTCCCAGCGATTACATTGTCTATATTGTAGTCGCTTGATCACGTTTTTCAAGTGTTTATTGCTTAACTGTGATTTATGCACTCTTCTTCAGTCGTCTCAAATGAAGAGGTGTACTTTTGGTACGTCCTTTTATGTTAACGTTAATTTGCAACTGTTCAATGATTCGTCATATATTTTCTATTTCGCAAGTGCATAGTTTTGCCTTTCATTCTTTTGGTCTTCAAACTCTTTTCAATCTGGTACATGTCATCTTGTTTGTCATATATAGATAACTCTTGTACTACCAGATCACCTAAAATTACTTTCCTCATTGTACAATTTGATGGGTGAAGTCAGGAAGGCAGTCTTTTGCAACTATTGTTTAGTATTTTGAAATTTTTTGTCACCTACTGTGAATCGCTTTAAATACGTGCGGTCCCAATTTTCGTGGTTTTCGTGGTCAAGCTAGACCATCAATTTAAAGTCACAATGAAATATGAACGAAACTGCACTCCTCCCTCCCCCGCCGCCAAGTGGTATGTCATAATAAAGAATTACTCGTTGGTTGGTTTTTGTATTCGTGATACTGATAAATATATACAACACGTTTATGAAAGACGAGGAACAAAGGATATTAATTGATTACTCTTTAATTTTTGTTCCTCTGTATTTCTCAAAGAATATATTATATCCACTTATAATAACGAATACTCGATGACACTTTATGCAGTCCAATGAAATTTGCAAACATCTGAGAAACGTGAAAGCATTCAACTTCAAGATAATAAAATGTCCATTACAGTGTGCATCTTTTTTAACCAAACGTATCCTGGGATAACGTTAAAAGCTGTTTATTCATGAAAATAGCCAACATATTATTTGGATTAACAACGCGCTTTATTATCTAATATTAAACACTTTTCCATACAGAATAGAGCAGCTACAGTGTCTGATTTAAACATTAGACGTTTCGTTAATTTAAAAAAAAAAAATACATTTTTAATTAGGTTCATTTATATTGTATCTATATATAGTACTGATTACAAATACTATTTATTATTCCATTGAACAAACGGAACACTAGCACATTGCTATTATTAATTACGTTTCATACGTATAACTAACTGCTGAAGAAAATAATCAGCAGATCAGTCCCGCTTTCTCGAAGCCCATTTAAATTCAGTAAGTCTGAACTGACACTTTGTCCTGTGTGGACACTATCCATTTTGCGTTAATTGGCTTAAGGGTTGATGTCTGTCAGTTCGATCGAGATCATTATCTCCGCTGTCCTCACGATCATTTCATTTAGCAGTCACCTGGGCCGAAGACGCCTCATGAAAGCGTGATTTTAGTTCCTCGTTGGAGAATTCGTTGACAGATACCTATGAGGATTCCGCGCATGCGGCCAGCGCAAAGGTATGATGCCGTTTACCTTTAAATGAGACAACGGCCTCTCCCTTTGACGTGCTTTGAAATCATCAAAAAGCGCTACCGCCTTTTGTTCACACTGACTAATTATAGCAGTGGTGTTACACTTCTTTGATTCAGATCTCCGCAAATGTACTAAATATTACCTATGAATAACTTACCTAATCAACCAAATTACTGCAGTAGGGATGAAGTTGTTTCCTCAGAAATGTGCAGAAATGAATGACGGTTTTTTTTTTTTTTTTTATATAGAGCTATAATATCGCCACTCGAAATTGTATCATATTACTTTGTGTTTGTGTGTGTGTGTGTGTGTGTGTGTGTGTGTGTGTGTGTGTGTGTGTGTGTGTGTGTGCGCTTGGGTGTTTTTGAAATGACGAATACAAATCCACGAAATTGAGAACCCACAAATATGCATTATTGAACCAAATTACGAAATTTTATACCGAAGAATTTAAAGTGCTTCACAGTATTTTAAACTGAGGCGTTCCAATTGTGTCAGTTGTCAAGTAATCGAATAGACTGATCCCTACTTTTGATCTGTTGTCGTCCCTATTAGCTTTGTTAAACTGGAGTAATGTCTACTAATGTGTCATGGGTGCTATTGTATCCCTCAATTACCTTTAAGAAACGTCAAACCATCATCTGGTTTCATTTTGAGTAAAATACTCTCACGTTCGAGTCTTCATAGCTCTATTCAACCTTTCCACTACAGACGGTTTCTTTTTTCGTCTGAGTAAGTTGATAGGTATTCGATGTTTTGCTTTTTAAACAAACTCCTTAACATTTTTGTGATAAAATCTGTTTCCTCATCAAACTGTATCTTTTCAGGCTTTCACTCTTTGAAGGATTCTCTGAAAGCATTGTGTATATCATCTCCCTTTTTCATTTTTTTCGAGAAAATATATATCACTGTCAAGATGTATTTATATCCATCCTTGTCTATTTCGCATCTCACGAATGTATGCCTGCTATTGATCTCCCACGTTACTTACAGACACTCTTTTGTCGGGAAATCTTTTTCTCGTTTGCTGATATAGATTATTTAGCTAATCATTCTGTCACCATTCATTCATTTAAGCTTATCTTCTTTTCGTTTTGTTCTGTTCAGCTAACACTTTTTTTACCATAGAAATTACAGTCCAGACAGGGAGGTCTCACGCACGTGACGGACGGACAAAGTGATTTATGTATACCACTGTAGAAGCGCTGATATAACAACAATTAAAGGTCAGGCAAGTTGTATTATACTAGCAAAGAATTTCCTAGAATACACGATTTTATCTTTGTTAATTACCCTTTCTGCCTCCGTTCATCATCTTCGAAAAGAAAAATGTAAATAATCTCAGTGTCAGTATGTAGTATCCCCACCGTGCCTAAAACTGATGTAAAAAGTCATGCTCTGACAGTAACTCCTATGCCAAAAACTTGTGTTTATCCACATGGCGCCTACAACTCATCAGATATGTTGAGGGCTTGCCAAAGTTTAAACTTTTCTATAATATTTTGATCCCGTGAATAGTTATATATATATATATATATATATATATATATATATATATATATATATATATATATATATATATATATATATATATATATATATATATATATATAGAGAGAGAGAGAGAGAGAGAGAGAGAGAGAGAGAGAGAGTTATATATTAAGTGGCCAAGTGAGCTGAGATAGTTTTCCTTGCTATCACTTGCCAAAAAGCTAAATGCATTTGGTCAGATATTGTGAATAAGGCAAGTTTGTAAATCTTCTAACCGTGTAGACCATGGGTTTAATTGACCTTTATAAATCTTCTAACCGTGTGGCCCTGTGGTTTAATTTTCCTCTCGGAATAACGGAGATTGCTCTGCCTACTCATTAGCATGTCTATTTCTGTGAAATCGGTTACATTGGACTTCAGAAAGCGTGAAATGTGTGACGGGAGAGTTCGAAGTGTATTGTGAAATCGAGGGCTTTAGGCTTGAGAAAACGTGAAATGTGTAGCAGGAGAGTTTGAAGTGCATTGTGAAATTTAATGAAAATGAGACGAAAAGATCGGAGTAATTAAGATTGTTAGAACTGTCAACGGGATTCACTCGGTTGTGCAAATTCCTGACCGACCAGCCGATTAATTAAACATCCGCACTTAGCTGGATTACTGAATTGGTCAGCGGTACACTGGAATGTATGTTATGCAAACGTTGATTGACAGTTAGAAGGGCTTAGCAATAGCTTTATGTCCAAAGCTGTAGTTTATTCTTTAACTTGAATCATTTGTTTTCGTTGACAGTAAACTGGGACTGGTAATACCAGAAAGCTCCCTATGAATTTTGGTAAAATTTAATCAAATGTTTTTGGTTGGATAAGATTTTGTTATGACCCCGTTATTTAGGTGGCTGATGCGGACCATTGGGAGCCAATGGAAAAGTTTTGATGCCATAATGCTCTCCTAGTCCATGTCACATTGTTCAAAGCCCGTTAAGGAAACAAGCAAAATTACTTTGAATATTTTGTTAACGCTGATTGGCACTATCTGAGTGAAATGTAGATAGGCCTTCATGCCAGAATGCTCTTTTGTTATATTTGGTCGATATTGGTTTGGCTGTTTTTGAGACGAAATAGTTTTCGTTTCCATTTCCTTTTTTCCCTATACATGGCAATAGCGATCGTATCACTAGGTAGATTTACATCACATCTACAAACTTCAATGGACATGAACCTTAGAAAACCTGTTGTTAAACTGGGTGTAAATTATTCTAGCCATGTTGGAGAAAACTCATGAAACTATTTCTTTTTTAAACTTATAACCAATTATGACCCAATAACAAGGCGCATTGACATAATATATACAATATTTGGATGGTCATATTACTTGAATGGCCCCTTTTACTTTTGGTCAAAATTTGCTGGCTATTTTCAAAAAGATATAGGTGTTTTATTTAATTGGGGGTTGGAGTCATACTGGATGGAAAATCAGCATAAGGCCTATACGCGGGCTTTGAACGGGTTTTGAAAAGAGATATTGTTTTATTATTCATAACTGCAGCCGTACGTGTGCAAGATCAGCATCACAGTCTTTTTTTTAAAAAAAACCTCTTGATACCAGACTGCTCCTGTGACATTAGATCAAAATTGGGGCCACTTTTTCTTTTTTTTTTTTAAATTTGTTTTTGTTTTAGAAGATATTGTTCACTGTGTTTTCCTTCTTGCCCTCGTCAGTGGGATTCGGAGGAGGATTAGAAATAATTTTATTTTTAATGTTACCTCACCTAACCTCAACCTGACGTGCGCTTGAGACGTTGCCGTGTGTCTGCGTTCTTCGGAGTTTGTCTTTTTTCGTTTTGCTGTTCTTATCCTCTTCTGATCTAGTGTTTATTCTTGGTTTAGGACCTACAAAATGTTTATGTGGAAGAGAACAAGATCTGAAAATTTAATAATGTACCTCCCCACTGATCGGTCTATTTTTACATTTCCTACATAAAATATATGGAAGGTGTTGAGGGGGGGGGTGCATTTATTACCTCAGTAACATATGTATATTTGCTAAATATGTATGTACGCGTTTCATAAGACAAATGGGGTGAAAAGTGTTGAGAGGCTTCCATGTAGACCCCCTTTAATGTAATGCCAAAGTTATTTTGTTGCTATGAATAACAATGTATGTGAGGTTTGTGCTGCTGCTGCTGAGCTATATAACCACTGTCTAGTTAAAACGCCCCTCAGAAGAGCGGATACCATCTTGCTGTAGTCAACACGGCTAGCTAGGCCGCTAGTTCCTCCTCGACGAAAAACGTTACGAAACTTACGAAAACGGTCAATGGAATCGTGTCATTCTGTGTCGCGGCCAGTAGCCACAGTGCCACCTACATGTCTGCCAACTTATAGAACCCTTGGACAACTCATTCAGATAGTAAGCTGGAATATGCATATTTCATTTCATATTTTCATCTGTTTGCTGACATTTATCGTCGTCATCATCATCAACATAAATAATCATCCGCATTGGGCATTTTCAATAACATAACTAAAATCATCAGTGTATCATCAGTGTCATCAGTACGACTACTCTCATGATCGTCATCATCATCATCATCATCATCATCATCATCATCATCATCATCTTGTTCATCGTCATCACCATTATTATTATTGTTGTAATTACTATTATTATTATTATTATTATTATCATCATCCTCATTCTCATTATTATTATTATTATTATTATCATCATCCTCATTCTCATTATTATTATTATTATTATTATTATTATTATTATTATTATTATTATTATTATTATTATTATCATCATCCTCATTCTCATTATTATTATTATTATTATTATTATTATTATTATTATTATCATCATCCTCATTCTCATTATTATTATTATTATTATTATCATCATCCTCATTATTATTATTATTATTATTATTATTATTATTATTATTATTATTATTATTATTATCATCATCATCATTATTATTATTATTATTATTTTACAGAGTTTACGCAATTTCAAATCGAATTATATGAGTGCATACTAGTTTTAAAGGTGAATTTTTATTGATATCAATAACATCAATAGTCATATACATATAATATGAAGTGAGCCTTTCACTGGATGACTATCCATTGAATACTGAGATAAATTGAGAAGATATTTATAGATTTTGACAAGAGCCATATAAACGTATACTTTAAAGAATAATTTGTATTATACTTGTATATCTGAGCATAACGAGATGTTCTTGTTATATGATCTTTTATGTAATTCATTGTTTGCTACCATATTCGTTGTAGGATTCGATCTATACGGTACACGCTGGACGCGTCATATTTTAATTCCACTATTATTCGACTGAAGCTACATTTATTTAAATGATTCATTTTGTAGATATGCTGCTGTACTTTTTCACAGCTACGTGTAGTTTGTACGAATCAGAAATATACGTCTTATTTTCTATGACGTCAGAGGCCAAATATACTCATTATTGTAACGATTATGTGAGACATTTAAAACAGCAATGGACACCAACAAATACTTTGGCCAGCAACTTCAGCCTATTAGAACGGGTAGTTAGTTTAGGTTCTCGAACCAGAAGTGTAATCCAAATTGTTTGGGGTTATTTTTATTTTTATTTTCAAGAGGCACGGTTTAAATGCAAGTGACATACCTGTAGTTTTACAACTCAGGGAGGGCGACAAATCCCAAGAAATAATGAATTTAAAAGAAAAATATATATTTCGACTGTTAAGTTAAAGCTAGATTCTACAATGTTAAGTCAAAGTCTATGATGTAAAATTTTACCAGACTGTAGTCGTTTTCGACTGGTTGTTTTACCTGGTCGAAGAGCAAGTGAGTTTATCGGTTGACCATGTACTTGTATCTGTTGTTTGGTTTACGTTGTTCATCATCCGTCGTGCGTTCGTCAAAGATTATTTACTACTGCTTCAAAGTTTTTTTTTAGAGACCTTTTATCTTGTAAACTTTGATCGATATAATTTCGGAGGTTAGTGGACTATATCTATCCATATTAATGAAGCATATTTGCATCTGATAGCCTAAGAGTCCAACCATTCTATAGAGTATTTGCCAAGGAACACTTGATTGTGAGAGATATCTGTATTAAAGAAGTGATGCGGTGTCTGAATAGTTAAGCTGCGTAGGTATTTATGGAACTTGGTATGCAAGTTTCACCATTTAAATCTCAAACGAGTTGTGTGATGAGTGACATCTACTCATATAAATGAGGTCATTTTGATATCAGATTGGCTGAGCTTGATAACACCAAATAAGTTGTAATTCTAAATAGAAATTTGCTCACACTTGATAGATAGGCTTATTGCACCACACGAGTGACCTCTGCGATTTCCGTTCTTATTTTCTGAGCTTGTTATCACTTCTGTAGGTTGTAGTTCTAAACACAGTTTGATCAAACTTGGCATTTAAGATAATGACTTGCAGATCTAACAAAGTTCGATTATGCGCAACATTTGCATATTCTTGAGATGAAATTCCTTTACATTTATGAGGCATCCTGCATTTGAATAATCTATTTAGCATCCATACTAGTGTTAGGATTTATATTTGTATAGAACTTAATAAATCGCCGAGTTCGCTTACCGGTTCGTTTAGGAGCGACATCCGTGGATATTAATATGGTGAAAAAAAACAGTAGTTGTTGTATTTATGTACATAGTTTTATGACGCTTTCCTTATGAACTTATATTTACAAGTTTAAAATCATAATGAGCAAAGTCCTTGCTTGATGAGTGAAACATGCACTCTGTCTATCAGAAAATTTTGCCTTCTGCTCAACTTGCTTGTATCTTTAAAGTACATATCATTTTGTGGTAGAATCTATTTAATTTCTTTACTCCAAATTAAATTTAGTTCACTAATGTCGACATGGGAGCAAAATATAAAACAGATTGTTGATATTTCCTTATAACCATTGATCTACTTGTCCAAATTTACCCTTAGAATAAAACCTTATATTTAATCGGGCAGCTTAGTAAAGTATATGCATACAAGATAAAAGATGCGATGATGGTAATTCATCACTTTCTCCCGATAGAATTCATAATCCACGGGTCGCGGGTTCGATACCCGCCCAGGCAAGCCAAAGTCGGCTGCCTCGGTGTGTCTTTAGGAGAGTTACTTAACTCCCATTTCCTCCGCATATCAAATAATGTGTTAAAACCAACAAAAACAACAAAAACAACAAAAACAAAACTCCCTATCTGTAATTATTGTGATGATGCATATTTGACAACTGAAATGTGCTTCTTACTTGCATTGTGTTTGTTTTTAAAGGAGGAATAACTTTATTCTGAATATATATATATATATATATATATATATATATATATATATATATATATATATATATATATATTCAGAATAAAGTTATTCCTCCTTTAAATATATATATATATATATATATATATATATATATATTATATATTATATATATATATATATATATATATATATATATATATATATATATATATATATATATATATATATATATATATATATATATATATATTGGAACTGCCTGCCATCAATGTAGCTAATTTAATATTTGCATGTATGTTCATGGGCAGATTGGCTTGTGGCTTATTGCAATAAAAAAAATTATTTCCTTTTTCATAAAAATCATAACAATTTTTAAAACTACCGATAATTTGCAATCTTGTTTGCCTTAAAAACTAAACAGGTAAATATCAGCTAGGTAATCAATATTAGAACCATTTTTGTATTGTGACTACTTTTTTGCACTACTTGTCGAAGACCAGACGAGCTTATTTGATGGGTCTGCATCCGTCCAACTGTCCATCAATCGGTCGTGTGTTTATTAGCGTTACTTCTCCAAACTACTTGAAGGAAAGTAATGAAACTTGGTATACAGTTTTATCTTGAGGTCTAATTGGTCGCAACTAAAAATGGAACCCTTCGAACATCCAATATGGCTGGCTTGGCGGCCAGCTCTCAAAATCTTGGTATCACTTACTCTCGAATGAATGGTCATGTTTGTCATGGGGTTTCCATTAAAAAGATTTCCTCAGACATATAAATGAATATGATGCCGATTTGATATTCAATATGGCCGCTATACTTGGGGCATTTGGAGATCATTGCCACTGGTTTCATTTCCAATAACATGAGCAACATTGAACAAAAATTAAATTGTGAAAATATGTTGCATACTACTTCCTGATTTGATATAATGCATCTTTCCCCATTAGTAGGATAGTATTGTCATTCTTGATACTTTTTTTTTTTTTGGGAGGGGGGGGGAGGGGGCAAAAATGGGCGAACTTTTGACCAGAAATCATTTGATTTTGTTCCACCTGAACATCGTTCAAAGAAGTATAGCTTATAGATTCTCTTTTTAATTTGCGACATTATTTCTTGAATTGTATATTTTTTCCAGTTTTTATTAGCTCTACTGGTCATAGACCGGAAAATCTAATGGAATGGTCTGTTTTCCGTCGTCCGTACGTCCGTTAGCACAATAGCGTTATCGCTACTCCTCCTAAACTACTTGGAGGATTGAATTGAAACTTTATATACACATTCATCCCATGGTACGGTTAGTCCTAAATGAAAATAGTGCTGCTCAGACATTCAATATGGCCGCCACAGCGGCCATTTCGAAAATCTTGTTATCGCTACTCTTCGTAAATGGATGGTCATATCAACATGGGGTTTTCACCAAAAGCCTTCTTATGATGTCTAGTTGGTCCCAAATGAAAATGGTGCCTATCTGATGTCCAATATGTCCGCCACAAGAGCCATCTTGAAAAGTGTGTTATCGCTACTCCACCTACATGGATGGTCATATCAACATAGGGTTTGCACTAAAATACTTCTTATAATGTCTAGTTGGTCATAAACGAAAATGGTACCGATCTGACGTCCAATAGAGCCACCACGGCAGCCATCTTGAAAATATTGTTATTGCTACTCCACCTGGATGGAAAGTCATATCTTGAAAATTTTGTTATCTATACTCATATCCAATTGGTGGCTATATCAACATGGGGTTTTCACCTGTAGACTTCTTGTGATACCTAGCTAAATGAAAATGGTGACAGTCGTACATCCAATAAGGCTGTCACGACGACTGTCTTACAACTCTTGTTGTCACTACTCCCCCTGAATGGATGATCATTATGAGAGTTTTTTTCACCAAGTCCTAAATGAAAATGGTGCCAGTCGTACATTTCTTTTTTGGTGTGTGTGTGTGTCTGTGTGTGTGTGTGTGTGTTTGCATCAGTTACATTTCCCGAATAACGCCCATTTATGATTTATTGCTTCTTTCAAGTTTCCATTTATAAATGGGACGTTTTATTTTCTTATGTTTTTCTCCTTCATGGTGAAGGTGTTACCTCATCTAGTATCCTAGTATGGATAATACACATCATTAATGTCAAGAAACAATTTCCTAAAATATATGGGACACATGACAGGGCACTCGAATGAGATCCCCATCATCCAGAGGTTTGAAACTACGATATTTTCTTTTTGATTTCATATTTGATCCTGCATGTTGTTTAAACTCTGTGATAATCAAATGATGCTAATTACTTTGGCCAGCGGTTCCCGACCTCAGGTCGCGACCCAAATCAAGGTCGCGGGTGGGGGTGGGGTGGGGTGGTCTTCAGTAGGGTCGCGAAGGGTCATCAGAAGAAATCATATCATATAGCATGAGGGTCGGGAGGTCCTATTCGTAACCAATTTAGGGTCGCAGCAAAGAAAAGGCTGGGAACCACTGACTTAGGCCACTGTCATAGCACATGCTGTTACAGACTTCCTCTGATTTATTACTGAGAATTACATCAACAAGAGATGGTTTACAGTCTTTCATAAAATAGGTCGGAGTTTTTACCAAATTATGAACATCTAGTATATCACAAAATTTCATCAAAGGGTTTACCCTTTTTATCGTCTAGTGTATCAAAATGAATGCTTCCTAGTATAATAACATTTTCAGATTGTGTATAGACGTTGTCTAGTGTATTAGTGAAGTCTGTTGTGAAAGAAAGGTTTGTGAAATTTTGGGTTTATGCACCTTAGCTATCAGTCATTTGCCATCTAAGTAGGTAGATTTTTTCGGTCTTTGAATTTTAAATCAGTCCTCTGCCTGAGCGCAAGATCAGAACGAGCATATGCGAGGAGTCGTTCGTCGGATGCATTTCTATGAATTCCGTACATTTTATATCCTGGCACAAAGAATTTGTTGGGAGGTGGGTGGGTGCGGGGAAAGCATCCAACTTTGTTTCACTTATAACTAAGATATCTATGAGTCAGTCCAATACAATTTCCGGTAATATAACATATTTATATTTTACTATAGCCATTAAAGTAACTCAATGTTGGTATAAGTGATAGCAGAATGCATATCCTGCTACTTGTATTAGCACAACAACTACCTACACTGCAACTGTCTTTCTCTACGGAGTTCTTTTGTGCCCGTGTACGGTAAATAATCTATCTGCCACTGTCCATTAACATTGTAGGGAGAAATTGATTATTTGCACTGTCTTGGAAAATGGATAGTGTCAATATTTATCGTGTACAGGGTTTTCATACTCCTTCATACGTCTTGAGGTAATGAAACTAACAAATCGGCATTCAAATATATGTATGTATTAGGGTTTAACGGCAGGGCAGCACAATAATGATTATATGGTGCTGATGGAAGGTGAAGTTCTAAAAGTGGAAAGGTACATAATTGCACGAAAACTTTAGGATATGTATGTATGTATGTATGTATGTATGTATGTATGTATGTGTGTATGTGTGTGTGTATGTATGTATGTATGTATGTATGTATGTATGTATGTATGTATGTATGTATGTATGTATGTATGTATGTATGTATGTATGTATGTATGTATGTATGTATGTATGTACTAGTGTCTAACGGCACCTTAGCAAAAAACGGTTACATGGTGAAAATTAAAAGTAAAATTCCACAAATGTAAAATTTAAGAAGTGCACACACATTTTATGACGATAAACCTTTCCAAATAAATGTAAACATGCAGTACTATCAGATAAAAGATAAAAGGTAAAGCTGTTAATATTCTGTAAAATATATAAAAACAATAAAATGTAAAGGTGAAAAATATAAAATCCTAAAAATATATGTCAGAATTTGTAAAATAAACCGTATTCTATCAAAAGTACAAGATTGTCTCTGGAGGAACATGATCACAAAGATTCTTCCTTGAGTTGTCATCAAGAAACTTATGTCTTGAAAACTTTAGGAAGATAAACTCTTAAACGAACTATACCTTCGTTTGCACAAAGTCAGGTATATTCTTCTTCATGAAGTAAGCAGAACCAAAATAGTTTTTTCTGACATCATACTCTGGAAATCAACCTTTATTTGATTCTAAGGTCTCGAATACCAACGAAAAATAATGTTAAGATTATCTATATAAAACGAAAAAATTTATGAAATTGAAAGAAGCAAACTTAATACTGTATGGAAATTCTCTTTTCATTTCTGTGTTCACTAGTGGTTGCGCAACAATAACCCCTCACCATTTAATCAATATTCAATCCGATTATAAACAGATCTTCTACTTCACTCCGCTCTTTTACAATACGTAAAGATACATTTGCCAAGGATCAAATTCTTGTGACCTCTGCAACTGACCAATCAGATAGCGACTTGCAGATTTCGGAAAGTAGGTCAGTACTTTTTTGGGTCTGTTTATGCTAATTTTGAAAGGTTACAACATCATGACCCTCAATGTGTGTATAAATGATGATCATATAATATTTAAACAACTTTTTATTCTTTTACACTATTAAATTAAGACCTGTGCATGTTTCTTTGTTGTATAAATTTTGATAAAGATGTATTTGCCAATATCAAGTATGATTATGTTCGTTAGATAATTATATGTTAATAAGAAAATAGTCTAACCCAGCAGTTAGAATGTCAGGCAGAACCCATTACGTTATACAGATGATTCACTAGACAAAATATATTGTGAGTAAAGTCTTAAAAGTCATCGCATTTAATTGACATGGTATTTTGCGGGAAAGTCCTATACTGCTGGCAACTATAGTATTTTGCTATCAATAATCGATAAAATCGTGTCGATCTTTCTGCATCAAAATGAGCAATATTTATTCATTTATCCATTTACTTGGTTTCTCAGACAGACACACAAACAGTTTGCATAAAGTATGACTTTATTATACTTAAATCGTCACGCCTGCAGGGTCGGGAATGAAGAATAAGCCTGACGCCCGAACCACCCCCACCCATCAGCGTGTCGTAAGAGGCGACTAATGGAAGCAAATTGTTTATCGTGCGATGCTTCCCGTGATGATGTTCCAACTGAGGTCATGGACTTTTGAAAAGAGTGCGGTTTATATTGAAACTTTTTGACCTTTTGTTTTAAGGATCTTACCCTGTTTGGTCTTTATCTTTGCGTTGTATGAATTTTTTTGTGAATTAGGTTTTGCAACTTCTTTACCGTTCATCTTTTGTCTCATGGTGCACATTTACGTTTGGTTTGAGGGATTTGTTGTCCTGAAGTTTGTAGTAAGGCTTTTACCGTTAAAAGATTTTCTACCTAGCTTTTGCTCGGCACTATATATCCAAGATTGTGTTGATGTATTGTTAACTCATATACATGTACATACATACATACATACATACATACATACATACATACATACATACATACATACATACATACATACATACATACATACATACATACATACATACATACATACATACATACATACATACATACATACATACATACATACATACATATAAGCCACAAGTACAGGTCACAAGCAACTATCACAACAGAATAAAGGTTGGCGTTTTCAGGAATATTCAGAACATCAATTGTTGTAGAAAAGTTATGGAGAATCCTTTTTGCATGGGATTTTGATGCTTTTCTAGCTCGGAAATTACCATGTCCAGTTCATACTTTTCCAGGATTTTCCAAAAGGTAATTCTTCTGTAGGGATTGGGATCATGGATTGGTTTGCCTGGCTGTTTATATTGGAGTGATGTAATCCACTCTTAATATTTCTTGGACTTGATAAAAGGTCGGCTTGCTATTAATTATGGCTGTGACAAAGGTATTACTAAATCCCGCTATATTAAAAGCGTTCGGGAGATATTCCAAGGCCGTCAACTGCTTTACTTTCTTCAGTGGTTGGATTATTTTTTTCTAAGTAGTTTCCACTGAGATATGTATGAATGTGTCATTCATATCGGTGCATATATTAGGTCATTTCGTAATCTATATCCACCTCTTCTTCGTAGTCGAGGTCAAAACTAGCGTTACTTTGTGGAATGGCTAGTTCAAAGTAAACTGCCCAGGGTCACCATTCCTGGTGGCTTCTTCTGTTGAAATATAAATATCATCAATTATCTTATTTGAAGAATTAGCTTTCATTATATCTCAATACTGTATAAAGTTTGTTGTTTGCCTGGTGTTGGCGTTGAGCTGTTCTCAGACATTTTTTCGCAAGTTTTCATTGACTGATAAAGGATGTTTCGGATCTAGGCAACCTGCTTTTTTGTAGAGGTATTGAATATACTTATTTTAATGTAGGGTTTTCTGCATTTTCCTCGTCTGTATTATCTTCGTTGTCGTGCACTGTTCTTTGCTGCATTTTCAAGAATTTAAACAAAATTAACGGCAACGTCAATTTCCCCGATTGTATGTACATCACTGCGGAAATTTCCAATGTCTGTTTGAAGAAGTTGTTTGATAGTTTCTATTGTTCAATTTGAGCATATTAGGTTTCTATTTGTGGCGGAATTCTGTAAGTCTGTTAGACTTATAGCTCATGTGTATCGGGTATTGTACAATCTGTATGAAGCAACGGTAACTGTTTTCTATGTTCAAGATATAGTCACTATGGGAAACTGAGTTACCACTGGAATGATGGAATGTTCTGATTCTAGGGTAATAGATTGTGATATTCAGTTCTTGACATTCGCAGACATACAGCTATTGGAGTCTGGTAGAACTAGGGCATGATACCTGAGGCGTTTGCAGTCCAGGGAGGATGGTTGGAGTATGGGACATGCACTAAAAAAGAATTTTGTTCCTGTTTTTGTTTTGAAGGAAATTTCGTTTTCTCAGAATTATCCAACAGCGGACCTGAATCCCTCTTTTTGGGGATCTCGTTCAATCCATTTGTTGATATGATATTGACGGGTATCAGCAGTTGCACACACACTGTTGGTGTAAGCACTCACTATTTCATCCTTGGCACATTCATCAACATCGCAGTTCTCTGTCAATTCCGTTATTTTCGTTTCATTCGGTTCTCTTACGATTTTTGTCTTACCTTTGGAGCTGTATTTTTATAAATCGGCATTTGCACTTGATGAAACTGTAGAATCTGTGTGCTTGGCTCTAGCTAGTAGAATCCTGATGGTACACTAATGGGATAATTCAGAACATAATTCATAACTGTTGGTGTAGCTTTTTGAACTGATTGTTCTTGCAGGGTTGAATGAAGAGCATGTTGCATCCTTTCTAAGTGTAATTCTTTCAACTTATCCTGTTTCAAACGAATCGATTAAAATCCCAGTCAGATTCCAAACGTTGGACCAGTTGTTTAAGTAGAACAAGTTTCATTTCCAAATTGCTGAGGTTCAGTTTATTGACGCCATTTGGTGATTGGTGCTCAGCTTTCTTTGCTAAGAGTATTTTTGTTTCAAAGATCATTTTTGAGTTTTCCAATTTACTAATTTTATGTTCTTGCTGCACTGCCTTTGCTTTCACAGACGCATATTGATTCACACTAATAATATGTTATGATTCCCTTTTCTTCGTGTCTTCTTCCTAGGCTTTCAGAGATTTTTTTTTGGCTTTTATTTCAGTCTTCTGATCCTGTTGATTCAACAAAGTTTATCATGTTTATGCTACGTGAAGTGCTCGGTGATTGAGTTCTTTTCGTTGTCTTTCTGTCTACCCTTTTTGAGTAATATGATTGGTGTCCGTTCATACCTGTTGTAGTTATGTCGTCGATTATGTCATCCATAATATCTGAATGGTTGAAGGGTTGATTGAATTTAAACGGTCCCCATCTTTTGACGCACAAAGGATGTTTTTGGGATTATCATCCTCGTTTGGTTCAAGACGATCTGTTTCCCCTGCAATATCATGGGAATTATTCATTTCAATATGAATGATTTTAGTGTACGTAAAGAGTAGTTATATAATTAGGAATTCTGGGCAATGAAATACTATCCTGTTTAAACCAGTTAACCAGTTTTTAGGCGGTGAATCGGGTTTTCAACATTTTTCAACTATCATATATCCATCCACCATTTTTTCCCCAAAACCCTATTCCTATTCTTCAATATTTATAGAAAACCAGCATTCTTTTTTCCTAAATTTTATAGGACCACGGGCCCAGCGTTGTTTCATAATTGTTGGAGGCCATTGGACTAGTGTTTTTTTTCTTTTCTTCATACATTTGTGAAGTGTACTGATGCAGCATTTTTTCCCCTAAATGTTTTAGGAACACTGGCCCAGCGTTTATTTCATTTCTTTTTTCTTCATAAATTTTGAAGACCACTGAACTAGCGTTTTTTTCTTTCTTATCTTTTCTTTCTTTTTTTTTTTCTTCTTGTTTTTAATCCATAAATTTTGTAGGACCACAGGCCCAGCTTTATTTTCATAAATGTTTAAAGACCATTGACCTAGAGCTTTTTCATTTTTGAAGGCCTATAATCCCTAGGCCAAATCGTCTAATTATTTTTCTGTAAGGTCTAGACCCGAGCTATGTAATTTTTTCTTCTTCTTCTTTTTTACCGATTTTAGAAACATTTTCTCATAAATTTCTCAGCCACCATTTCCATCCTCAATATTCTTTTAATTAAACACCTCCACTGTCATAGAGCCGCAGGCCCCACCAAAAAGATTATTAATCATTCTAACCACTATGTAAAGATGCTGGTAAATATGGTATGCATGTAAACACATCAAGGGCATTTACAGGTAATAGACTTGCGTAGATCTTTCTAGACGGGCTTAAATACACGTCGTTCTTACAATATAGAGCCCGTATGATTAATAAATTAATGGGTGTATTACGTCTGTCTGTCTCATTGGGGTATAACTCCTCAAAGCATTTATAGAACTAAGATCAGATGAAGTAAACAGACCCATATGCATACAATGAGGTAGTCTACGCCTTCGGTTCCATATATATATATGAATACAGTTCTGCTCTGCAATCGGTTCCATCATCAGGTGGGGATCCCCTATCCTAGAGTGTTTCGGCGCTGACCCACAACACTGTCCAGGGGTGCTCCGACTGAGTTGATCAGACTCAGCCCGGAACCGATTAGCTTTTCCATCGCTCCTTTCTCTTCCGCCAATTCCAATGTGAGGATTCCTCCTCCTGTTTGCCAACCTTGGTAACTAAATTCCCGGGGCTAGGTCATGTAATCCCGATGATTCCCAAGGCACGCCAAAAGGTCTGTGCTGCAAAACCACGGCATCCTATTTCCACTGGTAGATTCCAGGGAAGGCCTGGATGGAAGGCATCCATTCTGTTGGCACTCATGGATGAGTGGCTGATATTTAGCCAATTTCCTCTCATGGGCCTCCTCCATTCTAGCCTCCCATGGCAGTATTTTGCCTTTGTGCCTCACCGCTTCTCACAAAGCTGATGAGGTTGGGACCACTTTTCACTTGGTGTTTCTTTCTCCTGGCCATACTGGCAGCAATCTCAGCAAGCACTTGGTCATGGCGCCAACGATAACGACCATCTGTCAGAGCTACATTGCAGGATGACAGCACGTGCTCTAAATTTGCAAGTCTCCCACAAGGTTTACAGCTTGGGTCATCAGTTACTCCCCATGTCTTGAGGTTTGTTGGTGAAGGGAGAACATCATACACTGAGCGTATGAGGAAGCTGATTTTTTGGGCATCAACTCTCCAGATGTCGCTCCAAGTCAGTTTCCTGGACCTCGCAGCCCTCTGCAAGCAGTCAACTCTCTGTCAGCTTGCATCTTCTCCATATGACCTTTATAAGCTTCCAAAGTCTTCTGGTTAGTCTTGGACAGTATTTGTAGACCTTGTAAAGAACACCGTTTGTGTCCAGGAGCAGATGCTGTCCTTGCATCATTTATAATGTCCTTCACTTCTTCCAGTCTTGGTTCTGAACTGTCAATTGGAACTGCTGGTTCTTCTGGGTTTATAAGTTTGGGCTGCTCTCCAAGGTCTTTCTCTCTATCCGGATCACTGTGGGGTTTTGCTCATGTGTTCTTCCACCTCCTCCTTCGGGCATTCCAGTCTTCCTGATCTTTTGTCTCCTAACAGCTTTTTGACGAATCCAAACGGATTGGTAGTGAAGTGTGCTAGGTTGTCTCTGAGGTCACTCAGCCCCTTTTTCTCTTCATCCACTGCATTGTGATACCTTTTTGTCAGCCTCCGCAGCTCTGCACTTATGTTTGCTACGGTCTACGGTTTTCTTTTGACAATGTATTTCTCTGCTTCTTTTCATATATTCCAAACCGATCTTTACCCATACTGTAGATGATGGTGGCCATGGCTTCTACCTTTCTGTCAACACTTCCTGCCCATGTTACTTCCAGTAATTGGTCTACTTCCTCATCGAACTGTCTCCATGCTGTTTTGTTGGAACTCACAGGCCATTTCGCTCTTAGTTTTTGTTGACTAACACTCTCATTTTTCGTTGAAGCCCTTCTCTGAATATCCACCTCCTGTCTCCCGCTCAAATTCACCGAAGCATCTATATTCTCCACTCTGTTGCTGAACTCGTTTTCATCCTCTACCACTTGGAGGTGCTGGACACTTTGGTATGTATCCTGGTCCATCTCCTCCGTCTCAACAGGTTGCCCTGTGCGTTGTACTAGATTCAGGATCGGAGGATATCCTATAGTACGATTTACTTAACATAAAAATCTAGCTGTATAAAGGTGTGACGATACAATCCAGGATACGTCATGGACTGCGCTGCACTAAGACTGCCCTTAGCTAGTAGTAGTTACATGAAAATAATGTACACTGTTTAAATAGAACCAGGTTGTAGCGATTCGGTTATATATTCTTTATCAGCCAATGAACTAAAAAATGAGTAGGGCCAGCACCCATCCCGAGACTATGCTTTTACAATTATTATAATGTTTGTATTTAAATAAATAACATTAACTCTTCAATCTTTTCTGTAATTAAATGACAAAGAATCGTATTAGCCATACGGTGAATCCTGAGTCTTTGCTGGCTTAGCCGTCTTTCACTAACCAAGAACAGTATTTAAGATGCATATACAATGGCACTGAAAGTCCAGTTGCTGTCACAAATATTAATCATTTGTGGGGGGAAATTAAACTGTGTAAGAAAAATCAAGGGCAAAAACGTATTAAATATTCTGAACTTAAATATTGGTTGACTATAGTCTACTTACTCATTACATAAGCAGACTAGAAGACGATTCCGTGTAGAAGGGTATATGCAAGTCACGCAGATGATCAGTACAAGGCAGATATAGTTGATTTACAAGCATTTAAAAAAAAATAATAATGTTTATATACTTATTTTGACAGTGATAGACGTCTTCTCAAAATTCGCATGGGCCAAGAATTTTAAAACAAACAAATGAGTTGGTTTACACGTCGCTGTTTTAGAGATCTTTCAAGAGCGGAAAACAGAAAAAATACAGCTCAATGAAGGATAGGAATTTTATAACAGAAGTGTCAAGGAATTATTGCAGAAAGAAAATATCGAATACTTCTCCACCTACTCAGACAAAATAGCGCCGGTAGTAGAAAGGTTCAATCGAACTCTTTAGACTTGAATGTGGAAGTATTTTAATGAAAATGAAACCAGAAAAAAGGTAAATATATTCAGGAACCTTATTGGTGGACATAACACGGATATAACAGGTCACATCTTAGATTAATAGACATGTCACCAATTGAAGAAAGCAAGGAAGAAAATAGATCTAAAGTATGGATTAACTTATCTAGTTTTCTTACAGTCGATACCTATGGAGAGTCAAAATATAAAATAACTGAGAAACTTAGGATCTCAAAATCTAGACCTATATTTGATAAAGTTTTTCTTCCTAATTTCATGGAAGAGATTTATAAAATCAGAGAAGTAGTGTATAAAGTTGTACGACTAAAATGGAGAGAATACCGAGGGAAAATTTTATGAGAAGGAAATATCTCCATACGACAAACAAGATGACTTATTCAAAGTTGAGAAAATTTAAACATTATAAGAGTGAATGGTAAAAAATATGTGCTCATAAAATGGAAGGGATATGATGAACCATTGAAAATGTAGAAATGTAGTATTACTAGCGAAAACTGTGAATCCTATTCAATAGTCCTAGCGTGGCGCAGTTCTGGCGTAGCGCAATCCTGACGTCCCGTCCAGTTGGAAGACATAGTAATAGTTATATATACATAATTTATGCTATATAAATTGAATCAATTATCTGCTATACGAGTTATCAACTCAAGTCTTTTGATAAAATGGAACGTCGAAATACTGACTATACTCGATTTAAGACTGCATAAAATATAATGAAATCTCAGTGGTATTATACTAGAGGAGATAAAAAAAAATAAGAGAATACAAGCAGATAAAAATCATATGTGAATGTGTAAAAACTGTAACAAGTGGCTCAATGTTTTATCATAATAACGTAGATTACACACTAATTTTATAAATTGAAAAAAACTAAAAGGGACTACAATTTTTCACAGAAATTTTGATTTAAGGAAAATAGTAGTATGTAAATGGTACAGAATTTGCTTGATGTAAGAAAACCAAAATCTGAAAGAAAGAAATTACATCCTTCTTTAATTCGTGTGAATAAAGCTATGACAAAAATATTGCAAAAAAGATACAGGACTCATTTAATAAACGCTTAAATGAATATATGATATTAGACGATCAACAACATTTTATTGATATGATTGATTTAAAGAAGTTGAACAATTCTTATGGAAAATAATAGGTAGAATTGTATAAAATAAATTTAGGTCCAGTAGAGGTCCAGCTTGATTTGTCTATTAAACTCGGAATAGAAGATGATAGATTAATTCGTGTACGTTTTGTAGATTGGTATCACATAACAAACGCTACAAACATAATGGACAAAAACGAAATTGAATGTAAAGTTTAAGAAATGTTTGATGAACTACACATACATTTTGGACAGGAAATAGATTTGGATACACTATGGTTTTCTGAAAAAGTATTTGTGTTTACTTTACATGTGGAAGGTTTTAAGCCATTAGAGGACTTTCATACATAGATTTACCAAGATGAAGAGAAGAAAAAAAAAAACCCTGCTTTAATATATAGAATAAAGACAGTAGATGTTTTCTTTATGCAATATAGACAAATATAAACCCGCCTAGAGGTCATCCGTATAGGCTACACAATTATAACCTGGATAAATATAAACAGTGTTTAATAAATGTCCAATAAATATAGAAGATATAAAAGAATTTGGAGCTGAATTTAATATCTATGTCAATGTATACTAACAACTAGACGAAAAGGGGACGTCAGGCTGCTTTGCTGGGACTGGTTCGCAGAAATTTATAACGCAAGTTAGAATAACATAAAGAGAAAGAGACTTCAAATTAACAGAAATGCACGGCAAAAAGCACTTGTTCAATAAGTGCCTGAACTTTTTTTTCCAATTCTGAACTACAGTTAGCAGAACACAAAATAGTATGCAATAAAACAGCTATCACAATAGACATACTACTAGAAAATGGTTCTGTCATTTAAAAGGTATCAAAATCAGCTAAAAGTCCTTTTTATTTCATACTGCGATTTTGGAAATATTATTGAGCCGATAGCTAATTTTAAACAGAACTCACATACGTCATGGACAATAACAACAGCAAAACACACTCCATCAGATTTTTGTATTTACCTTAAATCAACTCTCAAGAAATATGAGCCTACATTTTACAGAGGATCAGACTGTATAACTAAATTTTATGAATATTTACAATCGATTTCAGAAACTGTTTATGAGGAACTAAAATCAATAAACGTTGCTAAAATGATATTCAGTAATAACGATAAACAACATTGTAACAATTATATCACCAATATATGTTATATCTGTGAAAAGGAGGTTCACGGCAAAGACAATAAGGAAGACGGTGAAGCCTATTCAATAATAAGTATTTTGTTTGTTAAGTTTGCTGCTTTTCTTCTTACATCATTTAGATTCTCACAATCGTCTATCAAAAACAAAGTATTAGTTCCTGGTATAAACTAAAAAGTAATTCTAGTCATTTAGAAAGTCTTTTTCTGTTGTCAGTTTTGTTGTACGCAAGTTTTGGGGAAAGTGTTTGACAAAAAATAAAAAGAGAGTGTTTATGTTCTGTTTCAGTCAAATCTAGTACAAACATTGTCTTTGGGCAATTTGTAACGTCACATTTATTCATATTATTGGGTTCTTTTTGGTACATTTAGTAGTTATTAATCTCCACAAGAGAAAAGAAAATTTGATTGTTTTGAATATTTACCTGCGTATCACAAACAATATATATATATATATATATATATATATATATATATATTGTAATAACAAATGACAAAATCTATTCTCTGTAACGAAATGTATAATTTAACGTTTATTTTATCATTTGTGTTTTAAAATATATATATTTCTTTCTCAGACTGTCCTTCCGCGGTTATGTAACTGCGGTTTTCCATTCTCTGGACTTCCATTTAAATAACGAGAATTCGTTGCAGTCCTGAGTTTCAGCCATTTATTGTACTCACTAACTATCATATCAAATTCATCCTGAATTATTTTATTATTTTTTATTGCTTCACACACTATTTCATGGATAGTATTCAATTTACTTATAGCAGAGGTTACGAGTTCGTTGTGTTTTAGAACTTTATTGCATACTAGCTTGTCTTTTAAAGCTTTGGCAACAAACCCTAGCAAAGTTGCACAAAATATTGTAAACATTTAAGAAATAATAATCACACAATGCCCACAACTCCTAAACTAGCAGATGCAACACCCATTCCACCGGAAACTGCCACAAAGCAGTCCTGACGTCATCAATTTATACCCAGTTAAAACATTGATATGCTGTTTTATACATTTTCTTACACCTCCATAATGTTCTATCTATTTAACTAAATCATTTTAATTTCATTAATTTTATAAGCCTAAAATGAATCACATGGTCTGTAGGTAATGTATCTACCATTTAGAATGTATAAAATAGTTGGATAATAGTTTGCTTGTCTGCCAGTATCCCTTGTGCTATTAGATAGTCAATCGTATACTGACTCAAAAGAATCAGAATAACCAATTTTAGTACTTAATCCTACCCATGTTAGTTAGGGAATCTATTTTAAAAATAAATGTCCTCTCCAAAAGCATATTGTAACCTACTGTAAGAGCTGAGTTTAATGTTGTATGTTAAACAGTGTTAACTATAATATTCGTTTCGCTTGCCATTTATTAATATAAATTTTATTAAAATTACCAATGACTCTGATATTAATATACAGCATTTCAGGAAATATAGTAACCTTATTGGTTAATGGATTGACCTTATTGGCTAATGGATTTACTTTACTTAACTCCTTGGATTATATATTAGTAGTCTCCTTCACTTGTTCTTTTTAGGCTCGTTTTTAAATTATACAACACCAACTCCTATAACAACAACTACACCAGGTATCAAGTAATAAATGTTGTAATCACCACGTAAGTCCTATTTAAGATTGAAGCGCAGTCATGGCTCTGTCCTGTCAATAGCGATCATATTATTTATTTTTTATGCTTGGTTTTTTTTTTATAAATGATGTGAGCGTTTTCCAGTTAGTCTATCCAGTTGAATTCTACGATGATCTTTATTATTTGATGAAGTTACATTCTCTGGTGATTTAGGTTCCTTTAATTTTCTTCGGTTTTACTTTCAAGAACTTGTTCGCTTCCTTCCATTTGTTTTATAAGTAAATTAAAAAATTTCCAAAATCCCTATTCATGTTATTTTAAAGTTACCTTCAAATGACCTTCAATTTATTTTTAAGTTACCTTCAAGTTATTTTCAAGTTACCTTCAAATGACCTTCAATTTATTTTTAAGTTACCTTCAAGTTATTTTCAAGTTGCAAATATCTTAAATAGTTACTGACTTTCTAACAAAGTCCTTATGCGAAGCAGTCCTGACGTTCTCTTTGCTCACGCTTTCCTTGCTTTCCTTTTCGAAATTATTATGCTTAAGAGTTTTGAAGCTAGTACCTAATGCCAAAATTGATAATCCAAACCTAAATGATAAAAACCACTAAAGCATCTAATTCCGTTTGTTCTTAAGTAGTCTTCTTTAACTCTTTCTGTAATTCGTTAAAGTTGTCAATTGGAAGAAAGTTATCCATCCAATATGTCACTCCTAGTATTATTGCATCTGACAATGACTTAGATATTTTAGCTCATATATTATTTATAAAAATGTGATATGCTTTCTTGATTTGTGTTCAATTCCTTTTATCCAGCTCATTGTCAGTTACATGTTTACCACTTGTATATTTATTTCTTTTTGTAGGCTTCTGTTATTTAGTTTTCATGTGTGAAGTAGTTCTCACAGCTTTAAGTCTTAGTCCTGCAAATCAGTCCATCTAGTCCCGTAATATCTTTCTTAGATTGTAGAAAACCTAATTCTTTTCAAGTTGATTCTGATTAATTTGAATAACGCAAAATGATTTAATATTACTTGGCTGAAGAGCCTTCTAAAGAATCTTATCCTAAACCTGATGATCATCCTCCTGATCATCGTTCTTGTCCTACACCTTATCCTACTCATGGTACTACGTCTTATCCAACTCCTTGTCTTATTACAACAATTCACCAACAAATTGTTGATCAACTTTACAAAAAATATATTAAACAATATTTTAAGATAAGTGAAGAAGAGTATAAGCTAAATAAATATAATTTAAAAATTATAACTGAAACATTGTTCAAAGTTAAGATTTGTGACCCAAAATTTTTTTATCATTTAACACTACATTTAGCTAAACGGGAGCGGGTTTTTGGAATTAATGTGTTAGAAAAGAACAGAAAATAAATGGACTAATTCAGAAGGAATTACACAATTAGAAATGACTATAATACAAATAGGCAACAGATAAAAAAAAAAAACTTTTTCTGAAACAAATTTGTTAGAAGAAATTTTAAATGATGTAAACGAATTACATAATGCTCTTAAAGATGGGAATATCAATCTTAAAAGTGAAATTGAAAAGCTAAAAATGACATAGAAAGATCTTTGACTAGAGAAGGAAATCATCATTAGACTGTTTACTGATCAAGAAGAGAGAGAGAGAGAGAGAGAGAGAGAGAGAGAGAGAGAGAGAGAGAGAGAGAGAGAGAGAGAGACAGAGAGAGAATTAAGAGGACATGTGACTGCTGCTGATGTAGTAAATTCAAAAATATTATCAATAAAAACAGGGCTTGATGTACAGGACCACATTATAAAGAAACATTATATTGGTTCTTTAGCTACAAAAAATATCAAGTGATTTAGTGCAAAGTTGGGTAAATCAAAAAGCACAAATAGTTGGCCATTTAACAGAAATATAAAACAGCTTCCGAGAAAATATAAATAACACTGAGTCAAAAGTTAAGGAAAAGCTAGCATTAGGTGAAACGTTGAAACAACTGTTTAAGAAAAATGGCCCCACAATTGCTTCTGTTTTTGCAGCAATTGCTATGATAGCAATAACTCTTGGTCAGACATTAGCAACTTTTGTGAAAGGATTAATGATAGGCGCGAAGCAAGCTGGTGAAAGTGATAGTGGAGGTGGCTGCGAAGGCAACGATGGAGGTGGTGACAGCATCGATAGTGTAGTCATTGATAAATTCAGAAAAGGTTTTGAAAAATATTGCTAAATATTTGTTTAACTTAGTATTTAAAAAAGCAGCAGCATTGCCTAGTATCAGTGTAATAAAGTGGTTTTTTCATTAGCTGATAATTCCATTTTACAAATGATTGAATTAATTAGCTCAGGGGTCCTCAACCTTTTTGTGCCTACGGGCACATTTGTGAGTTTATGAGAGAGTGGCGGGCACCAACCAATTAACTTGACCTATCTTTTTATTTGTTATTATTCATTATAACCTCCTCCGCGGGCACACAAAACACCTTGGCGGGCGCCATGGCGCCCGCGGGCACCGCGTTGAGGACCACTGAATTAGCTTGTTCTTTGTAATTGTACTAAAAGGTTTTTATTTTAAGAAACAAAAAGAGTACAGAACTAACTGAAAATGGACATTAGATCAACTTCTGCAACTATAAACAAAATTATAAGCGCTTGTTTATTTATCTCGTTATCTTTATAGCGAATTAGATTTGTATCTGTCTTGTCAGCAATTATCATCGCATTTACCTTCATCTTTCTTATCATCCTTTTTTCCTTCATCGTTGTTTATCTTTTGACGATTTATTTAGATTCCTTATCACCTTATAGTTCCATTTTTTACCTCCGTATTTACATCAGGATTTACTCCTAATTTAAATTAATCTGACGACTTTAGTAAATTATTATTATAACCTTGAATACTATCCATTATCATCTCCATAGCACTGAGTTCCAAAATTACACCATCCACACCATCACTGAGTTCCAAAAATACACCATCCACACCAACTGCATAGTTTAGCCTAATATCTGAAGCTGAAACAATTTTGAAATCTTTTTGAAATATTTTCATCTGAGTCATAGCCTTGCTCACATAAAATTAATGTCTTGAACATATTCAGATTTTCTATTTTGTAAATTAGTAACTAAAACAGATTGTCTATTCTGTACTTTGGTACCTAAAACAGATATCACATATGATCTAATAAATTGGTTTAGACGAACTATTTCTTCTTATGTTTGTCCGCTGCTAATTGGTCGAAAAAAGTCTATCGAACTTGTTTCTTCTTCTTGTAAATGAGTGTTATAAAACTCATAATAGGGCTACGCAAACAATCCTTTATATGTGATAATGTTTATTTACAAATGTATCCATTTCAACTTTATTCATACTAACATCTTTCTAATATGGTGTTAGATTTACAATATATGTAGTAGAAACGGCGGCTAAATTCTTCTTTGTGAGATATCTCCAATCATAATCTTTTGGGACATTAAAATTATTTCAAATTAATTGAAATGTCAATAGATATGTGTTGTTGTAATGGTATTGAGCATTCAGACAGGAGTTTTCTTATCTGAAAGTGCATGCAAAACTTATATATTGATGTTATTAATGCATCTCCAAGATACAAATTCCTATAACTTATTCCACATCATCCTGTTGCACACCATACTGACGAGCTTAATTGATTTTGCCAAAATTTCAAATCACACGTTGTTTATATCTCTTGATCGTAACATCATCATCAAATGTCTAGTAAGTAAAATAGTCGTTTTCTGTATAAAATATATTTATGTCATCTAATATATTTATTATTGCTTTATAAGCTGGTGCACCAAAAGTGGTTGCAGGTCATGGGTAAAGTGTACTACTGTGTTTTTTTTTTGTTTTTTTTTTCTTTCTTTCTAAATCTGGATTACATAAATTATTTATAATGGCTAACTTTTATCCTATACTTTTTGGTATACATATTTAAGTTCATAAGCAGACATGGAACATGTGACGGAATTGCTACCACCTAGTTCCATTTATAAAGTGTAAATTATTTGCATATAACTACTAATAGCGAACCGCAGTCCGTGCGTAGCGCAGTCCTAGACGTCCCGTAGCGTCACACTTTATATAAGCTAGGTGTATATGTTAGGTAAATCGTACTATAGAGACAGACAGGCGTAGACTACTGATCTTTGTTCCGAAAATGCTTTGAGAAGTTATATCCCATTGAGACAGACAAAATACGTCCATTAATTTATTATGTTTAAGGGCTCTAAAGTGTAACAACAACATATATTTAAGCGCGTCTAGAAATATCTGCGCCAGTCTATTACCATGCATTCGTATTTACCCGTGTCTCTAAATAGTGGTTAGAATGGCTAATATTTTTTTTGGTGGTGCCGGCGGCTTTGTGACAGAGGGTGTTGTTAATTAAAAAAATGGATGGGAATGGTGGTTAAGAAATTTGTGAGAACATTTTTCAAAAATTGGTCACACAAATTGGACGGCTGAAGTATAGACTTTAGGGACAAAAATGAGTTGATTTGGTCTATGTGTTACAGGTCCACACAAATTTATGAAAAAGCGTTAGGCCCCTGGTCAGTAAAAATTGATGAAAAAACAACTGGGCAAAAGATCCTACAAATGTATGAATAATAAAAAATAAAACAAAAACCCTGGGCCAGTGGTCTTCAAAAATTTATGACAAAAACACTGGTCCAGAGGCCTATGATTTTCCATAAAATTGTGGAAGATAGGATTTAGGTATTTTTTTTAAGGAAAAAATAAAGATGGTGGATGGCTGCATGGCAGTTGACACATTTTGAAAACCTGATTAACCGGTTCAGAGAGGCTGAAAACTAGTTAACCTTTTTTAATAGGATATTAGTTGTATTTCGCCCAGAACTCGTAATCATCAAACTACTGTTTGATCTTGAGCTTCTTGGAAGTTGTCTTTATTTTGAAAATTTTTCAGGTTAGTTTGATCTACTGTAAGTGTATTTATTTTTTGCTTTTGCATACTACACATCATCTTTGCTAGCTAAGGATAGTCAAACCACTTCGTTTCACATGGATGTGGAATGAAGATGTTCGAATACCGTGGTTAGCAAAGATGACTACACATATATACTTTTTACTTTCTTGTCCAAGCTGAGTCCCTTCATGTACAGATAAACCCTCTCAATAATAGTGGAGTCAGTTTTCAAAGTTGTCATAAAAGATAGACTTTGAGTATGAATCACAAAGCTTCCTGCAGTATGGGCATCCGTTATTTTCGGGATCTATGTCAGACACTTCTTGTTCGTCGTCTCCTATGGTGATGGTATCTGATCTGTTTATCATTATATCCTGATCTAGTTGACAGTTCAAAAGTGGCAGGTCCAGGTAGATGCTCTCGATCTCAACCTTGTGATGTGCACTCCGCCGGCTTACTCCTTCCCCATACGTTTCTGCCAATGCTGTGCAGGTGTGATTGACATGCAAGTTGAATCTTGCATATGATGCAAGACTCTCAAAGCTTATAATTTTACGTCAGTAAAGAACTTGTAGCAAGTTGGTATGAAATAGTATGCTGACAGTACAAGTTGCAGCAAGCCAAAATAAAATACTATAGATTTCCCCTCATGTACAGATAGTTCCAGTAACCACTGGTAATTATCTTTGGAAATGGGTGTAACAGTCAAACATAATCGCAATTGTATTCAGCTGGGGATTGTAACACTTTTAAGATAATATTTCGAGAAAGACATTGAACGTTTATATCTGGTCTTCAGACGCTTGAATTTGTTGGTTATTTCTTTACAAATCTGGGTGAAGCTTAATGGATGCATCCTACCCGTTGTACCTATGGATATTTTTAACTATATATTTATAATCATCAGTGTAACGGGCGTCGCCTTGACTATACACCATGTTGCATATATAAAAAATGTATATAGCAATAAGCTAAAACGACCAGATGTCTATAAGGATTTAGTCATTATCTGAATTGTGCTTGATAACCCCAATACTTTTCAGACTACGCTGTACTTAGGCCAATGCAACTGCTCTTTTTTTCCCCCCTTTGGGCCATCATAATAATGAAAAACACAATTACGATTGTCGGACTCCGTATGGACCTGAGACCTAAGTTTTATCAGTAATTTCACCAATTTTGGACTGATTTAGTGCGTATAACGTTCATCGGGATGCACTTGTCTGATTTTCGGGAAGAAGGGAGGAGAAATAGTGCACACATTTTCAAGCCCATGGTATTTGTAAAATGTCAGATATAAATTTCAACTTGTTGAGAGAATATGAACAGGATGGGTTGATTATATCATCCACGTATACAGATGCAGACTGGTAGTGGTGGGAGCAATTAGATTTTGGTACCGCTTTAGTGTTCAACGTTGGCGCACGGTGAGCAAGACGGAGAATAACCTAAAGTGCAAATATATGAATTCCCTATATGAGGAGGTTTTTAAAACAGCGATATTGCCATTTAAAAAAAAAAAAAAAAAAAAAAAAAGGGAGATTTTGCCGCAAGGTTATTTCACGACAGTATAAATCTACTTAAAACTGTATCTCTCTGTTTCAAAAAATCTTCTTATTACGAAATACATAGACATAAAGCGATTTTTAAATAATGGAAACCAAGTATCCTCACCCCAAACACGCGAAAATTTTTGCCCCGAAACTTGAGCCTCTGTCCCTGTTGCCAATCAGGCAGTCCAGGTCTACGAATTGCTTTATTAGCTCCTATACACTGGCATGTAAAACTTTGAAAATGCAAAACGGAATAATGGGGTGCGCATGACAAAGAATAATACTAAAATCATAAGCCTAATTGTCTCGCTCTGCGCTCATGCATCTACAAAATATGAGAGCAATATAGGGGGTACGATAGTAGCTACGGCACCGTTCACGCGCGCCGATTTTCATATCTCATATGTAATTGTGTTACAGCATATCTGTTTTAGATTAGAGTGGTTTATTAGTATTTGCTTGTATGTCTGGCAGTTATTCCAATAGTTAAATTGGTAATCATCCAGGTATGGTATTTTGCAAAATACACGTGAAATAAATGCTAGATAGGAGGCCTGGGGTCTTTAAAGCTGTTGAAAATGATATATGCCATAATTTTATGACACGTTTGGTCAAAGATATTTTTGAAAATGAAAATCTTAGAAGGTAAACTTTGGAGCAGAATAATCATTAGAATGTATAAAATGTTGCACAGTTTTGAAATAAATAGATGATTGGTCAGATTTGTGCATATTTTATGCCGATTTCCTTGTGGTAACCCCATACCTCAGTATCGAAGTTCCTTATTACCGTATGTATCAACAATTCCCCCCCCCCAAAAAAAAAAAAAAACAAAAAAAAAAAAAACAACAACACATGAAGTATCATAATCCTATCCAATTTTTAAATTTTTTTACATAGATGTCACCAGACTGGGTAAGCCATATATAAAGGATTAAAGAAGAACAAAAATTAGCATTCGATCAATATTTAAAATAGTAAACAATACACATTTTATATATCAGTGTGTGTGTGTGTGTGTGTGTGTGTGTTTTCTTAATTTACCTAAATCAATAAAATGATTTCAGAATTAATGACATAGAAGATATATAATGTGCAGAAACAATATGTAATTGGGACATTCTGCAGGGACTACTGGTCATATTAAATGACTGCTAGGACATTGATATAGCATAAAGTGATTGGACATGGTGAATCTGACCATTATATGTACCGGTAGGTGACCACCCATAATATAAAAGTGACTACTTATACATGTCAGACTATATAAATCTGGTCTGGTATTTAATAAAATTTCCTAAAAAATGCCACTTCTACCAGCAGTAGAGGCACTCTGAGTGCCACAATATTGGGGAAAGAAACTTTGCATGTGTTTACAGATTGAATTTTGATTTGGTATCTGTGAGACAGTGTGACCATGAAGCCTTGATTTGAACAGGATTTTAGCATCCAACAGTGTTCAGTGATATGAAAGTCACATGTAGCATTATATAAAACAAGCCACCTGTTATCGACATTTTGGTAGACATACCCATATCTCATAAAAAAAAATGGGTTGTTTTTTTTTATATTTGCACAGATAAAGAACCATCCTAGACTGGATTAAAACAGCAGGATACATGTTTTTGAGGTCATCCCAGTCAAGGTAGTGGAGGGAGGGAAGGCCACAATTAGACAGTAGTAGATAGCACTGTAGATTAAGTTCAAGGTTGGAATTTTGGAATGTCCAATATTTGCTCAGAGGTAAAAAATAAACCTTGACTTAAAATTCAGCAGACCATCATTTTGCTTCATAGTTCAGACTTTATACCATATATACTCACTTATAATTCAAGGCCAACTGCAAACTGCAAAGACTCGGATCTGCCATCGCATAATGCACCAACAGATCTGGGTCTATGCAGTTTGTTAGGAGTAATCAGTAGAACAAACAACATAGATCCTGATCTGCCAGCATATTATGCCATGGCAGATCAGGGTCTATGTTGTTTGCAGTTAAACTTGACTTATAAGTGAGTACATATGGTATCTCGTAATTTCATTTAGCACTTGAGAAACACTATTCAAGTAATACTGGTTAATTGAGGCTAGGTGTGAAATAATGGCATAGAATATGTTTTCAGACCATATCCAGTATTCTCATGAAATTGCACAGTTAAGCCTCATTTGCTTGGAGCATACTCTCACTGCATATTAGTGACTAACCATTTCCTGCTTATGACTCATCCCCATTTACAAAATGCATTCATGCAATTTTGTAAATAACAGAATCTTCTGCACATGAATCTTTGTTACATATATGTAAAGATGCATGTATAAAAGTCTAGTCCAACTGTGCATTATTTGATGGCAGATCTGGGTCTGTGCATTATTTGATGGCAGATCTGGGTCTGTGCAGCTTGTAGTTGGACTCGGACTTATGAGTGAGTATATACAGTACTTCCTTGGTCGCTCATTTGGTAGAGCGTTGGACTTGTAATCTAAGGGTTGTGGGTTCAATATCCACCCAGATCAGCTGCCTCGATATGTTCTTGGGAAAGGCACTTAGCGTTCATGTTCTTGGCATGATATACCCTATAATGTGTTAAAAGTGCTATTAAAAACCAACGAGCCATAAAAGTAAGGCATTAATTCACACCAGTCATACTATGTCATATTTTTTCTTGAGAAAAATGTACATCTGTTAAAATCTTTTTTCATGTTATGACTTCATTACCAAATGTTTTGCAGTGGCAAACATTTGGAAAATGAATGTTTGAGTGTACCATTTTTAGGAAAATATCTGATATCAACAGAGAATTGCATATCTAAGCTGTAACTTGATGCTGATGGAAGGGAGCTGCCAGTGGCTCAAAACATCACAGTTGTCTTCCTGTAGACAGCATAACCAAATTGTGAGGAAAATTATATATTTCCAAATACATTAAATCTAAAACGAGAATCAAGGTTGTTGACTACCGGTACTTTATTGTTTTTTTTTTAAAACTCTGATGATAACTTTGCTATAAGACGTAATGAAGAATTTCTTGTATTACTCTTAACTAAATTTGTATTACATCATGATACCATACTCCCTCATTATAACACTGTCCATGGTAGCCATGGAGTTTATTGCCTTATAGTGAGGCCCCCTTATAATTGAAGTACATTATACAGTACCTATCATTTTACTACTATATAATGAAATGGGATCCATGACATATCTGCCTTATAACAGGAACACTGTTACAATGAAGGGCCTTATAATGAGGGAGTGCTGTACACACTTTGTGGTTCTTTACAATAATTCTTGTTATCTTTAATGTCGTTAAAGTACACCTGTTACTCTTTCTAATTGAATTTCACCAAATGTCATATACTCTAAGGTGAAAAAATTACAGTATACAAATCAAAACTGTTGCTGCCTGGAATACCTGAGCTTTGTATATCAGAAGTTTTGGTAAATCCAAACAAACATTATATCCATACAAATACAGATTCATTCAAACATTTAGTTACAATATCATTCTTAAGACCCCTGAAAAGTTTTGATGACTGATTGTTTTTAATAATTGAAATAAATTAAACTTTTTGTGCAGATTTAAAATTCAGTAGATTTCTTCATAAGTTGATTCAACTAAACTTACTGGCAGATGCAATGAACACAATCATGTAAATAATCAAATATACTAAAGAAGTTATACCAGTCTATTTACCTTGGCAGGTGATAATCATGACCATGGAAAAAAAAAATTCTTCTCAGTCAGATAAAGTCCTTCTGGACCAATGACAAATTCAGTTGACTGCTGTAACAGAAAGAAAGAGTAAATTTATGACTGATATATGGCATATCTTTTTTTTCTTGACTACAGATAGAGAAGCTAAGTGCAACAGAAGATGTTCACAGTATTCTGAAGAAGATTGTCCATGATTGTGATGAAACCAGCCTAACGTCCCCGAAAAAGGCGCTTCAGCTTAGACTGGATCCATGGTCAGTCCAACGACTGTCCGAAATACTGGCAAGACTTAATCACTCCAGGCTCATTACAATGGCAACTGATACTGATGGGACCAAAAATGCCTCCTCTGCTACCTCTGTGAGTGTTACATTTACTTAAAAGGTCTTTGTCACAGAGACTGTCACAAGAAAATTGGAAAGTTGAAAGTGAAAATGTTACAGTTTTTAATCGGAAGAATTTAGTGAAATTTTGCACACTTAAGACACACAGAACACATGATTTATATAGTACATGGGATGATAATATTGTTTGTGGTGATAATGAATGTCAAGTTTGTAGAATTCTCCTTTCTTAAATTTCATTTCAGCCCTTCTGTGGGCTCAGGGATGTAGAATTTTCTCTCCTTCGTGTCATAAGAGGTGTCTAATATAGGTCGCTGTGGCTCAGTGGTTAGCATGATGGACTTGCTGCTGGAATGGTATGCGTTCAGTTTCGACAGTTCGATCAGCCTGAACTGGTTACTGTGGTGTGTCCTTGGGCAAGTTACTGTGCTCCAATTGCCTCAGCACTAAATAATTTACTTGTGTTGCTGTGGTGTGAAACACTGAACACCATCAAAACACCAAACTTCATTTCAGCAAATTGGGTCATATACATACATGTGATTCTAATGGCAATAGGACAGAAATACTGTTTTACAGGCCATCTACCGCACATACTGTTTTATACTTGAAATCTGCTGCTTTTGATTTTTTTTTAAAAAGCAGTATTTTTACACATTCTTAATCCACACATTACAGAAACCGGTCACAACCAGTCTAATGGGGACCGGAACTTTTCCACCATTGCAATGATTGGTGCAATGATGTGTGCTGAGTATCTGATTAGGAATTGTTTAACAGCAGCTGACATGTGTACACAACAAGCTGTAAATTTATTACCTTATTGTTGTAATTTGGAGAGATTAAAGTCAAAGGCAGGATATTGAATGAGGTGTTTTAAGTAATAAAGGGATCAAAGGTGGTCATGATGGCTTGTAAGTCTTTGCTTACAAATTGGCCCACATTTGGCGTATGAGAGATAAAAAGGAGAGGCCAACCAAAAAATTATTTCGACAGAAACACTTGCATAAGCATTTTTATATTTTGTCTTGTTTAATTGTTATTGTGTTTTTAAAGATGTTTTAATAGGAATCAGAGTTTAAGTCAGTGTAGGAGAGTAGCAGAGGTCCTGAATTGCATTGTGTGTTTCATGCAAAATGGATTTTAAGATATGTAGTATATATGGGGAAAAAATGATATCACCTGACATATCCGGAAACCATCACATATTGGAAATGTGGAGCAAAACACTAATGAGAGCTTGTTATAAAGTGTGAAACTCAATAATTACAATTAATGTCATCAGTGGACTTCAGGCAGTAAACTTGTGAAGGAAACTGAAAATGCTGGTGAATTGTATACAAAAATCATTGCAGCTCTTCCTTTTTTCATTTAATTGATGATACCCTGGTTCATATTAATTAATTATTATTGTCACATTGCCATAAGAATCTGATTCATGTTCAAAATTTTCTGTTTTATTATAGTAAGAAGAGAATACATATTTTGGCAAAAAATGCACTTTGTTTTGTTTTCAATCTCGTAAAATTTATGCTGATAAGAAATCCTAGTGATTTAGAAGTCAATCTACTGATCAAAATTTCAAAATCTACTGTCTGATGTCCTGGTTCTGTCACATGTATGCATATGTATGCATATATATATCTATATATATCTATCTATCTATATCTATATCTATATATATATATCTATATATGTATATATATATATATATATATATATATATATATATATATATATATATATATATATATATATATATATATATATAGAGAGAGAGAGAGAGAGAGAGAGAGAGAGAGAGAGAGAGAGAGAATATTCTTATAAGGCACTTAAAACATTTCTTCACAAGATATCCATTAGTAATAAAGAACTGATACATTGCAGTTAGCTGGCCTAATTTTGAGATAAAATCTTGTAGGCATTTATATTCCAGCAAGTTTATAATTGAAGTTAGAATATTGGTGAATTTTTATATATCCTTAAAGGAATTTGGGGTGCAGATATTACAGTTTGCTTTAACCTAAAGTGAAAATGTGCACTTGATGCACAACAAGGAAATTTAGATTTTTTAACATGGAAATTCACAATATAACATCATAAGCAAAATATATGACTAATAATTGTAACACAGGGTGCAAACTTGAATAGCATTGTCACAGTCACTGGAGATAAAGAAACATTTGGCATAGTGACATTTTTTCTCATGATTTGTAGAATGCTGAACCCCTTTACAAGGTAGTAAACTCATAATTACAGTTCTCCTAGAATGGTACTGATTAAAAACAAGGCCGGGGTATAAAACGAGGAATAACTCTGGGTATAAAACGAGGAATAACTCCTCTGTGTCAATTTCTCACTGTCTGGAGGGGAACAGACCTTTGTAGAGTTCTTTTAGGCTGCACCATTGATTGTGCCATCAGGGGAGGCTGATAATGATATGTGTTTGGATATTCTTGAATAAACAAGAAACAAGTAAGGATATTTGCAGCCCATGTTTTTTTAGAAATTACTCCGCTTTTTGACTTGGTAGGGGCCCAGGAGCCCCACTTTTTCCATTCATGGAATCATTCATGAGACAGAATCAGGACATTAGATCAGTAGATTTCAAAACTTTGATAAGCAGATTCGCTTTTAATCCAGTAGATTTTTGTGTCTACATAAATTTTACATGCTTTAGGGGGATTGAAAACAAAACAAAAGTGCATTTTATGCCAAAAAATGTATTCAAAATCAGGACACTGAACTTCTGACTCATACAAATATACAAAAACTTTTCCTGCCCAGTGGGGGGACTAGGACCTGAGTGACAATGTGTGTTGTCTTTGTACGATGGCATGACAATTTCTGTGCAGTCTCTGAGTCTGGAAACACAACTTTAACCAGTTTAGTAAAATGATCTGCAATGAGGATATGATAAATTGTGCTCTGCCACAAAATTTGCAAACAAAGTCTCTTCAAGTGCCACTTTATCCACTTTTGATCCAGTCTCAAACAAGGCCTTCAAATTGGGTGTGTTTGTTACAGACGAATCATTGCTCCTATGCGATGGTGTCTGCATTTGCCTGGTGATATAATTTCTTCTGCCATATACTATCTTAAAATCCACTTTGCATGAAACACACAATGCAAACTCAGGATTTTGGCTACTCGCCTGCACACTCTAAAACTCTGATTTCAAGGCATTGCTGAATTTGTTGTAATATTTCTTAGCCGGTGGTATTTTAGCACTGGGAGAAAGTGCACATTTCGGGAGTTTGACATGAATTGAACAAACAAAGATGAGAGCTGCCGTTAAATATCCCTCTTTAAAAAAATCAAAGTACTTACTCGAGTGTTTCTGCAAAAATAATTTTTGGGTTGGTCTCTCCTTTTTATCTCACCTCAGCCAAAGGTGGACCGATTTATAATCAAAGACTCAAAAGCCATCATGAACCACCTTTGATCCCTTTATTACTTATAACACTTCAAAAAACATCCTGCCTTTGGCTTTAAACTCTCCAAATTACAACTATAAGGTAATCAATTTACGGCTGGATGTGTACACATGTTAGTTTAACAATTCTTACTATGACTACTCAGCGTGTATCATTGCACCGGTTATTGCACTAGTGAACAGTTCCGGTCCCCAATAGACTGGTTCTGGATGGCTTCTGTAATATGTGGATAGAATGCATACAAATACATTTTTTTTCCTTTTTTAATTTTTGTTTTTAATCTTTTAATTTTCAAAAGAAGTCGATTTCAAGTATAAAATGGTATGTTTGGTAGATGGTCTTTTTTTTAAAAACGGTATTGTTGTCCTACCACTGGTAGAATCACATGTATGTGGAATGAACATTTGCCTTTGTATCCTGACTGGACAATTATGTGCTTGATTGTTTTAATAGCAAGGCCTGGACTCAAACTTTTACCAATGCAACCACCTGGTTTCTAAATCCTGTCTTTAAACACACCTCTGCACAAATACCCAGATTGCTTTTGTTACTTGATAACAATGTCAATAATATACTTATCAGCAACTGCTTACATGAATTATGATTTCTTCTTTTCTTTCAGTCTGGCTGCTCTGAAGGAGAGAGCAGCCAGAAATCTCAGATGAAAGTTGCCGAGCTGGAGTTGGCACTTAAAGCCTCAGTTTCACAGGACAGCTCTCAGCTGGTGAGTCTCTTTACCCACTTCACTTCATCTAGAAAATACCAACCAGCATTAAACCATAACTTTTAGTCCTTTCACAAAATAATACTTTATTTATTTTACAACATTGGTACAAATACTCACACTTTACATGACCATAAGTTAGTCATGATCACACAGATGTTTAAGGGAGATCTAGATGTGGAGGAAACCTGAGAACCTAGAGAATACAAGGAACCATAGCTTGTTGACCATGTACAACCAGAGTCAGAATGGTGTGAATAATCAATGCTTGTATAGCCAAAGTCAAAATGGTGCAAATAATCAATGCTTGTATAGCCAAAGTCAAAATGGTGCGAATAATCAATGCTTGATGCAGCCAGAGCATTTTTTTTTGTTTTTGTTGGTTTTAATAGCACTTGTAAACACATTATTGGCTAGATCGTGCAGAGGAAATGGGAGCTAGGAGCCTTTCCCAAGGACACACCATGGCAGCCAACCTGGACTGGCCTGGGCAGGTATTGAACCTTGAGTCTGATGCTCTACCAGCTGAGTTACCTAGCACAGGCAGTTGACATCAAATCAACAGGTGATCACACAGTGTTGAGCTGGTATCACGGTTTAACTACATGATTGGAAAAGTCAGTGAATGGATCAGGGGTCACACAACCAGGTGAAGTGGGAGACTAAGTTGTTGAAAAAATGTAAACTTTGCCTTCTCCTATAAGGAAAGCGAAAATGACTTCGTCCTATTATTTTTTAGATGTTTACTGAGTGACTAGTTTTTTAAACCCAGCTGAGTAGTTACAGCATTGTATCTCCAGGCAAATGTGTTACAGCCATTGCAGGTGTCAATATCAATTGCATCGACAAAACAAATTCTTACACATTTACAGGCATGCGTTTTAATAGATGGTTGACCATTAAAACGGTGCTTATTAATGGAATGTACAAGTATCATCAACAGGAAATACATTGACACACTTCCAAATATGGTCATGTTACTTAAGGTTTATGTGCCCTTCTTGGTCATTATACCAAGCCCTTCTTTATCACTTCTTTTTCACAAAGAGTTGTAGGAAAGTCTGTTTAAAATCGTTATAGTTTTTCCTATATTTCTGAGACCAAATGCACTATAAAATAGCAAGGACCCCACCCCGCCCTGCTGGACCCACCCAGCCCCCGCTGAAAGTCAAGATCCCCAAAATTACTAAAATTGAAGATTTTGACCCCCTAAAATAGTGCAAACCTATATTTAGCACCAAAGTATAGGAGTACTACTCTGGAAGGCTAGTATCCAGGTTTCCTACAATATTTTGCTCAAATTACTTAATGGTGGCTCAGTGGCTAGTGTGCCTGACTCACGACCAAAAGAACGTGGGTTAGAATCCTACCATTGGATCAACCTGGGTTGGCTAACATGGTGTGACCTTGAGCATGGCTCTTTGCTCCAGTTGCATGGCACTAAATAATATATTTGTGTTGATGTGCAATAACAAAATACCAAAAAGAAAAAACTAGTTTTTACATACATAAAATAAAAATTAATTGAATTTTAACTAATATGCTCCATTCCATTCTTCTGTACTACTGATTAAGTGAGAGATTCCGAATTATGAGGCATCAAAACCAGGACTCAAGAGTCCTAAAGAGTTGGAGTCTTATGGAAGAAACTGATATTGTGTAGATGAAAGAAAAAGAAAAGTGGACTTATAAAAGGGATCTGCATTTCTGACAACCATAAATTACTTCATTTATGACAGACATTTACTGCAGCTTAAAGCAAACCAATGATATATTCTTCAATTCCACAAAAAGCTTTTCCAGTTCAGTGACACCTTCTTTTCCCTTGAAGTTGCTCTCAAATGCAACCAGGATCTATTGTAAGGGCCACAAGTACATGGAAGTTCCCATTTTCAAAAATCCAATAGACCTCAATAGTAATTAACATTATTTATTACAAGGCTGTAGAAGCTATATATTTTTCAAGCCAGATTAATTAGATATTTGAATATTCATTATTTCCAACTGTAATTTATTCATTAGACAACTTCTGATACAAAAATGAAGATACATATGTTAAATTACTCACCTTTGACTTCACAACTTCTCAATGATTGGAGGATTAGATCTTTCATAATTGTGTTGACCATTTATTTAAAGGCCTCCTGAGTAGGGGTGAAACGATACACCTGTGCCGCATATCGATACGATTCACCATACACAGCCTACATTATCGATTCTCAGTTTAAAGAATAAGAAGGCAAATGACTAATAATTATTCATGACTGCTGAAGATTAAAGTAACTTATATAGGGTAGATATCATTTTGTATCGATTCTTCACCTCTTGTATCGATACGTGTATTGATATGGCAAAAGTATTGATGAATCATTTCACCCCTACTCCTGAGAATGACCTTTTTAATAATAACTGTATTATTCTGCAGTAGTTTCAATTCCCTACAGAATAAAAATGTGTGTTTTGTAAATTTTCATTTTTTTTTTTGTCAGATGATAAATATTTTTAAAATGTGCAGAGGTCAGTGGGAGGTTTGAAAGTGGGAATTAACTGATGGCCACTTATTGTACACATTTATCTAAATCCTTTAATCAAATCATTTTCAAGCACTGTAGCAGAAATTTCATTGGATAAATACAATGAGAGATGATCAAATGAGGGAGGATGAGATGAATTTTAATTTTGTGATGGAGAGTAAAATAGTGTTGAAAGCTGGAATAAGATAGAAATGCTGTTTATTTTTTTTTTAGCAATGTGATGATACAAGGTCCCTAAAATGGAAAAGGGGAATTCCTTGATGGCTATGTGATGATACAAGGTCTCTAAAATAGAAAAGGGGAATTCCTTGATGGCTATGTGATGATACAAGGTCCCGAAAATAGAAAAGGAGAATTCCGTGATAAATATGATGACAGGATAACTACTTTTTTCCAAAGCTTGTCAGTTGAAAATGAGTGAATGTATTTTGGTAAATTTATTATATATTTTGGTGGCAGTGATGATTCAAATCATTAGACATCCTTCAAGTCTATAATTATCTACAGAGTAAAAATATACTGAGTGCTGCTGCTGTTTTCCTCATGTCTGTATCTTTTTTGCATAATTCCCAAAACCCAATGTTAAAATCACACAACAGGTTGTGCCATCTCCCCACACACACATGTATCAGGGTACAGTTAACCAAGAATTTTTTTTATTGTGGTCTTGATGGTTTTTATTGTGCAAGTGTTATTTCAGCCATGCTTCTTTCCTACATGGGTGATTTTTAATTTGTAGATATGTTTTAAGATGGTAGTCAGATGTCTAAAGTCATCTCAAAATTATAATCTGCTCCCTGGGTGACAGGGCTTGCAGCTGTTGGAGCTGAGGGATAATCTGCTCCCTGGGGACAGGGCTTGAAGCTGTTAGAGCTGAGGGATAATCTGCTCCCTGGGGACAGGGCTCGTAGCTGTTGGAGCTGAGGGATAATCTGCTCCCTGGGGACAGGGCTTGAAGCTGTTGGAGCTGAGGGATAATCTGCTCCCTGGGGACAGGGCTTGTAGCTGTTGGAGCTGAGGGATAAGGCAAACTTAGTAATTGCAACATATTGCTTTGCTGGAAATGTTTGATTATCCCCGCCCAACAAAGTTGGCAGGGGATATATAAATGTTTTCCTTCTGTCCATTTGTCTGTCTGCTGTCCATCACCCATTTGTCTCCAGAGCTTAACTCCAAAACTGCTGAAGATATCTCTTTGAAAATTTTATACTTATTAGACTAGTGGCCTTTTGCTATTCACATATCTTCCCTTTCAATATTTTTAATGTTTTTTGTCCTTACTCTGTGCATAGTTCCATCGATTATCCATATTTTCATTTCTGGGAGAGAACTCCAAAATGGTTTAAGATATCTCTTTGAAATTTAATTCACTTATTAGACTAGTGGTGTAGATGTGTCTTATACTATTCTCAATTCTTTAGTTTCAATATTTTTAGCATTTTCAGCCATTTGTTTGTTTATCCATCTATTTGCATCCTTCGCACTTTTGTTTTCAGAGTAGAAATCTAAAACTGTTCAAGATATCTCTATGAAACTTTATACAAATATTAGACTAGTGGTCTAGAATATAAATTCTTAGTTCCAGTCTTTTTTTTTGCACTTATGTCAGTTGGTCTGTCTATCCATCCATCAATTATTCACACTTTCATTGTGGATCAAAACTCTGAAGCAGTTTAATATATCCCAATGATACTTGGTATAAATATCAGACTTGTAATCTAGATGTACCTTTTCCTATTTATATATCATCAATTTCAATATCTTTAAGGTTTTTTCCCATCTTTTTGTCCATTCATCCATCCAGTCATCACATATGCTTTAGTTTCTGGAGCAAACAATCCAAAACCTGTTAAGATATCTGTATACAAACTTTTAATACTTATCAGATTTATGGTCAAGATTTGCCTTTCACTTTTGGAATTCTTAAATTTCAGTATTTTTATTGTTTTTGTCTATCTGTTTATCCATCCATCTGTTATTTACACTTTCCTCTCCTGAGCATAACTCCAAAACTGTTCAAGATAGTTTTCTTTTCCATTTGGCTTCTTCCATCCATCCATCATACACACTTTCATTTCTAGAGCAAAAATCCAAAACCGTTGAAGATATAATTCTAGCAGTGCAGGGGATATTGATGACACAGTCTTCTTGTAATTGTTTTGCAGATAAGAAAGCTGAGAGACCTGGAACAAAAGTGTAAATCTCTCCAGGACAAGAACAAAAAATTCCTGGAGAAGAACATGGAGTTGACTACAGCAAACAGGAATTTGAAGGATGACATCAAGAAAGTAGATGAAGAAAACAAAAAACAGGTGAGACAAAACTGTTTAAATCTACCTACAAATAATTTGTACATTCCAGTCTAGTCTCGTTTTTTTGGGTAAATTTGGTAAATTTTTTGGTAAATTTTTTTTGGTAAATTGTGATTTACACTAATGTGCAGTATACTTTATTTGTCCAGATTCATGTAAATATGGCATTGACCTGTTTAAATTTCAGTGAGTCCTTGCTGAAACACACCTGGCTAGTTTGATAATTAATTGGCAGGTGTATTGAACAGCTTCATTGTACCATTGAACCCAAATAAAATATATAAACCATACTTTTTGGATGATAGGGCTGGTAATGTGAGGTGGGAGGGCAGCACGGGAGGTAATGGGAGGTGGGAGGGCAGCATGGGAGGTAATGGGAGGTGGGATGGCAGCCTGCTATCTTAAGTTGGGGATGGGCTTATCCTCAGATACTGACTCATAATATTAGAGTCAAATTATTGAAAATAATGGGTGTACCTCGCTTCATTATTCATTACAATTGCAGGCAATGATAATGCACAGAGAGCTACCTGTGCCTTGTTTTTTGTAACAGTGTTATTTACCTTTTTATCCATTCAACATATAATTATCAACTTGTTTTCATGTATCCATATCATGTTGAAGTTGTTAGCCACCCTCACCCACCCCTCCTCCTGCTGACTTGGAGGCAACCTGTTTGCTGTGGGTTGCATCCCATGCTGGTGAAGGAGAGAATCTTGGTAGTTGAACAGAGGAGAGGCCGAGTTGTTGCCATTCCAATACAACACACTACTTTGGCCTCAACTTAAGGCTAGACCAGCAGTCAGAGGGGCCCAGTCTAATCAGTTGTATAGTAGTGCCAAGCTTCAGCGACTATGTCAATGACAGCTTCAGTTTCCATGTGTCTCCTGGCTCTTTAAGGTCACTATTATGACTAAGAGAAACCTATACTGCTATGTTTGGAACCTGGCAAAGGACTTTGCCTCTCATAGCACTAGTGGCAAGGTCGAGTCGAGTTAGGATTCTGTTATACTTGAGTACATCATCCTGTGCAGCCCAGACATAAGAAATTCATAAAATCAGCATAAATCTCTGTACCTTTGTTGGTCACTGAGGCAGGTGGGGAGCACAGGCAACAAAAATATATTCTTCTATTATAGTCTAAAACAGGGACCAGTGATTCAGATGAAGAAACTGTACTGATTCGGGGCAATTTGCTGTGCTTGCTCATCATAGAATCAACTGAACCAAAATGTAACAAAGCTGTCTCCCTTTGTCATTGCAAAACCACTTAGTGGAAGCATGAGAAGGAAATGCAATGGGTAAAACATGAAAAAGGCCTTACCTTCCATAAGGCCAGAAACTTTGTGGAAGCCACAACTCCACTTAGCACTGCTAGAAAATCCTATGCAGATGTGGCTAAAGTTGAGAAGAAATCTTCCACAAACTCTCTGTGTACCCAGACAGACATTACGTGGCCACAGGGGCAAAACCAAGATTACAGTCTCGATGGCTCCCAAACCCATAAGGGCAGCCACCCAAACTGAGAGTGAAGCAGATAACTCAAGTACCGGTAATCATTGTGACTGTGTGACAAATAACACTATTTGCAAAAAACCAGTTAGATCCAACCCACCAAAAGAGCAGCAAACCACTGTCCTCTGCAGTCAATGGTACATTGTCATAAATAAGAAATCCAAAACTAGCAAAAAAACCGACTTAAATCTGGTTCATAAAAAAGAGCAGCAGGAAGCCCCAGTGGTAATGCCTGCTCAAAACTGTATGAAGAGTGAATTAAACAATCCGTTTGACTTCCAAGAGAATCTGATGATCCTATCAAGTTCCTCAAATAGGTCGGAAGCCTAGAAAGTATGGAAACTTGAGAGCAACCTGATACCGCATCCGGGAAATCTCCCAATAGTCCCATACTTCCACCACTTCATTAAATATGTCTGACACCATAATACAGTGGAATTGCCGAGGTTTAAAAATTTCAAGTTGTCTGCCTTCAAGAGACCCTTTTAAACCTACAGCTTTTCCAAATACATGTATACTGATAAGGCCACTGGAGTACAGCTTTTCCAAATACATGTATACTGATAAGGCCACTGGAGTACAGCTTTTCCAAATACATGTATACTGATAAGGCCACTGGAGTACAGCTTTTCCAAATACATGTATACTGATAAGGCCACTGGAGTACAGTTTTTCCAAATACATGTATACTGATAAGGCCACTGGTTTCCAAATACATGTATACTGATAAGGCCACTGGAGGAGTGTCCATCATTATGAATAACAAAACTTAATCAATTTCAATGTTACATTACGGGCTATATGTATCTATATACTGAACTCTGACAATTTACTCTATATATCTTCACCTAAGCTCTCCAATCAGTCACTCTGATCTTAACCATCGTATTGAACAGTTACCAGCACCATTTGTTCTACTTGGCAACTTTAATGGCCACCATTCTCTTTGGGGGTGCAAAGATTTCAAAAAGAGGGCACAGAAATTAGAAGTCGTTAAATTTTTGCCATTTAAATGATAAGTTATACATCTACATACATCCTGCTACAGGACCCTACTCATCCTTAGATCTAACCATATGTGATCGATCTCTATTACTTCATTTCTTTTTGGAAATTGGTGATGACCTCTGTGGTAGTGACCACTTTCCAACATGCTTAAGAAGTAATACATGTATACCCAAACCTGAAGAGCTTGACCAGAGGTGGAAATTGAATTAGGCAGATTGGCAAAGATTTCAATCCCCCAGGAAATCAAGTTTGACAGCAAATAATTTCATCAATGTAGCAGATCTGATATTCTTATTTACTAACATACTCAAGGATATTGCTGGGAATAAAATACCAAAAACTTTGATGGTTCCTAAATGTGTCAACAAACCATGGTTTGTTGATGCTTGTAAGGATGCTATCAAGGAACTGGAAAAAAGTCCTTTTAGAATTCAATGCTAATCCAAGAAATGAAAATCTTAATAAATTCTGTATATATCATGCTAAAACTCATCATTACCAGGCTAAACTTGTCATTACCAGGCCAAACTTTTCATTACCAGGCTAAATCTTTTCATTACCAGGCTAAACTCATCATTACCAGGCTAAACTCGTCATTACCAGAGACAGCAAGAGGAAAACATGGAGATCTTTTGTCTCCAGGTTGAACTCTCACTTTTCTATTAAGTCAGTATAGAACATGGCATGGAAAATCATTGGCAGAATCAACAGTTGCATCAAACACTTTTCAAACTGCATTTATCTTAGGGAATACAAATACAAATATTAAAGAACTATGATAAATTGGTCACTGCCCTACCATAAATTTCAAACACATTGTCCGAAACATTTTCCAAAAAATCTTCACTAGAAAACTATTCTGAAAACTTCCACCATGACAGACGCCTGAAAGAAAAGGTTCCTTTACATTTGAAATCTGCTAATGCTGAAGATTATGATAAACTTTTCACTCTCAGAGAACACTTGCTTGGCCAAAGACACTTAATTAGGACCAGAATATATCCATTATCAACTTCTGAAGCACCTGATACAGCTCTCAATACAGTACCAAACATTTTCATAAAAATTTTGTATACTGGTGACTTCCAGCCATCATGGCTAGAAGCAACAGTTATTCCATTTCCCAAACCAGGAAAAGGACCAGTAACTGACCCTTCCAATTATGATGTCGCATAATAATTGAAAGGCTCCTTCGGCATTTTGTAGCAAACAACCAACTATCAGACATTCAGTGTGGAATAATTGTAGTTGTAGTAGTCATGGTTTGTACAACCTTGAAAATTCCTTGAAATTGAGGGGTTGCCTTGAAAACTCCTTGAATTTTACAAGTTGGTTTTATCTTTGAAAAGTACTTGAATTTCTTCACAAACTCCTTGAATTGTTTCCAGAACTCCTTGAATTTATCTTAGGGAATACAAAACAATAAAACAGAGTAAAATATATCACTTATTCCAAAATAATAAATAGATAAATACATAAAATGGGATAAAAATTGGGTGGATCAAATGACATGAGATGGATAGTTACCACAGAGTAGTGTCTGTTTGGCGTGCTAATTATTTGTTTTTCTTCTACTTTTGTATCTATTTATGGAGTGATAAACAAAGTAAGATATGGAGAAAGTTCAGTTTCCATAAGAAAAAATACTACTTGAGAACTTTTGGAAGTCCTTGAAAACTCCTTGAACAACAACTCTCTGGGGTGCATGAACCATGTTAGTTGGTAAATGTAACAAGGATTTCCATTGGTCAGAATGCAACATGTGATCAGGTTGAGGTGCTTTGATTTCTATATAAACTGTGCAGAGATCTACATTTACCTAAACTAGTATTCATACACTGAATGAGGACTCTAAAAATGGTTCTAAATATTAAAATTAAATCAAAATCAAAGTAAAAGAATTAGTAAAATTAATTTAAAAAATTGCACTTAAAAGAGTTTAATGTTGTTTTTTTTTCTGTTTGCGGTATAAACTGTCAGTTATTGAAACACACAGCTTACACATACATGCCATAACACGACGTGTCACGCGAAAAACATGATTTTGGACCCTTAAACCCCCCGACATGGTCGTGTTTCGAAAAACACGATTTTCAGCAATCTTAGCAGTAAAAAAAAATCCCAGAAAAGAAAGTAAATTTCTTGATCACAATGATATATGTCTGTAATCTGTGGTATATATAAACAGTAAATAGTCTTGCTCAGAGCTCACATAAAACTATCCTCGGGCAGTTTATACAGATGTTTTAGAGACAATTAAAAGGTGAGGCGGTCAGTGAAAAACAGACACCTTTTAGAGATTTACTGAATTGGCTCACAATACAGTAGCTAGGGTGATGTGTTGTGTCAAATCCTTTGAGCACTGCTGAGGGAGAGCCCATTAGGCTAATTTGCATAGGTAAAGTACACTAAGTGGTACAACCCAATTTGTCTGAAGTTAAATACATCAAACAGATGCATGTTGAAAAACAAATGTAATTACATACACATCACTGACTGCATTGAATAAGAATGTTGAAGCCATCTTTATTAAACTTTGTGATCAGCGGCAATGTTTCTTTGAAGTCAGATTTTTACTCCATATATAAGATTCAAAACATTATTATTTTGGTAGGTTGAACAACAGCACCATTCAATCTCTAATGCAGTGTTGCACCTAGGATCCAAAGGTCACCCTCCAGAATTGGGGGACACACAACATTTTAAAGGGACAAAGGAGTATTGTAGCACATAATCCACTAGAAGTGCTAAAAAAATGAGATAATCTTATTTGCTTCGACAGTTTTGCCACCTTAACTTTCTCGTATTTTCCTTGAAAATTTACATGATTGCAATAAACGTTTTATCATGTGATCAAGTAACTCATGAAAACATCAACATGTTTGAATATCTGGTTAACCTGAAATCAACTGCACCATGGAATTTTAATAATATAAAAGTATTAAATCATTAATCAAATGACAAATTGTGTATTTACATAAATTGGTACCTTTTTTTCATTAATTCTGCCTGAGAATAATATTAAATCTTCACTGCCGTAGGTGTGACTTTAACCTTGAAAATACGTTACAATAGTGGCAGCCAAAGACTTTAGCAACTCGGCCGACTACCACAAACCTTAAATGTTTTCATTGCTAGATTCATTGTTTTGAAATGGATATTCATTGTCATCTTACAGGTTTTATCACTTTTAGTGACTTTAGCCATTGGTTGCATCAACATAGATGTGGATACACATTCGCGAAGTAAAAGTGTAGGCATATTTGTGAACACAAATGACACTTGCATTACCGTCAGACCAGCTACTGAAAGCAGCAAAGACTAAATGTAATTAAAACAACATTTCACTGTTTCAAGTTAAAGACAGTAACTTGGTGTATTTTTGTATTTAATGTCTGTGAGGTTGTGACCATGTTTGTGGTGATGTTATTTGACAATTCTAAGTCTAAGTCTACCATTTTTTTTTTTTTTTTTGTAAGTATATTAAATGCTTCAGAGAAAACAGATGGTATTTTCTTTTATTCAGATTTGAATTTCCAATCATTTGCTATATGTTGATTTGAAAAGATAACTTATTCTCATTTGGATGCCGTCACTTTTGGGGGGTCACGTGCACTGACCCCCCTTGGGATCTCAAAACACACTTTTTGAGTCTCAAAAAAACCCCAACACTGTCGGGGAATATGGCAAGTATGCTTACATACAAATGCCTTTTGGTTGTTATTTGCTCTGTGATTCAGCAGCTGACAATTTATGCAATCATAAATGCAGAAAAAACAACATTCAATTCTTAATCCAGATGCCAGAGAAGCACAATTGACCATCTAGTCGGTCGACTTTAAACATTTATTAAAAAACTTTCCTAACGAAAGACTATAGAGTAGCCAATTTTTTTTTCAACTTGGAGAACGTTTTGTCACTACATGGAATTACAGCATAATGAATGACCTATTCAACCTAGGTCTAAGGGGCTGCCTACCTAATGACCTATTCAACCTAGGTATAAGGGGTCGCCTACCTAATGACCTATTCAACGTAGGTCTAAGGGGCTGCCTACCTAATGACCTATTCAACCTAGGTCTAAGGGGCTGCCTACCTAATGACCTATTCAACCTAGGTCTAAGGGGTCGCCTACCCATCTTTAAATCCTATTTTTTGAAAGATAGACAATTCAAAGTTAAGGTGCAGTTCAGGACCCCTGCTGTGCACCAATGCTGACTGGATGTAATAACACTATATCTTGGACTATAGTTACAGTGGAATCTAATACAAGTAATCAGTCTCCTACCCATCATTCCTACATCAATCAGAAACATTATATATTCAGAATATGCTAATCTGGAACTTTACTAAATCAGCCTAGTCAGTTGGATACTTTACTTCTGTTTAAATATGTTCTTATTTAGGAGAACAGTTTCTCACTTCATGTATTAATTAACATGGAAGATTCTATCAATCTTTTTTACCTAATTCAGGACAATTCACTTGAGGGCAGCAGTTTTTCAGGGTTTTCAAAAAGTGATGTAGACACCACCTGTGAAACTCTCATTAAACAAACCACAAATGCTGATGGTGATTATTTTACTTTGAAATACAATGCTAACTCTAACTGTTTCCAATGTAAAATGTATATCTGAATGGAATGCCAAACTAAGCTTTAGATATGAACAAGGAATTGATCATAAGCATAATGGTATCATTTTTAAAATTACATATTCATCACACAATCTATAGTCCTACAAAGTTACAGTGACCCTTTGCAACTATACAGACACACTATTTATTCAGGGATCCAATTATAAAGAATGGAGTGACAATGAATTTCAACTCATTGCTCAAGAACTTTATTTCAAACCAGTGATAGTAACCATGACAGTGATCAAAGTATATTTCAGGCCTGTAGCACCCCAAACCAGTCTTCCATAGCATCAAGTGATGATATAAATTTTCAGTTAACTGGAGATCAAATAAAACTTTCCCCCATTGGGAATTCAGATATGGAAGTTAGTGGTTCTGCACCAAATCAATCTGGGGAAACTATTCAGAAATCCCAGCCAGGCAGTCCATTGAGTCCAGGCCCCTTCACCAGCTGGAATCTGAGCCAGTGAACAGAAGATGACAGCCCTAACAAGTGATAAGGATAACAACTTGCTTCAGGAGAAAAACACTCAGCTGGAAGCTCCATCATAAAAGTCTTCTCTGCTGACAGGGGTTGCTGAAGGCAGTGACAAGAACATAACAGCCCTAATGAGGGAAAGTAAATCACTGCACCAGCAAATTGCAAAATTGAAGGCCCAACAAACAAAATTATCAAAAGAACATGAATGTTTAAAAACAAAATACCAGTCAGCAAAAGACAGACATGACAAGCTTGCTGAACAACTTTCAAATATTAAGGTGACATCTGGATTACTGGAAAAAACAAACGAAACCATAAAATGTGACCTTAGCCAATCATTGAGTCACTGTCTAATCCTTGAAGAGGAAAACAGTAAGCTGAAGGATAAGGTGAAGCATTTGAATAAAGACAAAGATAATCTGCTGTCAGAAATAACTGAAATAAAATATGGTTCTACTGCTATTGATCCTGAAATTCTCTTCTCAATAATGGAAGACATTAGAAATTTCAAAACTGAAATTGTAAGTGTAGTAAAAGAAGAATCTGAAAAGTGCAGGAATAATATCACCAAGGAAATGAAAACCAATGAAAAAAAATTCATAGCTGTTGATGACATACTGAAGTCAATCATATCAGAGACTCAAAAGATTAACAGTAATATGGGCAAATTTGACAAAAATGAAACTGCGTTGAAAGCTGTTAACTCTACCACAGCAAATAAAAACTCGTCTTCAATCCCAAAGCATTCTGTCAAGGGAAATCTTACAACTGATTCTGTAGAAATAAGTTCAGGTCATAAAAATGTTGTGAATGGTGAGCATCACTATTCCAATATTAGCAGTGAAACTCTTTGCTCTTCCAATACCAGGAATTCTTCTCATAAAAGAAAATCAAGCCACCCAAAACATCAGGAAATTCCCATAAAACAAACATTGCTAATTGGTGACTGAATCATTAAATATGTCAATGAAAGAGGTCTTGAATCTTGGGTCAAAGTCAAGTCGTTACCTGGGGTGGGAACTGGTCATATGCTTGATTTGATCAGAGAAACAGACCTTTCTCAATTTGATAACATTATCATCAGTGTTGGAGGAAATGATGTTAACGACAACATTGAGATTGAACAAATTGAAGACAATTTTTACCACATTCTGAATAACATCTACTTGGACAACCCAGCTTGTAAGGTATTCATTTGCACAATTTCTCCAAGAATTGACAAGGATGTTTGAAACTTGAATGCCTTAATAGGACACCTATGCACTGAATGGGACCACAAAATGATTGACATTGAAAATGCATTTGTTACAAAGTCTGGCTTGGTGCTGGAACACCTTTTGACTGAGGACAGAACCCATTTAAACAAAAAGGAACTTTCACACTTTCTGCATGCAATAAATGAACATGTTCCAATACTCATAGGCAAATACATTAATCAAAGATATGACAGGGACCAAGATAACACTTTCAACAAACCAGACAAGCTAGGGAGGTGCTATAATTGCTATGAACCTGGGCATGGCTTTGATGCATGCAGACATACTATGAAAATTCAATGCCATGACTGTTTGAAAAATGGACATAAGGCCAAACACTGTGAAATGTTTCACCCTAGCAACAGGTGCTAGGCTTATGGCTATGAAGATAGTGCCCTGTTTATGAGACATAATTTCTCTACTGCTTCAAGACAAACCATGGGAACTCTACTGGGTGATGATGCCCATGTTGTTTCCTTTGGGACCTCAGTTAAACATTTTAACTCTCAAACTGACAACTGTGATGGATGTTTTGAATGTGGAAGTACATTATGTGTTTGTGAATGTTCTAACAAAGACTACATGCATGCTTCAAGAAATGTTAAAAATGTCAGGGTGGAACTAAGCTCCTTGTCTGACCCTCCTACTAATATTTACTTTAAGGACATATTAGATCTAGGAATTAATGGAAAAGGTCTACACATTGGGCATATAAATATACAAGGTCTGAATAACAAGTTAGACCAACTGAAGTTATTATTATCATCTAAGGTCAATAATGTCCATATTCTGGGTTTAACCGAAACAAAGTTAAATGACAATCATGCATTTGACTTGTTGTTGATTGATGGTTATGGCACACCAATCAGACGTGATATTGGTTCAGGGGGTGGAGGTGTTGTTTATGTAAGAAATGGTTTATCAGTTGAAAGGAGAAATGATCTAGAATCAGATGAAATTGAAGCAATATGGATCCAGGTAAATCAATCAAATACAAAGCCATTCCTAGTGGGCTTTGTCTATAGGTCCCCTTCTGCAAAGGTCGGATGAAAAGCAACTAGATAAAGTGATTGATGACCAAAACGAAATATACATTTTAGGTGACTTCAACAGGGATCTTATGAATAATCAGATTAAAAGAAATTGGTTAAATTTCACAGAAACGTTTGGTCTAACCCAATTAGTGGACCAACCAACACGAGAAACTGATCACTCAAAAACTCTAATAGATCATATCTATACAAATATGGAAGAAAATGTGACAAAAATACATATTCCTAGGATAGGTCTTAGTGATCACTTCCCTATTTTTCTAACCAGAAAATCCAGTTTAAAAACAGGTGTAAAATCCAAAACTCCTAAAACCATAACATATAGATCATTTAAGCATTATGATGAAGACAAATTTCTGGAAGATCTCAGTAATGTTCCTTGGAGTATAGTATCTATGTTTGATGATGTGGACAATACTCTTGATGTATGGACTCAACTTTTTACGCAAGTAGTAGATAAACCAGTACCGATGAAAACACATAGAGTAAAACTGGACTTCCAATCTGATTGGTTAACTCCTGACATTCTAGACGCCATGAAAACTGATGATGATTTCAAATCTGTAGGTCAACAAGCACATTACAAAACATGGAGAAATAAAGTACCAAAATGATCAATGGGGCAAAGAAGAATTACTATCAGTCAGCTTTAGAAAATAATTGCAAAACGAATTCTGTGTGGAAAGTTTTTAACAAACTAGGTGCAGGTCAACGGTCCACAAGGTCATCCAAAATCCAACAACTTAGCAGGAAGGCCGGATTATTGATGAGGATGTTGAAATAGCAAATACATTCAATGAATTTTTTGTCAGCATAGCTTCCAGCATTAAGGAACCCATTGTATACTCAAATCATGATGAACTAAGAAATTTATGTTCAGAAAAAATTCCACCTGACACAAACTTTGTTATCTCTGCAATACCAAATGAAAAAGTTTTAAAATTTTTGCCAACTACTACAACAACGAAATCAACAGGCCTAGATAATATTGGACCACATCTCCTGAGGGCTGCTGCAAACATAATATTTGATAGCATAGCTTACATATGTAATCTAAGCGTATCCACCTCAGTGTTTCCCCAGACATGGAAATTGGCAAATGTTACCGCCATTCACAAGTCTGGCAGCAAAGAAGATGTCAATAACTACAGACCCATATCTATATTACCAACTCTGTCCAAACTACTTGAAAAGCATGTCCATGACAATCTTTTGATGTACCTATCAAACTATAATTTAATTCATCAAAACCAATCAGGGTTCCGAGAAAACCACTCCTATGAGACACCCTTGGTCTCCATGATAGATAGATGGATTACTGTCTTGGATCAAGGAAAATTAGTTGGATCCATACTAGTTGATCTTAGAAAAGCTTTTGACCTTGTTGATCATGATATTCTTATCAATAAATTCAACATTTATCAATGTGACAATTCAATGATTGATTGGTTTACATCATATCTAACAATGAGAAAACAGTGTGTCAAAATAAATAGCAGTTTTTCTAAAGAAGAACCAATTACATGTGGAGTACCACAAGGATCAATCCTGGGTCCACTCCTCATCTCATATTCGTAAATGATCCACCACTGAAAATAGGCAACTGTATTTCATCTACCGACTTATATGCAGATGACACCACTCTATCAGATTTCAAACAGCTAAAATCAGACATAGAGGTCTCCCTTCTGACAGCTTTACTTTGAATAGATTCCTGGTGTAAGGAAAATGGCATGAAAGTAAACACGGACAAGACTAAAGTATTAATGTTTACTACCCAACAAAAAAGAGCAAAATTGGAAAATAACAATTTGAATCTCAAGTCGAATGAAATTGGTCTACAAATGGTAACCCATGACAAAATCCTTGGGGTGGTGGTTGACAACAATTTGCAATGGAATGAACATATTCAAGTCATATGTCATAAAGTCAATTCATATCTCTGGTTACTAAGCAAGATAAGTCCATATCTATCAACTAAACATAGGTTAATATATTACAAAAGCTATATACAACCATGCATAGACTACTGTAATGCTATATACAACCATACCTAGACTACTGTAATGCTATATACAACCATGCCTAGACTACTGTAATGCTATAGACAACCATACCTAGACTACTGTAATGTTATATACAACCATACCTAGACTACTGTAATGCTATATACAACCATGCCTAGACTACTGTAATGTTATATACAACCATACCTGGACTACTGTAATGTTATATACAATCATACCTAGACTACTGTAATGCTATATACAACCATACCTAGACTACTGTAAAGCTATATACAACCATACCTAGACTACTGTAATGCTATATACAACCATACCTAGCCTACTGTAAAGCTATATACAACCATACCTAGACTACTGTAATGCTATATACAACCATACCTAGACTACTGTAATGCTATATACAACCATACCTAGACTACTGTAATGTTATATACAACCATACCTAGACTACTGTAAAGCTATATACAACCATACCTAGACTACTGTAATGCTATATACAACCATGCCTAGACTACTGTAAAGCTATATACAACCATACCTAGACTACTGTAATGCTATATACAACCATACCTAGACTACTGTAAAGCTATATACAACCATACCTAGACTACTGTAATGCTATATACAACCATACCTAGACTACTGTAAAGCTATATACAACCATACCTAGACTACTGTAATACTATATACAACCATACCTAGACTACGTTAATACTATATACAACCATACCTAGACTACTGTAATGCTATATACAACCATGCCTAGACTACTGTAAAGCTATATACAACCATACTTAGACTACTGTAATGCTATATACAACCATACCTAGACTACTGTAAAGCTATTTACAACCATACCTAGACTACTGTAATGCTATATACAACCATGCCTAGACTACTGTAAAGCTATACACAACCATACCTAGACTACTGTAATGCTATATACAACCATGCCTAGACTACTGTAATGTTATATACAACCATGCCTAGACTACTGTAAAGCTATATACAACCATGCCTAGACTACTATAATGCTATATACATACCTAGACTAATGTAATGCTATATACAACCATACCTAGACTACTGTAATGCTATATACATACCTAGACTACTATAATGCTATATACATACCTAGACTACTGTAAAGCTATATACAACCATGCCTAGACTACTGTAATGCTATATACATACCTAGACTACTGTAATACTATATACAACCATACCTAGACTACTGTAATGCTATATACAACCATACCTAGACTACTGTAAAGCTATATACAACCATACCTAGACTACTGTAATGCTATATACAACCATGTCTAGACTACTGTAATGCTATATACAACCATGCCTAGACTACTGTAATGTTATATACAACCATACCTAGACTACTGTAATGTTATATACAACCATGCCTAGACTACTGTAATGCTATATACAACCATACCTAGACTACTGTAATACTATATACAACCATGCCTAGACTACTGTAATGTTATATACAACCATACCTAGACTACTGTAATGTTATATACAACCATGCCTAGACTACTGTAAAGCTATATACAACCATGCCTAGACTACTGTAATGTTATATACAACCATGCCTAGACTACTGTAAAGCTATATACAACCATGCCTAGACTACTGTAATGCTATATACATACCTAGACTACTGTAATGCTATATACAACCATGCCTAGACTACTGTAATACTATATACAACCATGCCTAGACTACTGTAATGCTATATACAACCATGCCTAGACTACTGTAATGCTATATACAACCATACCTAGACTACTGTAATACTATATACAACCATGCCTAGACTACTGTAATGTTATATACAACCATACCTAGACTACTGTAATGTTATATACAACCATGCCTAGACTACTGTAAAGCTATATACAACCATGCCTAGACTACTGTAATGTTATATACAACCATGCCTAGACTACTGTAAAGCTATATACAACCATGCCTAGACTAGTGTAATGCTATATACATATCTAGACTACTGTAATGTTATATACAACCATACCTAGACTACTGTAATACTATATACAACCAAACCTAGACTACTGTAATGCTATATACAATCATGCCTAGACTACTGTAATACTATATACAACCATACCTAGACTACTGTAATGTTATATACAATCATACCTAGACTACTGTAATGCTATATACAACCATGCCTAGACTACTGTAATGCTATATACAACCAAACCTAGACTACTGTAATACTATATACAATCATACCTAGACTACTGTAATGTTATATACAATCATACCTAGACTACTGTAATGCTATATACAACCATGCCTAGACTACTGTAATGCTATATACAACCATGCCTAGACTACTGTAATACTATATACAACCATGCCTAGACTACTGTAATACTATATACATACCTAGACTACTGTAATGTTATATACAATCATACCTAGACTACTGTAATGTTATATACAACCAAACCTAGACTACTGTAATACTATATACAATCATACCTAGACTACTGTAATGTTATATACAATCATACCTAGACTACTGTAATGCTATATACAACCATGCCTAGACTACTGTAATGCTATATACAACCATGCCTAGACTACTGTAATGCTATATACAACCATACCTAGACTACTGTAATGCTATATACAACCATACCTAGACTACTGTAATACTATATACAACCATACCTAGACTACTGTAATACTATATACAACCATGCCTAGACTACTGTAATGCTATATACAACCCATGCCTAGACTACTGTAATGCTATATACAACCATACCTAGACTACTGTAATGCTATATACAATCATGCCTAGACTACTGTAATGCTATATACAACCATGCCTAGACTACTGTAATGCTATATACAACCATGCCTAGACTACTGTAATGCTATATACAACCATGCCTTGACTACTGTAATGCTATATACAACCATGCCTAGACTACTGTAATACTATATACAACCATACCTAGACTACTGTAATGTTATATACAATCATACCTAGACTACTGTAATGCTATATACAACCATGCCTAGACTACTGTAATGCTATATACAACCATGCCTAGACTACTGTAATACTATATACAACCATACCTAGACTACTGTAATGCTATATACAACCCATGCCTAGACTACTGTAATGCTATATACAACCATACCTAGACTACTGTAATGTTATATACAATCATACCTAGACTACTGTAATGCTATATACAACCATACCTAGACTACTGTAATACTATATACAACCATGCCTAGACTACTGTAATGCTATATACATACCTAGACTACTGTAATGCTATATACAACCATACCTAGACTACTGTAATACTATATACAACCATGCCTAGACTACTGTAATGCTATATACATACCTAGACTACTGTAATGCTATATACAATCATACCTAGACTACTGTAATACTATATACAACCATGCCTAGACTACTGTAATGCTATATACAACCATACCTAGACTACTGTAAAGCTATATACAACCATACCTAGACTACTGTAATGTTATATACAACCATACCTAGACTACTGTAATGCTATATACAACCATACCTAGACTACTGTAATACTATATACAACCATGCCTAGACTACTGTAATGCTATATACAACCATACCTAGACTACTGTAATGCTATATACAATCATGCCTAGACTACTGTAATGCTATATACAACCATACCTAGACTACTGTAATACTATATACAACCATACCTAGACTACTGTAATGCTATATACAACCATACCTAGACTACTGTAAAGTTATATACAATCATACCTAGACTACTGTAATGCTATATACAACCATGCCTAGACTACTGTAATGCTATATACAACCATGCCTAGACTACTGTAATGCTATATACAACCATGCCTAGACTACTGTAATGCTATATACAACCATGCCTAGACTACTGTAATACTATATACAACCATACCTAGACTACTGTAAAGTTATATACAATCATACCTAGACTACTGTAATGCTATATACAACCATACCTAGACTACTGTAATGTTATATACAATCATACCTAGACTACTGTAATGCTATATACAACCATGCCTAGACTACTGTAATGCTATATACAACCATGCCTAGACTACTGTAATACTATATACAACCATACCTAGACTACTGTAATGCTATATACAACCCATGCCTAGACTACTGTAATGCTATATACAACCATACCTAGACTACTGTAATGCTATATACAACCATACCTAGACTACTGTAATGTTATATACAATCATACCTAGACTACTGTAATGCTATATACAACCATACCTAGACTACTGTAATACTATATACAACCATGCCTAGACTACTGTAATGCTATATACATACCTAGACTACTGTAATGCTATATACAACCATACCTAGACTACTGTAATACTATATACAACCATGCCTAGACTACTGTAATGCTATATACAACCATACCTAGACTACTGTAATGCTATATACAACCATACCTAGACTACTGTAATACTATATACAACCATACCTAGACTACTGTAATGCTATATACATACCTAGACTACTGTAATGTTATATACAATCATACCTAGACTACTGTAATACTATATACAACCATGCCTAGACTACTGTAATGCTATATACAACCATACCTAGACTACTGTAAAGCTATATACAACCATACCTAGACTACTGTAATGTTATATACAACCATACCTAGACTACTGTAATGCTATATACAACCATACCTAGACTACTGTAATACTATATACAACCATACCTAGACTACTGTAAAGCTATATACAACCATACCTAGACTACTGTAATGTTATATACAACCATACCTAGACTACTGTAATGCTATATACAACCATACCTAGACTACTGTAATACTATATACAACCATGCCTAGACTACTGTAATGCTATATACAACCATACCTAGACTACTGTAATGCTATATACAATCATGCCTAGACTACTGTAATGCTATATACAACCATACCTAGACTACTGTAATACTATATACAACCATACCTAGACTACTGTAATGCTATATACAACCATACCTAGACTACTGTAAAGTTATATACAATCATACCTAGACTACTGTAATGCTATATACAACCATGCCTAGACTACTGTAATGCTATATACAACCATGCCTAGACTACTGTAATGCTATATACAACCATGCCTAGACTACTGTAATGCTATATACAACCATGCCTAGACTACTGTAATACTATATACAACCATACCTAGACTACTGTAAAGTTATATACAATCATACCTAGACTACTGTAATGCTATATACAACCATACCTAGACTACTGTAATGTTATATACAATCATACCTAGACTACTGTAATGCTATATACAACCATGCCTAGACTACTGTAATGCTATATACAACCATGCCTAGACTACTGTAATACTATATACAACCATACCTAGACTACTGTAATGCTATATACAACCCATGCCTAGACTACTGTAATGCTATATACAACCATACCTAGACTACTGTAATGCTATATACAACCATACCTAGACTACTGTAATGTTATATACAATCATACCTAGACTACTGTAATGCTATATACAACCATACCTAGACTACTGTAATACTATATACAACCATACCTAGACTACTGTAATGCTATATACAACCATACCTAAACTACTGTAATACTATATACAACCATGCCTAGACTACTGTAATGCTATATACAACCATACCTAGACTACTGTAATGCTATATACATACCTAGACTACTGTAATGTTATATACAATCATACCTAGACTACTGTAATACTATATACAACCATGCCTAGACTACTGTAATGCTATATACAACCATACCTAGACTACTGTAAAGCTATATACAACCATACCTAGACTACTGTAATGTTATATACAACCATACCTAGACTACTGTAATGCTATATACAACCATACCTAGACTACTGTAAAGCTATATACAACCATGCCTAGACTACTGTAATGCTATATACAATCATACCTAGACTACTGTAATGCTATATACAACCATACCTAGACTACTGTAATGCTATATACAACCATGCCTAGACTACTGTAAAGCTATATACAACCATACCTAGACTACTGTAATATTATCTGGGAAAACACTTCTGACAAGAATATTTGCAAATTATTCCGCTTGCAAAAAAGAACTTGCAAACTCATCTTAGATAATGCTGAAAACATCCCAAATGCAATGAATACATGTAATATTAAAATGTTAACAGTAAGTGAACGAATAGTTTTGAGAAAGGCTAGACTTATGCACAAAGTTTCAAACAATATGGCCCCATTATATCTTAAAGAACTATTTCATGCTTGAAAACAAAGCAACACTCCCAATTTAAGATCAATTTCAGCTAACCACCTCTGCATTCCAAAACCAAATAAAGAACTCTTTAAGAAAAGTTTTAAATATTTGGGGTCACTAATTTGGAATTGAATCCCAAAGGAAATTAGAGAAAGTACAAATGTAAATGCATTTAATTATTATCTAATTCAATGGATGAAAAGTAGAACCTGTTTGATTTGACAAATACATTACAACTTAAAGAATAAATTCTCAAACCTTCCATTTTGTTGTCTCACAATTTTTTTACTGTAAATACACAATGTACCTAGTGGGATCATGTTCTTACAAAACTTTCTGTTTATTATGTCCATATATAAATGTAGCTTATTATCAATGCTTTATTATTATTATTATTATTATTATTATTATTATTATTATTATTATTATTATTATTATTATGCAACTATGTACATGTACTCTGTATGTAAATATGCATGTAATAGAGGGCCACAAGGAAGATTAGTTCCATGCAACTAATTGTGTCACCCTCTTTAAATAAAGTCATTATTATTATTATTATTATTACCCCTTCTGAAAGCTATCCACAGGATGCAGATGTACCTCAAGGCAGCATATTGTCAGTCTGTTTTTTCAGCATCAAAATTAACAATATAGTCAAATGCCTAAATCCAGGAATTGACTGTTCATTATATGTTGATGACATTTAGATCTGTTATAGAGTAAAACAGTATGAATAGTATTATACATTGACTACAGGTATGCTTAAATAGAGTTCAAAATGGTCAGTAGAAAACGGGTTCAAATTTTCTCAATCTAAAACTGTTTGTATGCACTTCTGCCTACTATATAAAATTCATAATGATGCAGGACTCTGTCTAGACAGTTCTCTTGTCCTTATTGTGAAGGAGACCCAATTTTTAGGACTTATTCTGGACTATGGACTAATCTTCAGATACCTCAGGGGCAAATGCAAAAATGACCTGGATTTAATATGAGTTGTGGTATACACAGATTGGGTAGCAGACTGGAAGGCTTTATTTCATTTATACAGGACTTTTGTAAGCTCAAAACTTGATTATGGCCTGATTGCATACAGATCTGCTCACAAATCATACCTGCAGATGCATGATCCAATACGCAATCAGGGACTTCTTACCTGCAGATGCATGATCCAATACACAATCAGGGACTTCTTACCTGCAGATGCATGATCCAATACACAATCAGGGACTTCTTACCTGCAGATGCATGATCCAATACGCAATCAGGGACTTCTTACCTGCAGATGCATGATCCAATACGCAATCAGGGACTTAGACTTTGTCTGAAAGCATTTAGAACTTCCCCTTTAGAAATGAAGCATCTATGTTGAGGCAAATGAACCATCATCTCAGATGAACAAAATGGGCTTTACAATATACTGCCAAACTATGCTGAAATCCACCTAATCCTGCATATGATCTTGTCTTTAGGATCAAATACCAAACCTGGTATGATCAGAAACCAAATTTCATTCCACCTTTTTGGAATATGAATTCCTTCACATCTAGAAGCAGCAAAAATTAATTTTTCCAATACCGCAAAAGTTTCTATTCTCAAATTTCCACATTGGTTTTTAAAACCTCAACAACAAAAATTGTGTCTTTGCCAGTTCCAAAAAATCTTCCAGTCCTGTCATTTTTCAATTAAATCAGATCTTCTAACTGTGGTCATACATCACTGTGTACAGACAGGTTTGAAAGATCAATACAGGTCGCAGCTGTCATTCCAATACCCCCATAGTACCATCTCAAGCCCATTACCAGATAAAGCCTCCGTTTTAACCACATAAATTACAACCTTACTCAGATCTTTGAATTACATCGAAACCTCTCAAAACACAAATTTCATAATATGTTAGGATTCCCTTTCCACACTGAAAGCCTTACAAAACCTTAAATTTGACAACCTGGTAATATCCCAGCTCTTACAGAACATAATTTGCTCAAAAGATCTGTAAAAAGTATCTAGTACTATTGTCTGCCTTGTCACAATGGTATTAAGTATAATGAAAGAGCAGATAAAGCAGCCAAAGCTGTGCTCCAGTCACCCATTTCTGAAAGGAAGATTTCATATGCTAACTTCAAATATGATAGAAGTCAGCTTCTTTTGTATACTTGGAAAAATATGTGGAATGAAAACTCCAAAGGCAAACTTTGGAACATCTAACACATAATTGGAGATTGGTATTTCTCATGTACCTGTAAAACAAATAACAGAGATGAGGTGGTATTGTGCTGCTCGTGTGTTTAGGACACACATATCTAACCCATAATACCTCCTGAAGGGTGAACCTTGACCACAGTGCATACCCTGCCAGTGTCCACTGACACTGGAACAAACTCTTGTCAAGTGTATTGACTTCCAACCTGTAAGACAGAAGACTTTTTGATGTTAACTTAATTTTAAAAAACAAACAAATTGTGTTACCATTTGATAAAATCTTGCATGTTTTAAAAGAATGTGGTTTATGTAAAAAAAAATTGACCCTATATTTTACCTTTATCTTTTATATACCTTTTAAAGATATTTAAAATCTTTACCTTTTATCTTTTATCTTATAGTACTACATGTTTGCGTTTATTTGGAATGTTTTACCTTCCTAAAGTCTTTTGCAATTTTTACCTTTACTTTTTTAGAACTTAACTTTTTAGTCAGCACTATATAGCCTGGATTGTAGCGATCTGCCATTTAACCACAGATTTACATACATACATATGATGGTTGATGTTAGCCTGGATTGTACCGACTTGCCATTTAACCACAGATATACATACATACATATGATGGTTGATAGAAAAGTTATAGAATAAATGCAGTATCTTCTAAACTAAGAACGTCATAAAAATGTGCCCATCTATAATTGAAAACATCCCATTTTAGGATGTGAGTTCATTTTTAAGTTGATCATGTCGCAGGTGTAGTGACATTATCTTTTTCAATATCGTATATGTTGACTTGGTGGCAAAATGGAAGATGAGTCCATCTTTTAATGGAGAGTGATTATAAAACTATGCAAAATTAGGAAAAATCCTTTACACAGATAAAAGCTGACTTGGATGCTGTTTATGGATCTAAAACACTTTCTGTATTTGGAATCGGTAGATGGACGAAATGTCTAAATGATGGTATGGAGACTGTTAAAAATGATATAAGATATGGTAAGCCAAGGACATCTCTTTTAAAAGAAATTCTCGATTATGTTGAAGTATATGCCCAGATTGTTTGTACAATGGGTTTCAGGGTAAAGATCTGCAGGGAATTATTATACAGGTACAAAGTAGAAGGCTATAATTTCTTAAATAAGATCATGACATGTGATGAAACCTGGATACACTACTTTGAACTCAAGAGTAAGAGACAAAAGCAGTGTATGGAAGCACACAGTTTTTATCATCGCCTAGAATAGCATGTCTTTCCAAATCTGCTGTAATGTTTATGTGCATAATGTCCATCAACACACAAGGAATCATTTTTAAACACATGGGTACCAGAGAACACCAAAGTCAATGGACAATAGTATGACACAGTAATCAGGTATAATTTACATGAGGCTATTCACGAAAAGTGTCCAGACTTACGAAGGGGTGCCTTTATTTTGTACCAGGATAATACCCTCACGCACGCATGCAAGTTTGTAAAACAGACCTTATAAAAACTAGCATTGCAACCCTAAATCACCCACTATTCGGCCCATATTTACTGTATATACTCGTATATAATCCAGGTCCAAATGTAAACAACATAGACCCTGATCTGCCATCGCATACTGCGCCGGCAGATCATAGTCTGTGTTGTTTGTTCTACTGATTAGTCCTTACAAAACTGCATAGACCCAGATCTGCCAGTGCATTATGCACCAGCAGATCTGGGTCTATGTAGTTTGCAGTTGGTATAGGTTTTTACGCGAGTATATACGATAGCTTGCAACTTCTGTATTTTTCTAAAATTGAAAGCAGAAAAGAACTAAGGAATGCAATCATCGGGTTGCTATGAATTCTGTCAAGTGATGGGATTCTGCATGTGCCTGTTAAGGACATGGGCCACAAGATGGGAAAAGTGCATTAAGTCGAAAGTAAGTTACTTTGTCCTATCTGAAAATGGTGCCAATCTGGTGTCCAATATGGCTGCCACAGTGGCCATCTTGAAAATATTGTTATCGCTACTATTTCTGCATGGATGGTCATATTACCATGGGTTTTTCACTAAAAGACTTCTTATGATGTCTAGTTGGTGTGAAATAAAAATGGTTCTGATCTGATGTCCAATATGACCACCATGACAGCCATCTTGAAAATCTTGTTATTGCTACTTCTCCTGAATGGATGATCGTATTAACATGGGGTTTTCACCAGAAGACTTCTTATGATGTTCAGCTGGTCTTAAATAAAAATGGTGCTGATCTGACTTCAAATATGTCCACCACAGCAGCAATCTTGAAAATCTTGTTATTGCTACTCATTTTCTCAATGGGTTGTCATATCTTAAAAATATTGTTATCTCTACTCCTCTCCAAATGGATGGCTACATCAACATGGGGTTTTCACCAATAGACTTCTTATGATACCTAGTTGGTCCTAAATGAAAATGGTGTCAGTCGTAAATCTAATATGGCTGCCATGACAATTGTCTTAAAAATCTTGCTGTCACTACTTCTTCCCCTGAATGGATGATCATTATGACAGAGTTTTCACCAAGTCCTAAATGTAAATGGTGCAAGTCATACATCTATTATGGCTGCCACGTCTATTGTCTTAAAAGTTTTGTTGTCACTACTTCCACTGAATGGATAATCATTATGATGGAGTTTTCACCAAATCCTAAATGAAAATGGTGCCAGTCATACATTCAATATGGCTGCCATGACGATTGTCTTAAATATCTTGTTGTCTCTACTGCCCCTGAATGGATGATCATTATGACATGGGATTTTCACCAAAAGACATCTAATGATGTCTACTTTGTTTTACATAAAAATGGTGCCAAGGTGACATCCAATATGTGTACCACAGCAGCTAGTTTGAAAATCTTGTTATCACTGAAGAATATCAGAGATAGTTTCAACACTTGACAGTTAAAAGAAAGAAATGGTCTTATTTTGAATTCCTGGAAATTCTTTTCGCTCAGTAGAGAGTCAGTTCTGTTGAGGGACTCTTGTTTTATTCTGAATGATTTGAAGTGAACTACATAGACCAATGGCAGTGCAGAATGCTCTGACAGATGTGAATCTACATTGTTGGTAGGTGTGTGTGTTTTACTACCATATAGTGGAAATAAGGTGCTAGGTACAGTAATACTCTGACAGATGTGAGTCTACATTGTTGGTAGGTGTGTGTGTTTACTACCCTGTAGTGGAAATAAGGTGCTAGGTACAATATTACTCTGACAGATGTGAGTCTACATTGTTGTCATTCATGTGTGTTTTACTACCCTATAGTGCAAATAAGGTACTGTATTACTCTGGCACATTTAGCATCAACCATCAGCATTGACTCCTAAAAAAAAACTGAAAAAAAAAACTGAATGTGACTCCTGGATTTGACAACTGAGGGGTCAATTGACTCCCAATGTGAAACTGCTAGTGGAAGCTCTGCTTGTTTTAACATGACAAGTTTTGTGCTGTTTACATTGCTGTGTCATTGTATGGAAACGAGATGATGGTGATGGTGTTAATGATGAAGATGATGTGATGATAATGATGATTTTGATGATGGTTGTGTTGTTGATGATCATGATGACCAAGGTGATGAGGATAATGATGGAAATGAGGATGACAGCGATGCTGACAATTAACAGTGATGATATGATAATTTTGTATAAAACATTTGAAAACAATAGTTTTGTCATAAGCAACCATTAGGCTAATGTTCAAACATGTATAATTTATTTTCAGCAAGAACTGCGAGAACAGAATAAGCGTAAAGCCACTCAACTGTCACGACAGCTAAGTCAAGAAAGACTAGAGAAAGGAACTCTAGAACTTCAATTGCAAGAGCAAGATAGTATTCGTCACCAAGTTGCAGAACAGACAAAAGCCATTGCCGCTCTCAAACAGTCCATTGCTGTAAGATAAAGAACAGAAATGACATCAACATAATATTGTGTTTAATCTTTATATTTTGAATACATCAGTTATGTATACAGTAATACATACAGTCATGAACATCAGAAGTCATTGATACATTTACTTTTTGATATCATATGCCACTATAGTCTCATGATTGATTTTAAATGAAACTTTGCAGGTAATCAAAGAAAGTAAATTTAGGAACAAAAAGATAGCTATATGGCAGGGAAGAAAGTTTTGTAATTGGATATGGGAAATATGTGACTTTGTAAGATAATGATCTAAACTCAGTTGAACGTAATGTGCTCAACTTTTCCATATATAATAGCACATTTTACTAGTCTGAAAGCGAAATATGAATGAAGTATATTTTTACTGTATTTTCTGTATGTTTTAGACCCTGTTTTTGGACACCAACAGCTTTGTAACCAAATAAATATTTTATTCCTTGTTAGTTTTGGACAGTGTTTTGCAATAATTCTGTTGCCAAATTTACATTAATGGACACAACTTGAGGAGACCTTGTGTCTCATTTTCCAGGAAAAAGTCTCAGTTAGTCCTTCAATGCAAGACGTTGACCAAGATAGCTATTTGGTGCCTCCCCTCCTCATAACTATCTGGATCGACATCTTACATTGTGGGACTAAAGTCTCAATGTGTTTGTAGGTAATTAAGCAGAGATGAAGTTCACTTAATCAGTCATGAATAGGTACCTAAATATCTCAGAAAATGCTTGCACTTACTTACGAATAACTAAGATAATTTCAAATTCTTTGCATCACTTGACATGCAAGATCTGTAGCATTTTTTTTCATTATGACTGCCATTTTGTGCAGGCTGTGTTGTGACAAGGTCATTGTCTCAAACTGCCCAGTATGGGGATAAAATATGTGTATGATAGTGGATGCACAATGATGTTTGGAAGATTTCAGAAGATGAGTTATCATGTTTAATTTTATTAGCTCTACTGGTCATATACAAGAAGAGCTGATGGTTTGGTCCATCATCCATCTGTTGTCGGTCCGTCCATTAGCACAAGTTTGTTATCACTACTCCTCCTAAACTGCTTGGCCGATTGCCAGGAAACGTTACACACACATTCATCCCATGGTCTAGTTGGTCATAAATGAAAATGGTGCCGCTTGGACATCCAATATGGCCACCACAGCAGCCATCTTGAAAATATTGTTATCGATACTCCTCTTGCATGGATGGTCATATCAACATGGGGTTTTCACTGAAAGACTTTTTATGATGTTTAGACTTGATTCATATCAACTATCGTCAGAAGAAAATAAAGGTTAAGCCCCTTTGTCAGTGAATTTGAGGCCAGGCAATATGTAGATACATGTAGATGGTTTAGAGAACTCCAAATAGTGAATTTTAATGATTGGCTTGAGGTTGAAGCAGCAGACAGATCTAGGAGCTTATGCTGTTTTTAGAAATCTCCTTTAATTTGCCAAAACTAAAACCTTCACATTTTTTTCATCTCTACCATTAATTCCCCATCCACTTGATTTCTGCTCTCAAAGTCTAAGGCAGTGGTTCTGAACCTATTTACCATAGTGGGACACACTTGCAGGTCTCGATGTGTTATGTGAGCCGCATACACATAACTTACTTCCTGTATATCCATTTTAAAAAATGTATTGTATCTGTCACGTGGGCCACAGCAGTGTGCTGATTGGGCAACAAGCTGAGAACCACTGGTCTAAGGTGACCAAACTATTAGGGCTTGGTAACCTTATATTTGAAATGGATACTAAAATTTTTGAGTAGGTTGCACTATGGCTTCTAAAGTTTGATAGGTACTTGGAGTGCTGCTCATATTACTGATTATATATTGCTAGTTGCTTTCGGTATTTACATGAATCATCTGTTAATGGTTTTTGATTTATGGTACTTGAAACACTTTTTACAATTTGATGTTCATGACTGCTTTGTCTCTTTTTGTACACTTTTCAGCAGTCAGGTGTTGGCTTGATGTAACACTGATGACCATTGATTTTTCAGTTATCAAAGCAATTCATTCATTAATTCTGCCCACTAATTCATTATTTCTTGAGATGAAAGGTAGTTTTCTTTCATTACCCTACATATAAAGATCGAACTATTTTCCTTTTTTTACTTCATTTGTAGTAGATTATTATAGGTGCAAATTTCATTGCTGTTGTGATTTATTTTCTTGATGTTTATTTTTGGACAGTAACTGCAGTTATTTATATGTTTTCAGCAGAAAAATATGACTATGGTTGTTTTTGCCATCCCAAAAACATGCTGGAAATATGGTAGATAAATATATTTTAAATTGATGAATTTCAAAGAAAAATTGAATGAAAATGGCCATTTCACTTACACTTTTCAGGAGAAAGATCGCAGAATGGAACTCTTGCAGCATAGAAAGAAAAGAAGATTGAGAAACTCTCATGATCAGGTAAAAGAGCAACGAGATGGAAAAGAACACCCCTTTCTTGGGCCTGAATTGTAATATTACATTACCCCTTTTCCTTGATAACTTTCACATAACATGGCCCAGAAACAGACTATAGCATAAGCGAGGGCATGAGTTATCAGGGTACCTTTCAAAAATTAAGAAAGGGATGGAGATCAGCAGTATGAAGACTGAGAGTGAACTGGGGGGGGGGGGGTTCATGCATGGTTGAATACATGTTTTATAATTGCATTGGGAATAACTGTCAATAAGCAGCATTTTGCTTATGAAGTTGTTCGCATTTCTTTATAAATTACTTTTTTTCTTCAAACATATCGTATATACTCGCGTTTAAGCCGATACCAACTACAAACTGCATAGACCCAGATCTGCCATCACTTAATTTGCCAGCAGATCTGGGTCTATGCAGTTTGTAGGGACTAATCATTAGAACAAACAACATAGACCCTGATCTGCTGGCACATTATGCAACAGCAGATCAGGATCTATGTTGTTTGCATTTGGACTCGGCTTATAAGCGAGTATATATGGTAACTAATCTTTGAAAGATCATTTAGAACATGTGTACCAGTAAAAATATTGTGTATAGTGTTGCATGTGGATACATTCTAGTGTTGCATGTGAATGTGGATACATTCTAGTGTTGTAGTTGATTCAGAACATAACTAAATTCTTTTCTTCAAAAAAGATGGACGTTTATTTTAAGAAACAACAAAATCTAAACTTTTCGAGTGTTTTCGATTTTTTATTGTTCTAGCAGTAAACTATTGATGCTATGATTTCGTTGTAAGTAATCACAAGATTTCTGCTTATCTTTGAGCAAACCTCTGAGTGCCAACTTAAGAATTTTAAGTTTACTACAAACTTTGGATTTCGCTTCTCGATAATGTACCCTATCTATGATACTAAGCTTTTCATTCACTGAGTACGCCTTTCGCTTGGTTCCCTTGCTATCTTTGATCACATCTGCCAAAGATTAGGATAAACCACTGATTTATGTTATATACTTTAATGATGTTATTTGAATAATCATATTTATAAGAGTGTTTGATAGGTAAATTAAAATAGATAACTTGACACACGACTGTGACCACTAGCTCATACTCGGGTAGAATTTGCATGCCTTTAACTTTTTTTAAAATTATATCTACTTTACCTTGATTTGATACAGAAGATATAATTAACATGATAATATAAAGCAGGTCTACTATTAATTGATTGTAACAGTGCAATAAACTTAAGCTGCAAGTCGCAGATCAAAACACAGTTGGCACTTAATTAGGTTCTCACAAAAATGCTCATTTGCATCACTTTGATGGTTGATTGACATGTTTCACATTTGAATTGAAGATGTCATATCACATTTATGATGATTGCATTGAAACTGAATTAAAAGATAAAACTGAAACATGAATATTACCTGATAATACTTATTTAATTGGTATTTATTTCTTAAAGTTGTGACACCATGCGGCATTACCAACATTTTCCTTATTTGATATTTCGTTGTATATTGTTTTTTACAGTGTATTGAGATTTTTTTTTAAAAGAAACTTTAAAAAAATATATCTTTATTTTTCTTAATAAAAGTTGTGAATTTCATGTTGTTAATTCAAATTTCTGCACACAAGCCACAGTTTTTTACAAGAAAATAAGCCATATATCAAGGTTTCAAATAAAAACATCTTTAAAAAACCACATATAGTGGTAAACTTACACAGTGGATGGTTGTATAGTATGAAATTAACCCAATGTTCATAAATGGTATGAATAGCTTTCAGTGGCATAGTTGAACTCAAGATGTGAAAGGGTGTGCAATTTGTCAGTGTCAAAATGGACTATGAACTAACATGAGTAATGAAGCAAAACAGAATGTCTTGCTTACCTGATAATTCATTATCCACCAAGTAACTAGTGCGTGTGACATAACTGTTATTTCCAATTATTCAATGTTTCAGAATTTATTATTTTAGAAAAAAGATTGTAGTGATAAAGAATTATGTTTTCCCAAAATGGTTTCTCAGTAATCTTTGTAAAAAAAAAACAGAGGGAGAGACACCATTCTTGAAACCACAATGCTCATATAAAACTATCACCTTGGGGCAATTTATACGATTGATTGTCATAGACTCTGAGGTGATTAAAAAGTGAGTTGGTCAGAGGCAAACAACAACACTTGCACAGATTACTTAATTGACTGACAATAGCATAGGGTGATGTTGTGTTAAGAATCCTTTGTGGGTGAATCCATTTGGCTAATTTGCATAGGTAAATTACATGAAGTTGAACAATCCAATTTGTTTGAAGTTAGGTAAATCAAACAGATGCATGTTGAAGAAACAAAAGTTATTACTCTTTGCTGCCTTGCATGATAATGTTGAAGCAATTTTTATTAAAGATTATCGGCTAGTTTGTGATCAGCAGCATTGTTTCTTCGAAGTCGGATTTTACTCCTTATATTATTTCTTTGGTTGGAATAGTGTGGAAGTGTGATCCATTTTTAAAGGCAAAATGTTGAAACATGGCTGTGATTCAGGGAAGGATGAGCCATTGGCAAAGTGAGTAAAGCCCAGCCAAACTAAGTTTTAGAACTCCTGGTTGATGGAGTTTGATTTTGTGAAGTGCAGAAGCATGGGGGAGCGTTTTTGGTTTTTGCACATACTGCAAATACCATATAGACATCAGTCATTCTAGAGTGTATGACATCGATTGACATACTAACACCTCCCAGCATCTGGAAAATTGCACGAATGCAGAGCTGAATCCCAAAAGTAACTAACATGTTTCAACATTCTAACTAGTGTGGCCATTGCATGTTTGACACTCTCTCGCAGCAATGCAGATGCAGAAAGATCATTTTTATACTAAGAAAAATTCAGCAAGATCTTCAGGGAAGTTTGAACAACAGTATCATCCAATCTCTATTGAGTGCAAAGATGAACTCTAATGACACTTTCATCGCCTTAACCACCACCCCCACCCCCCACCCCCACTGAACTATTGAGAGCTGCAACGATTGCATCTAGTTATGACTGTATTCCACTGTCCATTGAATATTAAAGACAGAAACTTTGTGTATTTGTCTTTTTTAATGTTGTTGTGGTTGTGATTATATTAAGTGTGTGCACATGTGTGTGTGTGTGTGTGTGTGTGGTGATGATATCAGACAGTGCCATGTCTACCAACTATTTTCTGTTTGAAAGTGTACTAAATGCATCAAAGAAAATATATTTGATTTTTTTTAGTCTGATTTTAATTGCCAGTCATTTTCTATACGTTTAGTATGGGTAGATAACTTGTTTTAAATTTTATGACATCACTTTTTTTGGTCACCTCCACTGACCCCCCTTGCCTTGGGACCTCAAAACATTTTAAGTGGGTAAAAACTCCCCAACACTGTCTGGGAGGTTGGCAGGTATGAAATCATTGTATGCAAGAACAGTAATGCTCAGACTTAGTTCCAAAACTTATGACATAATGGTTGTAGAATTGTAAAAAAAAAACATATTTGTTACAAACATTTGATTGGTTATCTATTTCAATTTGTAGCTGGCAATACTGAATGCCAGTCTGGAGGAGGACAGATCTCTTGACTCAGAGTGTTCATTCTCATCTTCAGTGTCTGCTGGGACAGCCAGTCTAGACAGTCTGCAAGAAGAGGTAGGGTTGTTAATATACAGTAAAATAAGGAAAAGAGGTTTATGATAATATATCAAAATATATGGTCTCTGTGGTTTGCTTTCCGAACACACAGAAAATTCTTATTTTGTATTCTAGTATGTTATTTGAATATTACATAATTATTATGTAATCTTGAGAAGCAACTTCTCAAGTATTAAGTTTAAATCCTCTTCTACTAACTGTAAATAGCTCCAATCATAGGTGGTCATTATTTTATTCTTAAAATCTTAATTATCTGGAATAGGATCTGCATTAATTTGATAATTGTGTAAAGTATCTCACTGCCTTTGAGTGGATTTATTTGACAAGTGGGTAAAAGTACATCAAGGCCTTTGAGTGGATTTATTTGACATGTGGGTAAAAGTACATCAAGGCCTTTGAGTGGATTTATTTGACATGTGGGTAAAGTACATCAAGGCCTTTGGGTGGATTTATTTGACAAGTGGGTAAAAGTACATCAAGGCCTTTGAGTGGATTTATTTGACATGTGGGTAAAGTACATCAAAGCCTTTGAGTGGATTTATTTGACAAGTGGGTAAAGTACATCAAAGCCTTTGAGTGGATTTATTTGACATGTGGGTAAAGTACATCAAGGCCTTTGAGTGGATTTATTTGACAAGTGGGTAAAAGTACATCAAGGCCTTCAAGTGGATTTATTTGACATGTGGGTAAAGTACATCAAGGCCTTTGAGTGGATTTATTTGACATGTGGGTAAAATACATCAAGGTCTTTGAGTGGATTTATTTGACAAGTGGGTAAAGTACATCAAGGCCTTTGAGTGGATTTATTTGACATGTGGGTAAAAGTACATGAAGGCCTTTGAGTGGATTTATTTGACATGTGGGTAAAGTACTTGAAGGTCTTTGAGTGGATTTATTTGACACATGGGTAAAGTACATCAAGGCCTTTGAGTGGATTTATTTGACAAGTGGGTAAAGTACATCAAGGTCTTTGAGTGGATTTATTTGACATGTGGGTAAAGTACATCAAGACCTTTGAATGGATTTATTTGACAAGTGGGTAAAAGTACATCAAGGTCTTTGAGTGGATTTATTTGACAAGTGGGTAAAGTACATCAAGGCCTTTGAGTGGATTTATTAGACAAGTGGGTAAAGTACATCAAGGCCTTTGAGTTGATTTATTTGACATGTGGGTAAAGTACATCAAGGCCGTTGAGTGGATTTATTTGACATGTGGGTAAAGTACATCAAGGCCTTTGAGTGGATTTATTTGACAAGTGGGTAAAGTATATCAAGGCCTTTGAGTGGATTTATTTGACATGTGGGTAAAGTATATCAAGGCCTTTGAGTGGATTTATTTGACAAATGGGTATAGTACACCAAGGTCTTCAAGTTGATTTTTTTTATATGTGGGTAAAGTATATCAAGTCCTTTGAGTGGATTTATTGGACAAGTGGGTAAAGTACATCAAGGCCTTTGAGTGGATTTATTTGACATGTGGGTAAAGTACATCAAGACTTTTGAGTGGATTTATTTTACAAGTGTGTAAAGTACATCAAGGCCTTTGAGTTGATTTATTTGACAAGTGGATAGAGTACATCAAGGTCTTCTAGTGGATTTATTTGATATGTGGGTAAAGTATATCAAGGCCTTTGAGTGGATTTATTTGACAAGTTGGTAAAGTACATCAAGGCATTTGAGTGGATTTATTTGGCAAGTGAGTAAAATACATCAAGGCCTTTGAGTGGATTTATTTGACATGTGGGTAGATTACATCAAGGCCTTTGAGTGGATTTATTTGACAACTGGGTAAAAGTACATCAAGTCCTTTGAGTGGATTTATTTGACAAATGGGTATAGTACACCAAGGTCTTCAAGTTGATTTTTTTGATATGTGGGTAAAGTATATCAAGTTCTTTGAGTGGATTTATTGGACAAGTGGGTAAAGTACATCGAGGCCTTTGAGTGGATTTATTTGACATGTGGGTAAAGTACATCAAGGCCTTTGAGTGGATTTATTTGACAAGTGTGTAAAGTACATCAAGGCCTTTGAGTGGATTTATTTGACAAGTGGATATAGTACATCAAGGTCTTCTAGTGGATTTATTTGATATGTGGGTAAAGTATATCGAGGCCTTTGAGTGGATTTATTTGACAAGTGTGTAAAGTACATCAAGGCCTTTGAGTGGATTTATTTGGCAAGTGGGTAAAGTACATCAAGGCCTTTGTGTGGATTTATTTGACAAATGGGTAAAAGTACTTCAAGGTATTTGAGTGGATTTATTTGACATGTGGGTAAAGTACATCAAGGTCTTTGAGTGGATTTATTTGACATGTGGGTAAAGTATATCAAGACCTTTGAGTGGATTTATTAGACATGTGGGTAAAATATATCAAAGCCTTTGAGTGGATTTATTTGCTAGCTTCCAAAGCACATGTAAATTGAGTTTTTTTGTTGTTGTACTTTCATGGTGAGAAGTAGTGATAAGACAAATTTTTTATATTAACAAATATTCATTTTTTTTGCATCAGTTATCCCCTGAAGAGATACAGAAAGGATACAGAAAATTAATGAAGGAACATCTCAAACTTGAGAGATCTACAGCACTTTTACATACACATTTAGATTGTCGCACAGATCCATACAGATACAAAAAGGTAGGCATGAAGAAGTAAGCACTTTTTCATACACATTTAGGTTGTCGCACAGATCCATACAGATACAAAAAGGTAGGCATGAAGAAGTAAGCACTTTTACATACACATTTAGGTTGTCGCACAAATCCATACAGATACAAAAAGGTAGGCATGAAGAAGTAAGCACTTTTACATACACATTTAGATTGTCGCACAGATCCATACAGATACAAAAAGGTAGGCATGAAGAAGTAAGCACTTTTACATACACATTTAGGTTGTCGCACAGATCCATACAGATACAAAAAGGTAGGCATGAAGAAGTAAGCACTTTTACATACACATTTAGATTGTCGCACAAATCCATACAGATACAAAAAGGTAGGCATGAAGAAGTAAGCACTTTTACATACACATTTAGATTGTCGCACAAATCCATACAGATACAAATAGGTAGGCATGAAGAAGTAAGCACTTTTACATACACATTTAGATTGTCGCACAAATCCATACAGATACAAAAAGGTAGGCATGAAGAAGTAAGCACTTTTACATACACATTTAGATTGTCGCACAAATCCATACAGATACAAAAAGGTAAGCATGAAGAAGTAAGCACTTTTACATACACATTTAGGTTGTCGCACAAATCCATACAGATACAAATAGGTAGGCATGAAGAAGTAAGCACTTTTACATACACATTTAGATTGTCACACAGATCCATACAGATACAAAAAGGTAGGCATGAAGAAGTAAGCACTTTTACATACACATTTAGGTTGTCGCACAGATCCATACAGATACAAAAAGGTAGGCATGAAGAAGTAAGCACTTTTACATACACATTTAGGTTGTCGCACAGATCCATACAGATACAAAAAGGTAGGCATGAAGAAGTAAGCACTTTTACATACACATTTAGGTTGTTGCACAGATCCATACAGATACAAAAAGGTAGGCATGAAGAAGTAAGCACTTTTACATACACATTTAGATTGTCGCACAGATCCATACAGATACAAAAAGGTAGGCATGAAGAAGTATGCACTTTTACATATTCATTTAGATTGTCACACAGATCCATACAGAAACAAAAATGTAGGCATGAAGAAGTAAGCAGCAACTCTATAAAGCAAATAAAAAATTAAAATAAAAAAAAAAGTTTGAAGTTTTAGTTATCAAATCAAGCATAAGCATTTATATTTATTACCAGTAACATGTCCTGCCTGTTAGAGAGGGATGCACTTGATTGATAAGTAATATTAATTAAGTCAATTATTTATAAAATATCAGGTCACTGGAACATGTGCATTATGATACAGAATTATAACAAGACAAAAAAACATAAGTATCACACTCTACCCTTTTTTTTTCTCCAATATTTAAAAAAATTACAAAATATTTTGAATAACATTGGAAGTAAAAAAAGTGAAATATTTAGTTGGTCAACACTGTGATTTATGGTAAATATAACTTTTAATGTACTTAAGCATAACATTTTCATTGTTACAGTTATATAGTCGTTGTAGTTTGTAATTTTTTTATTTTTTTTCACAGATGAAGACAGATTTAGAAACAGAGTTGTTTGTTGCTCAATGTAGAATAGAGCAGCTGGAAAACCTATTGGAGAACAAAGAGGTGAGAGTTTTCTTGTTTTGTGAATCTGCTATCAAATATGGCCAAGTTTACGAAAAATATGTGAAGATTTCTTTGACTTCCTAAAAAAATGTACAGAGTTTATTCAGATTTGACAGTGAGCATACTATCATCAAGGCATGTAATATTTGTACAAAAGATGTCCATCTGTCATAAATACAGATGATGTTACCAAATTACAAAATACTGCAATCAGAATTTTCTAAGGGTTATTCCAGACTGAAATAAAGTGTGTGTGTGTGTGTGTGTGTGTGTGTGTGTGTGTGTTTAGAAAGCACTTTTTCAAAGACCATGCCACCCATCAATTTAAAACACTTAGAACAGTCTCAATTACCAACCAACACCCTTTTTAAATTAAATTAAATTATCATCATTGACCTAAATATCTGGACACTAAAAAATAATTACTTTTCTCTCTGTTTGGATAATTTATGTTCAAATCAAAAACATCAATTTTCCCTCATATTGTCTGGAAAATTAATCTCCTTATTGTCACGATATTGTATCAATGTTCCCAGCAAGTACAATGTCTAGATTAGTAAACAAGGTTGCATTATACTGTATTATCACTAATTTTCATGGGGTACCAATTTTTGTGGATTTCGTTGTTACCCTGAACCACGAATTTAAAGACACAATGAAAAATTAGCCACATATAATAAAGAAGAACACACCCTTTTTTATTTTTACTATGTTTCATTCCTAGATATCAACACTGCTATTTGATAAATCAATGTTATTTCTTTAATCTTGTTAAAAATATTAGCTTTTACACATCATTGTTTTTTTTCTCACCTTTTTAGTAAATGAATTATAAAGCATTTATATCGTTCCAATGCGCGCGTATCTATATGGTATCTGATAGCCATAGTTTCTGCTCACTGCCTTAAATCGATATGTTGTGAAATGAGTAAGGATAGAGAGAAAGAGAAAAAGCATAAGGTGTTCAAACACTGTTAATACTGAAAATGAAAGAAAAAATAAGAAATGATACTCTAAATGAAAATTAGACTTAATACTTATTCAAACAGATTAGTAGTCGAAAAATTAAAATCCTTGTGAAAGCACGTCTCATTTTATCCATGCTTGCTTAATCCCAATGGACAACATGACTAAAATACTAAAACTATTGCTTGAGGCACAATTACTACCAAAACACTGTATATGCACTAATTACGGCAGATTTATTGAAGCTCACACTTTGCTGATTTTTGGACAAACCCACTGAATCAACATCACGTCAATCAAGTTGGCTTGTACACACAAATGTGTGTCCGTGAAATAATCCTGAAATTGTTCAATTAAACAAGCCCAGTATTCTCAAAGTCAAGAATAATTAGGTCCAATCTTTCCCACATTTCGTGTGAGCTGCAATTATCCATTCAGCATAAATCGGCTTCATTGACAATGTTTTAAGTAAAGCCTATTCGTTGATGTTGGTTTGTACATGAGGTAGGCTCAAACGAAGGAGTGATTCCATTTTTTTTTAGTTAGCATCTTCGCTCTTTGATCGGCTCTGAACACGTCAAATGCTGATGCTGCTTGCTAACTGCATTGAGCAAGGGGCAGCTGGTCACATGTTTGGTTCACATGCGGAATGATAACATTATCCAAAACCGACAGTGATCTAAGTTGATTTTTACCACTCTTAAGCCTGTGTCGACAGAAAGTAATTGATCGAGCTACTTTATAGACAGTGTTTTAAGGAAGTGATCATACACATGTACTTTAATAACCAATTAGCTTAGTGTTGTTGGATGCATCAGCTCCCTTTTATGTTGAGTGTAAGTGATTTATTTTGACAGGTGCTTGATTGTGTTCATACAGGTGGTAGTATTGTTTTAACCATTAAAGTGACTTCTGTTTGTTGTAGGCAAAGTTTTGAGATGTTTGAAAATTTCCATAATGTGTAAAGGGATTATTATTTAGGGGTCCTCAGAGGCCAGAAAAATACCCCAATCCCAATGTAAATGGACCCCAGTCCCAATGCAAATGGATCCCAATCCCAATGTAAATGGACCCCAGTCCCAATGTAAATGGACTCCAGTCCCAATGTAAACTATTTCAAAATCAAGCAGAATTTCAAATGTCAGCAATTTTTTTCCTGAAAATTATTTCCTAATTGATCAAATGATTTCCCAAAATGATGGTCCTGGTTCTCATTACCAATCACTCAGGAAAAATCTCTGGGCTAATATATATTATATTTTCATTAGGATAAAATTTTAAAGAATTTAACAAGACAATAAAATTGGAGAATATTTATTTACATGAAAAGAAAAGAAAAATAATATGCATGTTGCCATTGAGTGATTTTGAACCTTTTGTATGGCAAAAATGCTTCGTTTATAGTATTTAATTAATATTTGATTCAGATGCACAATATTATCTCCTAAAGGTTTAAGTGAAACTTATTTTGACAAAATTTTATATGAAATGAATATTGCATGTCTGTTTTCAGGGCTGTGACTACAGCTGGGTTTTAGAAAAGGACCATCTGACTGCCGAGAAACAGTCTCTTCTGGAAAAGGTAGATCAGTATACTTGCTATGCTCAGCAATTATAATTATTATTCTTCCTTGCCTGTTTGAAGAAAAGTATATAGTATTGGCATTTCTGTCCATCCATCCATCCATCCATCATACTTTCATTTCTGCTTCATAATGTAAAGCCATTTGAAATTAAGGAATTAAACTTGGTATACTTATACATCATCATTAGAAGGTGTGCTACCACATTGGGGGTCATATCTTTAATGCCAAGGTAACAGCCAAGGTCACAGCTTGATACTTTCAGTTTTCTACCACCGTTTCCCTTCCTCTCTATAACTTTAAAGCTATTTGAGATTAAGGGGTGAAACTTGGTATGCTTATATATTGTCACTAGAAAGTGTGTCATGTACCAAATTGGGGGTCTGATCTTCAAGAACAAGGTCACAGCTCAATATTTTATATTTTATCACACTTTTCCATTTACTCCATAACTTCAAAACCATTTTAGATTAAGGGATACTTATACATTATCACTAGAAGGTATGTTATGTACCACATTGGGAGTGCTATCTTGAAGGACAAAGTTATGGCTTAATATTTTATCTTTTCCATCACACTTTTCCTTCTGCTATATAATTTAAAAGCCATTTGAGATGGAGGGATAAAACTTGCTGTACTTGTACTAGAAGGTGTCGCACATACCACATTGGGGGTTCTATCTTCAGGGTCAAGGTCATGGCTCAGTGTTTTCATTTTTCCATCACACTTTCCATTTTGCTTCATAACCTTCAAGCTGGTCGAGATTAAGGGATGAAACATGGTGTTTTTATACATCATCATTAGAAAGTGTGTTGTGTACCACATTGGGAGTGCTATCTCTATGGTAATGATCATGGCTCACTATTATACATTTTACATCACCCTATCCCTTCTGCTCTTTTACTTTAAAGCCATTAGAGATTAAGGGATGAAACTTAGTATTCGTATACCATGATTTGAAGGTGCGTCACATGCCTTGTTGGTGGAGCTATTTTCAAGGTCAGTATTTTAAATTTCTTGTCTTTCCCTTCAGAATTGACAATTTTATATCTTTTTGAGTTTAAAGGATGATAATTTCACCATGCTTGATGGGGGATAAAAATTCACTGAATTTGCTTGTTTTTTAATGCCATATGGAAGGTGCATATAGTATTATCATTGTCAGTCTGCCTATCACTCACATCTTTCTCACATTTTGCATTTAGATGCCTTTTCAGGCATTGTTGGCCAAGAGTCGTGAAACTTTGTATGTGGATGTGTCTTGTTGAGTGCAACACTAATCTACGAAAATTAGATCATTGTGACCTGTATTTCACATCTTTGTAACTTTGATTAAGATGTATGTTTTAATCAGTTTGTCTGGCATTGTAGGTTGCAGAGTCCTGCAATAGCATATGTATGGATGTGTTGTATCCTTAAAAAATGTGTTCATAATAACCTACATTTCATGCCTAAATGACTTTGATTCGGTTTTACATGTTGGTCAGTTTCTGGGGTTTTGATGGCTATAGAGTCATGCAACTTTGTGTGTGGATAGGTCCTAGTAAGTACACCACCACCCTGCCAAAAGCAGGTCACCAGGGCAGGTTTTTCATGTTCCATGGTTTTGCGTAATTACAAGTATAAATATTGTATTTTTTGTACTGATAGAGAAAAGAATTACAATACAGTGAAAACTGTGTAATCTGGTAATGGTGGGAGAGAAAACAATGTAAAGCAGATTTGGCAGTTTGCCTGGATACTCTGTCAAATCAGTTGTAAGGACTAAGATGGATTAGATCTTCTAGACATATCGGTGAGAATCTGGAATTATTTTTGGTTGGATTGTAAAGTTTCATTGTGTGGGCCTTTCTGAAAATATACTTACTGCCCCTTAATTCCTATAGGTGGCATGTAGGTCTACTGTTTCAGGGTAATGAGCATCCAGCATGGCAGATAGTGATAAAGAAAACAGTCGCTTCCTGTCATATCATGAGTTAAGTACTCTTATGGTGACAGTAGAGATATTGCTACATTTCCTTACTAATAAATAATGATAATAAAAAAATAACACTATAAAATGAAAAACATAAATTCTAAATTTATATCTATAAGTTTCTCTGTGAAATGTATCAGGCACTAGATTTAAAGCCGTATCTTGATGAAATTTTACAACAAATGTTGGTGACTTACATATGTAGCAATTTGTATGAATGGCAAATAATATGTGGTTGGACAGGAAAAACATTGTTTATTGTGGAGAGAGAGAGAGAGAAGAGAGAGAGAGAGCAAATTAATCTAATTATTGCCATTAATGATCATATGTACAAGAAAAGAGAGAGCCAATTAATCTAATTATAACTATATATATTAAGGCTTTATGTTTTTTTTCAGAATTATTTTAACTTATATTGCCATTAATGATCATATGTACGAGAATAGAGACAAATAGGAGAATTACAAAATATGTGAATGCACTAAAAAATGAAAATAAACAGTTGTTAGTTGAATAAGGATTTAGCATTTTCATTAGACAGATCAATAAAGCAATTATATTAGCTTGTTGCCCCCTGGCTGTACACATTGAACTTTGAACATACTTGACAAGCCACTAAACTCTCCTAATAAGAGGGACTGAGACAATAAACAAGCCTTCATTTTATTTAATCTGCATCATCATATGTTTTATTTATTCTGCCACATCTGGTGTTTATTTTTTTCCTTGTGTCTCTAATGTATACATTGCGATATAAAATAGTGAAAAGACATCAGAAGTGTGGATATGATCTCAATAGAATTAGATCATTGATAGTATTGTCAAGTATAAACCACATAGATGTAATTCACAGAAGTGTTGGTTACTACTACTACTACTTTATATCTAAGATATAAACTCGCCAGAAAATTGCTTAGAATGACCATCGGTTTGCTAGACGAATGTTTCATGTAATCTTAAAGAACAAGTTATAGATCAGTATTTTGAAACTGTGTTTAAAAAAAAAAGTAAACAAAATAAATTAAACTTTACATTTTCTGGAATTGTTTTTGACAGTCATACATTTCAGTGATATCAGAAAGAAGCCTGTAACTATCCTATTCATTGAAACTTTACAGAAATATTTGTTTCATAATCAATAAAAGCCATTTTCGTTCTGCTGAAAATTTCTCTATTGAAAGGACTCAACTCACAATTATTACAAAAATAGTCACTGGCTATTTTTAGAGTATTTTTAAGGTACGATTTTTGGGGATTTGGACACACTTGAAAGTTCAATACTAGGAATCATATTTAGAGAACATATGTCGAGAAGAGGTTGCCCTAATTTGATTCAAAATCTGTAAACTTATAGATATTTTATACTCTCAATTTTGATATGTTTATATTGAGACAGTTTATTAGAATTTTGTAATTTATTGTTCCAGTCTGATAGAAAAGTATCTGTCACCTTTATTAAAAAATTGGAATATACTTTGAGCAATTGACAGAATTGGGAAACAACAGTATCGCTGATTTGATGGCAAATAGCTTAGGATTAAACATCAATAGATCACAATGTTTATAATCAGTTTAGTGTGCTGCAGTCAGTACTGTCAGAAGTCTCTTGTCCTGCGCATGCGTCTTGACTTTGAAGAACTCTCAATAAGCGGAGATATGATACCCTTTTGGAAAGGCTTATAGATGAAGTACATTTGTGTTTTCCTTTTTTTTGTCGGTTGCAAAACCTTGTATTTAAGTTTAAAATAAAGCAATTCCAAAGTGGATACGTAAAACCTGCTTGATGTAATATTCCAAAGTCAGATACATTTGTTAGAGAAAATGGTCATTTACTATGATTAACACTACTACTAACAATTTCTTGATATAAGAATCATCTGCTTCAGATCATGTGGTTCATTTATGCTCAACTTCAATGTTATGAAAACTTTCTTGCTTTAAGACCATTTGTATTATTACAGTTAGGAATTTTTTGGGACTACAATGACTGCCACATCAGTAACAGAAAAAAAATATATATATTCCAGTGTAACCATGCAAGATATAGATTTAAAATTTTGAGGAAAGTCCATAAATGTACACAAGCACAATTCGTTTGAATACCATAAATGGAATAAGTTACAAATGAATAAATATAGTGATTTTATCATTTATAATTATATTAAATTTGCATTAGATGCAGTTTAATAGATTTGTAGTAGCTTTATAAATCATAATGAAACTTTCAAACTCTGTCCGAATACTTGTCAAAACTTGTGTTTTAGTAGTAGCTTAAAACAAGATACAAAAAGGATAGAATGCATTTGTAAAATTGACAGCTTTCATCATGAACAAATTAATTCATTAAAAGAAAGATATGTCTGTCATACTTTCCAAAATGTATCTCAGAAAAATAAGTCTAAAATATATTTGAACAAAAATGAGTAAGTAAAAAACAAAATTGGAGAAATGACATTTTGACATTTGACAGATTAAAGGGAGATAAATCCTCTAGGCTTATTCTGGCCATACGTTTGGTATGGATCAATCAAGTCCCAAGAGGATATTTGTTGTTGTTGACAAGAAATTTAGTGATATATTGGATGCAGAGTGTCATTTCATTACTTGCACTATTTGTTTTTCACTCTATTCTTGGTTTACTTTAGGATAATTGTCCCAGCATTTTGGACAACAGTGTAGTCTATAAATAGATTATCAAGTCTGCAGTCTGAACTAGTATCCAATTACCTCTCAAAACACTTTAAACCTTTCATAGGAAACCCCAACTTGAATAAAAGATGGTCTTTATCTCCCTGAAAGTTTTGGTAATGATAATTTTTGTTTTTGGTGTGAAAAGTTAAATGTATCATATATTAATAAAGTGTAAAATTCATATTATCTACCCATTTAAAAGTATTTCTTATATACTGTAATAACTTTCTGAACTTTCAGTAAAGATTTGCATGTTTCTTTTTTCTTCTTTTTTAGAACTACTTTTAGTTTTATATTTAAATGCTGCCAAATATTGATAAATATTGTTGTTTTATGGATTAATGTAAGGATTAATGTACGGATTAATGTATGGGTTAATGTATGGATTAATGTATATATTAATGTATGGGTTAATGTTTTACATTTAAAAAATGAATTTTTAATTTAAAAACTTCCATTCACAGGTACAGAATCTTGAGAGGAAACTGGAGGAGTCTCAGGAACAGATAGAGACAATGGAGTTCCAATTACTTGAGATGGATCATTTCAAGGTAAGTGTTTGTCTGTCTGTCTATATGTTCATCTCACTATCAGTCATTTTATTTCTGTTTGCTTGATGTGTCCTTTAAGAAAGAATCTCAGCAAAAGTTTGAGATATATATTTATCAGGAAAAGTTTGAGATATATATTTATCAGGTATCTGAAAATGGATTATGACCTTAACATGGTAAGTATTTGTGTCTATGTATATGTCTGTTTGTCACTCTATCAATTTATTAAAGCTAGGCTCTGTTCAACAAAGCACAGTTGTAAATTTCATTAATTTTAAATGTGTTTGACAGCAATGTTAATGGTAATCTGTCATTTTGTTCTTTATATATTTCTGCATGTCTAAAAAATGTACAAGAATTACTTTTAAATGGGCATGGATGGTGAGATATAGTAGTGGGCATGGATGGTGAGATACAGTAGTCACTTTTCTGGTGGAAACATCAACAGTATTGAAGTTTTGCCTTAAATTTCAAAAAGTCAAATATGCTTTACATCAGTTGCAGCATTCAAGCTAAACTTTGAGATAATATCACTAAAGGTCGCGAGTTTATGCTTTGAGTTCCTGTCTTGCCTGTCTCATCTACTTAAGCAGAAAACTTGTTGCATCAAGGTGAACAGTGTTAGCATTTTGCATTAAAGTTGTTAAAAATCACATATCTTCTACAACAGTGGCTGTGTTTAAGAAAACTCTAGATCTAAAGTTTATATGTTTATATGCTAGGAGTTTCTTATACGTTGATATGCAAGGAATATCTTATACAGTAATATGCAAGGAGTTTATTTCTTGCATGTTTTGCCTGCATAAGCAGAGAGCTTGGATCATCATTTTGAACAATGTTAAAGTTTTGTATACCTGCCCTGGACTAAAAAAGTGTTTTGAGGAAAGGGGGTCAGTGCGTGTGACACAAAAAAGCAACTTCATCCAATTGAGAATAAGTTATCTTTTCATATAAACCCATAGAAAATTACTGGAAATTCAAATTTGATCAAAAAGAAAATAACATATCTGTTTTCTTTGAAGCATTTAATACACTTGCAAACCAAAAATAGTTGGTAGACTTAGGATTTTCCAGTATCATCACCACATACATGTACGCACGTGCCCACACTCAAATAAACACAACCACACAGATGTTAAATAAAAAAAAAATATATCAAGATTCTGTCGGTTGATCTTTGCACTCATTAGAGACTGGATGGTACTGTTGTTCAGATTTCCCCAAAGATCTTGTTGAATTTTTCTCAGAGTAGAAAATGATCTTTCTGCATCTGTATTACTGTGAGGGAGTATCAAACATGCTGAGTGATGTTGCTATGTTGATGGATGTCATACAATCTGGAATGACTAATATCAATATTGTGTATGTGGTGTGTGCGAAAAATAAAATGCTTGCCCTTGTAGTTCGAGTTTCTTCTGACCCTTCCCATCCCATTGTCAGAGGAAACTCAGATTAATCCTTCCCTAATCACAGCTGTGTTTTGACATTTTGACATAAAAAATGAATCACATGTGAACACTGTTCAAACTATGAGAATAATGGTGTTTTGCATTTTAAATATAGAGTAAAAATCCAACTTCAAAGAAACGTTGCCGCTGATCATGAACGTGCCAATAATCTTTAATAAAGGTGGTTTAAACATTCTCATTCAAGGAAGTGATGTGGTGATGTGTAATAACTTTTGTTCTTCAATAGGCATCTCTATGATTTACCTAACTTAAAATGAATTGGGTTGTTCCACTTAGTGTACTTTACCTATGCAAATTAGCCTAGTGGGCTCTCCCACAGCAGTGTTCGAAAGGACTTGACAGGGCATCACCCTAGCTATTCTCAGTCAGTTAAGTAATTTGTGAAATGGTGGTTGCTTATCTCTGACTGTCTTACCTTTTAATTGCCTCTATGATAATCAGCTGTATAAACTAAACTGTTTACTATTTATAGACTACATGCTACGGACATGTATAGCGGTGGTCAAAAAATGTATCTCCCTATATTTTTCTTTTTTTTTCTCACCAAGATTACTGAAAATCATGTTTTTCAAAACATGACCATGTTGGGGGGTTTGGGACTTTAAAATTGTGTTTTTCATGCGATACCTCGTGTTATGGCAGGTATGGTTTTGTGTTACAATTTTGAAAGTCACATACATGTATCTTCAACATCATTTGCTGTATGCAATTGAAAGTTGCATTTCTTCAACATCATTTGCTGTATTCAATTGAAACTTTAGGATAAAGTTACTGTAGGTGTAAAGTTTGTACGTCGAAATGCAGGCAGTTCCAATCTTGCCGGTTGTGCCTACTTAACCATCATGTGAAAGCTTACGAAAGTCCAATACAGGGATTATACTGACAAGCATATGGATGCATGTGAGACAGTAGCTAGGTTCTGCAAAACACTTGTTTTTTTTATATATACATGATTCTGTCTTAATTAATGTGTATGTCATATACTGAAATGTTATTTACTTGAATGTTGAGTAGAATTTTACAGTATATAAGTATTTTCTGCATTAATGTGAAATGGTTCAACTTTTCTGTAAGTGTTTGACATTGCAATATATATACTGACATCCAGAACCACAGACACAAGATGTATTGAAATGGATCAGCTCTGACAATTATACAAGTACCTTATGTGAATGTCTTGAACTTTTAATTCACAAATATTCAGTTACCTTCATTTAAATGCAATCTCTACAGCAATTGGTAACATTACTTCTCTATCTACAGCAATGGGTAACATTACTTCTCTATCTACATCAATGGGTAACATTATTTCTCTATCTACATCAATGGGTAACATTATTTCTCTATTTACAGCAATGGGTAACATTCTTCTCTATCTACAGCAATGGGTAACATTACTTCTCTATCTACTGCAATGGGTAACATTCTTCTCTATCTATAGCAATGGGTAACATTACTTCTGTATCTACAGCAATGGGTAACATTCTTCTGTATCTACAGCAATGGGTAACATTCTTCTTTATCTACAGCAATGGGTAACATTCTTCTCTATCTACAGCAATGGGTAACATTACTTCTCTATCTACAGCAATGGGTAACATTCTTCTCTATCTACAGCAATGGGTAACATTCTTCTTTATCTACAGCAATGGGTAACATTCTTCTTTATCTACAGCAATGGGTAACTTTCTTCTCTATCTACAGCAATGGGTAACATTACTTCTCTATCTACAGCAATGGGTAACATTACTTCTCTATCTACAGCAATGGGTAACATTCTTCTTTATCTACAGCAATGGGTAACATTCTTCTCTATCTACAGCAATGGGTAACATTACTTCTCTATCTACAGCAATGGGTAACATTCTTCTCTATCTACAGCAATGGGTAACATTACTTCTCTATCTACAGCAATGGGTAACATTCTTCTCTATCTACAGCAATGGGTAACATTCTTCTTTATCTACAGCAATGGGTAACATTCTTCTCTATCTACAGCAATGGGTAACATTACTTCTCTATTTACAGCAATGGGTAACATTCTTCTCTATCTACAGCAATGGGTAACATTACTTCTCTATCTGCTGCAATGGGTAACATTATTCTCTATCTATAGCAATGGGTAACATTACTTCTCTATCTACTGCAATGGGTAACATTACTTCTGTATCTACAGCAATGGGTAACATTACTTCTCTATCTACAGCAATGGGTAACATTCTTCTCTATCTATAGCAATGGATAACATTACTTCTCTATCCATAGCAATGGATAACATTACTTCTCTATCTATAGCAGTGGGTAATATTACTTCTCTATCTATAGCAATGGGTAACATTCTTCTTTATCTACAGCAATGGGTAACATTCTTCTCTATCTACAGCAATGGGTAACATTCTTCTTTATCTACAGCAATGGGTAACATTCTTCTCTATCTACTGCAATGGGTAACATTCTTCTCTATCTATAGCAATGGGTAACATTACTTCTCTATCTACTGCAATGGGTAACATTACTTCTGTATCTACAGCAATGGGTAACATTACTTCTCTATCTACATCAATGGGTAACATTCTTCTCTATCTATAGCAATGGGTAACATTCTTCTCTATCTATAGCAATGGGTAACATTCTTCTCTATCTGTAGCAATGGGTAACATTCTTCTCTATCTATAGCAATGGGTAACATTCTTCTCTATCTACAGCAATGGGTAACATTCTTCTCTATTTACAGCAATGGGTAACATTCTTCTCTATTTACAGCAATGGGTAACATTCTTCTCTATTTACAGCAATGGGTAACATTCTTCTCTATCTACAGCAATGGGTAACATTCTTCTCTATTTACAGCAATGGGTAACATTCTTCTCTATTTACAGCAATGGGTAACATTATTTCTCTATTTACAGCAATGGGTAACATTCTTCTCTATCTGTAGCAATGGGTAACATTCTTCTCTATCTATAGCAATGGATAACATTCTTCTCTATCTACAGCAATGGGTAACATTATTTCTCTATTTACAGCAATGGTTAACATTCTTCTCTATCTATAGCAATGGGTAACATTCTTCTCTATCTACTGCAATGGGTAACATTACTTCTCTATCTACAGCAATGGGTAACATTATTTCTCTATTTACAGCAATGGGTAACATTCTTTTCTATCTACAGCAATGGGTAACATTCTTCTCTATCTACTGCAATGGGTAACATTATTTCTCTGTCTACAGCAATGGGTAACATTACTTCTCTATCTACAGCAATGGGTAACATTCTATAAATGCTATACCCTGGAGGCACTGTCATATGAGTATGGGTATATGCCTTGATAAGGTTCCCAACCTTTTTTCAATCTTGCCTGTCCAACAAAAGACCCTCTTTTCTCTAGATTGCCTATCTAAAGAGACCCCAAATTTTCAGCCTGAACTGCTCTATTAGCCCCTCTGGTCAAGAATGCACTGGTTGACTCAGATCCTGGCTCCAAATATACACAAGTCTAGTTTTCTGTGCATGCAGTTCCATAAGGTTTTAATTTTGGGGTTTGGTCAGTGCCAAATAACCTGTCCTTTTATGATTGGTGAGCTCCAAAAGACGCCCTGTTTCACATATCTGTCCATATAGTGGGGTAGTACATCCCCACCCCTTGGACAGTGTCACACAAAAAATTTAGTTATGCACATATTACTAGCTGATAAACATTCAGTATCAGACCTGGGGTCAATTACTTTAAAATGTAATCAATTAAATTAGTTATTTTTTAAATGTTAATTATAGTTACTTTTCAGCAGTGTAATTGATTAAATTTCAGCAATTTGTAGAGTGTAATCAATGACTTTTTGATTAGTTTTTGATCACAGTGTTGCTTCTTAGGCATGGGAATGCAGGATTTCCAAATCTGTCATAACCTTAAACCATTAGTCGAGCCAAACAATCACATATAGTTCAAATTTTGTGCATTTTCCTTGATCTGATACATAAAGTGAGTCATATGTATTGGGGTTTTTGCATACATGTCGCTCAAAAACCAACTCTCGTCAGAAATGTGATTTATAATAAGTAGAGTTGATTGGTTGGAATAGGCAGGGTTTCAATAATCCACCAATCTGATTGGATCAGGCAGACAAAGCCCAGTTACATTGTAAACTGATGGTTGAACCTGTAGTCTGCAAGCAGAATAATGTTGAAGAATTTAAAGTCAATTTTCAGAAGACATCATGAAGAACAATTCTGTTCAGGATGGATGCTATTGCTTGCCAAATCAGGCATCTGGATTTGAGACTAGCGAAGAAGGTTGTGATTCTTTAGCAGCTGAGACTGTGCCACTATTGAAAAAAGGGAAATATGATCACATGTTTCAGGCGAAGTTGGATTGAGAAATGGACATTCCATAAGAAGAATAATGCATTCACAACAGGATGTACAAATAACCAAACTAGTACTGTTTAATACTTCTCTTCACCCCATTTTGAAAATCCTAGAAGCAACATTGGATCATATTTCCTCTTGAAAATCAGAAATATGTTAAAGTCTGTGTATTACACATTGCAGAAGTAATACTTCCATCTTTTAAAGTATAATCAGATATAAAGATACTCCCTATGGCACTTTTTTCTTTTTTTTTTCTTCTGTTTCCATATATATATATAAAGTGAAAGCCCTCAAAACTGAAAACCCCTTGGATGAAATTTAATTTTCGGTTTTGAGAGGTTTTCGGTTTACTGAGGGTTTAGCAGATTGTGAAAAAGTATGTCTTTTTATAAGCGCTTATGTGACTTGAGAGAGAGAGAATGTAATTATGAGAGAACATCTGTGTATGTGTGTGTAAGAGTGCACAGATTAAGATAGCTGTTTTTTTTTAAAATCATTTAATGAAAACACAGTTGAACAATGTACATTGCTTAATTTTAGGACACATAATTTGTGTAATTGATTTTGTGTTTGGTTTAGTAATTTACAGCACAGCAACACAAATAGGTTATTTAGTGCTGAGGCAATTGGAGTTAAGTGCCTTGCTCAAGGACACTCCATGGTAGCTGACCAGGCTGATGTAATGGTAGGATTCGAATCCACACACTTTTGGTCTTGAGTCCAGCACACCAACCACTCATTCACCATGGCTTCTGGATTTGGGGTTATGGTTAGGGGAATATATAAATTAAATATGGGGGGTTTTGCCAGGAGAGCCATGGAATTAGCTATAGTTTATTCTACATTCACCATGGCTCCTGGATTTGGGGTTATGATCCATGGGTCACTGTACAGGGTTAGGGGAATACAGTCAAACCTGTCCAAACAGTCACCTGTGTTCAGCAGTCACCTGGTCACAACAGTCATTCTAATTTCCCCCCAGCAAATTTCCTATATAAACACCCTATATTTAATGGTCACCTGCTTGCAGCGGTCAGCAGCCAGGTGTTTCCTAACCAAACAATGGTTTCACCCTGCCTTAAGCGGTTACTGGAGCATATCAGCAGTGACCACTCCAAGTATGCAAATTAAATACTTCTTTTGTTTGATGAGCAAGGCATTGTTGAGATAAAGGTATATCATGTGAATCGATGTTTAAGCATTTCATATCTTGATTGTACTTACCGTACTCCTGTCACACTGTCAGTCAAACTCAAAGGTGTCAAAATGTCGGCATCGAAAGCAAGGCAGTTTTTGTCCTTTCATGAGACAATCGAAGCAATTCATTTGCTGGATAGTGGAAAAAGTAGTTGTGAAATTGCTGCAGAAATGGGAGTCGGGTGAACTCAGATTCAAGGGATTATTAAGTGTAAGCAAGATATTATGGCAGATTTTGAGAACAATGTTAAATTGGAGTGTAAGAGATTATGTACAATCACACCAAATTGTTTTTCCCTATTAATAGGATGAATCCTTTAATTGTTATTTTAAGATTTTGAATTAAAGCTATCTCCGATGAAAAAAAAATCTCCAAGTAGAGATACATGTACACTGCACTTTTGATATCCCTGATGGTTTATATGCTACTAAAAATAGCTGCATGAAGCTTCTTTTCATTCCCTAATCATCAAATGTCTCTCACAAAAGCTGACTGTCGTTTGATCTCGGTGAGTTTGAGCAACTGCTTAATCCATCAGTTGTTTGAAGTGTGAACACTTGTTTTCACACCTAATTATACCAGCTGGCCTAACAAAAAGTCAGTCCTGTGTTTGACAGTCACAGGTAAGCTGTCAATTAGTAATTTTATTTAGATGCCATTTATACTGATAATGAGATTAAAGTGTTTCATGTGTATGTGTGTGTGTGTGTGTGTGTGAGAGAGAGAGAGAGAGAGAGAGAGAGAGAGAGAGAGAGAGAGAGAGAGAGAGAGAGAGAGAGAGAGAGAGTTGTATAAATGAGTGCATATACACAGTTGTATTGAGTTTTATTGATTTGATGGGGGTGTATTTAAATTATCTTGATCACATACCACTACTACTAATAATAATGCTAATGCTATTCGGTGCATAGTACATGTATTTGTCATGAACCAAGTGTGAGAGCTGAACCTGCCTTCAGAGGTCACATGTCTACAAAGGCCATTTGGCCTTTTCCCATGTGTAGCCACTGTTGACAGGTTTGACTGTATATAATTAAATGTGTGCGTGTGTGTGTGTGTGTGGGGGGGGGGTTGTCAGGGAGAGCCATGGAATTAGCTCTAGTTTATTCCACAACAAATAAGAGGGACAATAATTTCATTTTAGTTCATTCTTTATTTTATGGATACTTGGACTCTATTCTCATATTGCTTCCATGGACTCTATTTCAGTATTGTTTCCATGGACTCTTTTCAAGCATTGTTTCCATGGAATCTATTCCAGTACTGTTTCCATGGACTCTATTCCAATATTGTTTCCATGGACTCTATTCCAGTATTGTTTCTATGGACTATTCCAGTATTGTTTCCATGGACTCTATTCCAGTATTGTTTTCATATTTACACTATGTACACTAGCAGTAAATGATTGGTAGATATATATGCATGTATTTGGTGTCCAAGACATTGTTAAAATGGAGACAGGGAAAAAATATAAACAATTAAGGAACAAAACAATGATCAGGGATTACATGAAAAAGGCCTCTGATTGCTCTTTCATGTACGATCATATTTGTAACAGTGTACTAAAAATGTAAATTGTCCTGGAATTCTGAAATAGTGATTTTGGTTTTGTTCTTAAGGATAATGAAAGTGGTATTTACCTTGGAACCTGGAAAGGTACAACAGAGGTGAAAATCAGCATTCATGATTATTTCATGAGTTTAATGCCCTTATTTAAATCTTTCTGCTTAATCTAACTTTGGTCACAATGATTTCTATTTGTCATTACCGGTAGAGGAGTTTTGGTTTACTGGAAAAAAAATGATGATATTAAAGAAGAAGGAAATATTTGGGACAAAAAGAAAGTTGATCTCCAGTGGATTCTGTGTACCTAGAGTTCGGTTATGAGGGGTTTCACTGTGTGTGTGTGTATGTATGTATATATATATATATACTGTATATATATATATATATATATATATATATATATATATATATATATATATATATATATATATCACTCAAATGCTCTTAAATTCATACATATAACATTTTAAAAAGCACTGGTCAAATTCTGTTTTCATTGAAATATAATCAAGTAGTTATCAGAAAATTATTTAGTTTGCATAATGTTTTTGACTAATTAAATTATAATTACTAGTATATAAAAACAAATTATTGCAAATTACTTGTAATTACATAAATATTAGTAATCAATTACAGATGATTGCAATTACTGGTTATGATTGCCACACTCTCAAAACTGTTATACTGATCAAAGATACATAAATACTGCCACCCCACCCCCACCCCACTTTAGTAAGAACCATTGAGGACCAAATTACGTTTTAGCTGAGTTCATATTTTGGCACATTTTTTAAGTGCCTTATCTGTAAGGTCTGTGAGAATCAGAGATTTATCTACTGTGTTTTATCCAGTTTCTTGTGTGACTTCATATTTTGCTAATATATATGGCTTTTCCGATAAAAAATAACCAGATGATCAGATGAGCTTTAAAAGATAGGATGGAAAAACTCAGTCTAAAGCAAAATCACACAGGCCATGTATGCATTCAATACCGACTATTTCAGTAATGGGTGTCATTTTTTAGAATTTGATTACACATACCTTTAAATGTAAATTATTCACTTTATTTGGGTCCTCATACATCCATATTCCTTTGGATGGTCATTATTTACATGACCTGAGAAACACATACATGTAAATAATTAAACGAGGTCAACCTAAAGGTGTGATCCAGTACAAACCGGATTGAATGTCGCACACTGTGATGTCACAATAAAAGAGGTACGCATGTTGAAAAAAAAAATTGTACTACCCTATATTGTGACGATTAGACCCAAAGTGCTCTTTTCTTGACCCAGTTTAGTACCTGGCCACCATTGTAAAATTCCATAGCGATCAATAATTTTCATCTGGAAGTTTCTTGATAACAGTTAAGGTGCAGAGCATTCAATAAGCAGGATTGAATAGAGTTTGGTTAAAGTATATTATTATTAAATTTTAGAACAACAATTAATTTTTAATATAAGATGAGTACATGTGCCTACATGATCACATTGACATACTCTTTAATTGTCTAGCTTTAGAATAACTTTTGATTTATTTAGATTAGGGGTATTCAACTGCATGATATTTTACTTGGATTAGCTTTCAGGTGGATGTTGACAGAACAACATACAAATCAGAAATCCTTTTGCCCCCTCCTCTCCCTTGAAAAAAATGTATAACTTTCGAAAGAACAAATATAAAAATGCATCATCATTCAAAAGAAATAGATTTTCACCAGTCATGATTCTGTTAAAATACTGTTGAATGGAAAACAAATTCAGGTATGTGTTGCTTTTCTTTATAAAGAAAAACCTGTAGCTAGAGAATAGAAATGATAGGTAGCTTTTTCATATGCTTTTGAGTGATAACACTGCTTGTTATTTTTATAATGGGAATTTAAAATCTCAATCACCTTCAGTATTTGATGAAAGGAGATTACTTGCCATGTTAAACATGACCCAGATTTCTTAGTTATGTTTTCTTTGATCTTTCAAGAACCATTCAATCTTATCTTACCCCAAACAAATTTTCACACAGACAAAATAATCAAAGATACACGTTCAATTTTTTTTGTATTGTTACGTATCATTTCAACCTGCAATGTTAGTTGTATTTTTGTCTGAACTATGTTGATTTTGTATGTTGACATTGCTTACTTAGTTTTCTTGTGTATCTGTGTAATTGTCATATTTCACAATAACACTCAATACTTGTATTAAATTGTCTCACTTTGTATGCATTTTAAATTCTGTATTTTCATTTGGAACACAATTTTTAAAAACAAATCTATGATATCATTAATTGTTGAACACTGCTAAATGATTATGATATAACATTTGTCATATGGAACAAATAAGATCAATTTTAATTTGATAAATAATTTGATATATAAATAAGCTACGAGTTCATTAATGATTTGAGGCACTTACCATAAATAAAAGAATGGAAAAAATATTTTGCTTTGAAGAAAAAAAACATCTTTAAACTTGGCAAAAATTGATTCTTTTCTTTTCATCATTATATTATTTTGAAGGCACACAAGTAACTATCATGACAAAAACTATAAAACCAACAAAAATAAATAAATTAAAATAAATAAAATAAAATAAATAAATAAAAAAATAAAATAAATAAATAATACTGCAGTTAAAAGGGCATATTGTTATCAGAGAGCCTGACTTGGTTTTTAAAGTCCTTTGTTGAGCCAACTGATAATAAAGGAAAAAATGTATAATATTACAACGAAAGTAAGTGCTACAATTTGCCATTATAATATAGCTCTCCCGTCAAATTTCATGAGGTTAGCATGATCCTAGATCAAAGTTATTACCATTACATGGTAGGCTGTGAAAAAAAAAGAGACAACCAGTATATTGCATAAGTAATAAATGTCTACAGATGGGAAAGGTTAGGGTCAAAGGATAGAATTAGAACATAGCAATTCCACTTCATTTGATTAACATTTCCTGGTAAAAGAAATCGCTCACTGAAGCATCACTCTTACCAGATTTGTTTCTGACCTGAACTTTTTTTTAGGTACCAGTGATAAAATATTAACACTTGAGATTTGATTGGATGTGGCGATGATAGAGTGAGATTTGATTGGATGTGGCGATGATAGAGCAGATTGTAATCTATGTTGCAAAGTATTTATCAAGGTGTACTGGAATACAAAGTATTTATCAAGCTATGCTGGAATACAATGTATTTATCAAGGTATACTGGACTCAAGGTGTACTGAAGTACAAAATATTTATCAAGCTATCCTGGAATACAACGTATTTATCAAGGTGTACTGGACTACAAAAGTATTTATCAAGGTATACTGGACTACAAAATATTTATCAAGGTATACTGGAACACAACGTATTTATCAAGGTATACTGGACTACAAAGTATTTATCAAGGTATACTGGACTACAAAGTATTTATCAAGGTATACTGGAATACAAAGTATTTATCAAGGTATACTGGAATACAAAGTATTTATCAAGGTATACTGGAGTACAAAGTATTTATCAAGGTATACTGGAGTACAAAGTATTTATCAAGGTATACTGGAATACAACGTATTTATCAAGGTATACTGGACTACAAAGTATTTATCAAGGTATACTGGAATACAAAGTATTTATCAAGGTATACTGGAATACAAAGTATTTATCAAGGTATACTGGACTACAAAATATTTATCAAGGTATACTGGAACACAACGTATTTATCAAGGTATACTGGACTACAAAGTATTTATCAAGGTATACTGGACTACAAAGTATTTATCAAGGTATACTGGATTACAAAGTATTTATCAAGGTATACTGGAATACAAAGTATTTATCAAGGTATACTGGAGTACAAAGTATTTATCAAGGTATACTGGACTACAAAATATTTATCAGGGTGTACTGGAATACAAAGTATTTATCAAGGTATAATGGTAGGGGTGAAACGATTCATCGATATATTGATGCATCGATACTTTTGCCATATCGATACATGTATCGATACAAGAGGTGAATAATCGATACAAAACGATACTTACCCTATAGAAGTTACTTTAATCTTCAGCAGTCATGAATAATTATTAGTTGTTTGCCTTTTTATTCTTTAAACTGAGAATTTATCTGAGACAGCCATCGCAGGCACACACACTAATGTTTGTCAGTAATAAAGAAAAAAAAAACTGTTGAAAACACTCACTCACCTTTTGCAAATTAACACAAGGTTACATGGTTCGAATTGTGTCCCCGCCCCTTTCGCCGATTACATGCTAATTATTTTATCCCATCAGCATGTTCAGTCACTGATAATATATATCAACGTAAAGGAGACTTTCCAAATTTGTTCCCCATGTATGATTTAAGTACTTTCCTGATCATTTAATAACTACTTTTACGTGAAGTTTCTCTGTTACTTCGTATCTTGCCTATATCGATAGAATTTAAAGGCTACACTTCCGGTGTGTCACTCAGTGAAATATGTTCCATTAAATTCAGATTGGTGGTTATTGTTTGTTGCAGTTCAGGGTAAACAATAACCACCAATCAGAATTGACTGTAGCTTATTCACTGCATGAGACACCGGAAGTATTGGCATCCAAACTCGATCCAGGTAGATACAAAGCAACAGAGAAACTTTGTTCAAAATGGTACATTACTAAAGTCGTAAATGGAGAACAAGTTTGGAAATTTTCCTTTTACGTTGATATAGGTAATCGGTGACTAAACATGCCAACAGGATAAGTAAAATGAACACAGAATCAGCAAGGAGGCAGGTTTGTCAGTTTGTGTTTATTTGTTAATTTTGTATAGAAGGGGAGTGGGCATTGTCTAAAGTTTTCCTTTTCACTAACAGAAACGAGTGCCTGAGGCCGCGGCAGTTGTTTTACATCTGCAGGAAGTACAATGTGATTGATTTTGGTTGTTAGTCATCTCCACTCCCACACCTGGACTTGCTCTAGATAAGATTTTCCTTGCGGGTGGAAATTGGACTATTTCTTCTGTGTTGAAGATAACACCGTCATGTTTTCAGATTTAAGTGAAGACATGAAATTGATAATAAGATGTTTCAAAAGCATTCATGCAGTGTAAAAAAAGGGTGTGGTTACCAAGATGAGTCCTGGATCTGATCAAATGGAGTGGCCTCAAATGGCCTAAATGATTGAATTAAAATCACTAACAACTAATATATAGTCTGTTTGGATGTACTTTTTTTTATCTTATCAAGGATGAAAATGGCATATGAACAGATGCTTAATCTATGTCTGTCTGTAATCTGCATACTAGAAATACAACCAATATTTCAACACATATAAAACAGCACAACCCTACCTCTGACAGACCTTCTAAAGATGAAAAGACTATCAAGTTGATATGTGTATCGATAATGTATCGTAGGCTGTGTATCGTGAATCGTATCGATACACCACACAGGTGTATTGTTTCACCCCAATATACTGGAGTACAAACTATTTATCAAGCTATTCTGGACTACAAAGTATTTATCAAGGTATACTGGACTAGAAAGTATTTATCAAGGTATACTGGACTACAAAGTATTTATCAAGGTATACTGGACTAGAAAGTATTTATCAAGGTATACTGGACTAGAAAGTATTTATCAAGGTATACTGGACTACAAAGTATTTATCAAGGTATACTGGACTAGAAAGTATTTATCAAGGTATACTGGAATACAAAGTATTTATCAAGGTATACTGGACTAGAAAGTATTTATCAAGGTATACTGGACTAGAAAGTATTTATCAAGGTATACTGGACTAGAAAGTATTTATCAAGGTATACTGGACTAGAAAGTATTTATCAAGGTATACTGGACTAGAAAGTATTTATCAAGGTATACTGGACTACAAAGTATTTATCAAGGTATACTGGACTAGAAAGTATTTATCAAGGTATACTGGAATACAAAGTATTTATCAAGGTATACTGGACTACAACGTATTTATGAAGGTATACTGGAGTACAAAGTATTTATCAAGGTGTACTGGAATACAAAGTATTTATCAAGGTATTCTGGATTACAAAGTATTTATCAAGGTATACTGGATTACAAAGTATTTATCAAGGTATACTGGACTACAACGTATTTATCAAGGTATACTGGATTAAAAAGTATTTATCAAGGTATACTGGAATACAAAGTATTTATCAAGGTATTCTGGATTACAAAGTATTTATCAAGGTATACTGGATTACAAAGTATTTATCAAGGTATACTGGACTACAACGTATTGATCAAGGTATACTGGAGTACAAAGTATTTATCAAGGTATACCGGAATACAAAGTATTTATCAAGGTATACTGGAATACAAAGTATTTATCAAGGTATTCTGGATTACAAAGTATTTATCAAGGTATACTGGATTACAAAGTATTTATCAAGCTATACTGGAATACAAAGTATTTATCAAGCTATACTGGAATACAAAGTATTTATCAAGCTATACTGGAATACAAAGTATTTATCAAGCTATACTGGAATACAAAATTAGAAAAATATACCATTCAAGTTGTCAAAGAGGACAGAAGTATTTCATACCATAGAGTTTGGGAATAAAATATATTGATAACACATGGGATATCACTCTTATAACAAAGTACAGTTTTCATGTAATGTTCTTCATTATCTAATATATTAGACTATACCTTGTTTCTTATTTTAATTATTTTAGCTCTCCTGGCCAAACAACATTTGAAATTATGGTATGGACCTGCATCTGTTGTCCAATCATGCATCGTTTTTTTTTTTGCCTGTCATCAACACTTGTTTGTGAACACTCTAGTGGTTCTCAAACTTTTTTTGTTCATGGACCACTTGACTATTAAAGACAATGTTTCATATAGGATGTGAATGGAGCTCGCGGACCACCAGTGGTCCGTGGACCACAGTTTGAGAACCTTTCCTCTAGTGGTTTAATTTATGATCAGATTTTGATCACATTTGGTATTAAGGCTTATATCATTGAGATATTGAATGATTTAAATTATGAGCAACATCTATACATATTAATGAGTTGACCTTGCATCTGATTGGCTGAGCTTATTACTACTCTAAATGCCGTATTTCTTATCAGATTTTGATAGAACTTGCTCTCTAGGGTTATATTATCAAGATTTTGATCAAACTTGCTCTGTAGGATTATATTATCAAGATTTTGATCAAACTTGTTCTGTAGGGTTACATTATCAAGATTTTGATCAAACTTGCTCTGTAGGGTTATATTATCAAGATTTTGATCAAACTTGCTCTGTAGGGTTATATTATCAAGATTTTGGACAGTTTTGATTATGAGCAAGATCTATAAATATTAATGAGACCTTCTTGCATGTGATTGCCTGAGCTAGTTACAACTCTAGAGGCTTCATTTCTGAACAGATTATGATTACACTTGCTATATATGCTTGTCAAGATCTCGGACAAGTTTGAGTAACATCAGTGCATAAAAAGGTGGTTTTGCATCTGATTGGCTGAACTTGTCACCACTCAAGAAGCCACATTTCTGATTAGATTTTGATCAGACTTGTTATTAAGCTTAATCATGGACAAGTTTGATCATGAGTGAGATATACTCAATTAATTAAGTAATCTGTCATCTGATTGGGTGTGATTGGGACCACTTTGGAGGCTTTATTTTTTAACAAAATTATATCAGAATTGGTATATTGACTTATATAATTAAACTTTGAAATAAGTTTGATGATGAGCAGCATACATACATATTAATGAGGTGATCTTGCATCTGATTGGCTGAGCTTGTTACTTTTCTAGAGGCAATATTTGTTATTCAATATTGATTAAACTAGGTACTGTAAGCTTATATCATTAAGATCTCAGACATGTTTCATAATGGGTGTGATCAATGACAATGTATATTATTGAGGTGATCTGGTATCTGATTGGCTGAGCTTGTTTCCGCAATAGATTCCATATTTCTGATCAGATTTTCATCACACTTTGTATATCAGCTTAGGCAATGAATATCTCTGAGTTTGATGATGAGCAGCATCTATACATATTAACAAGTTCTTCCCTCTGCTTCTCTGAGCTTGTTACTATTCTGGAGGCAGAAGGTTTAAACAAAATTTGAGCAAACTGATTATTGGGCTTAATATCATCAAAATCTTGGATGAGTTTGATCATGAGTAGCATCCATGCATAGTAATGACATATTGCATCCATGCATAGTAATGACATATTGCATCCATGCATAGTAATGACATATTGCATCCATGCATAGTAATGACATATTGCAATCCATGCATAGTAATCTTTGATCTTGGATGAGTTTGATCATGGTAGCATCCATGCATAGTAATGACATATTGCATCTGATTGGTTGAACTTTTTAGAACTCTAGGGACATATAACTTATCATCTTTTGATTAAGTTGGTATAAGCTCATTTTATCAAGAGGTCTGACTAATTTGAGACCTGTGCTTATTAATGAGGCATTTTGGAATCAGATTGAGTTGTTATCATTATGATGAAACTTGGTTATAAGCTTATTTCATCAAGATCCCAGATGAGTTTGATTATTAGTGAGATCTGCCCCATTTAATGAGGCATTTTGTCATCTGATTGGTTAAGTTTGTTACCAATCTACAGGCTGCATTTCTGATCATATTTTGATCAAACTTAGTGTATATTGAGAGGATATTTTCTTTTCCCATGTTAATGCTGGATATATTTCATCATGTGGTACAAAAAATGTGATATTTTAACAAGTAGCAAAGCCACAGGTTAAAATGTCATTTTTAGCTCTACTGGTCCGTCGTCTGTTCATACGTTAGCACAAGTTTGTTATCGCTACTACTCCTAACTAGTTTGAGGATTGCCATGAAACTTTACACACACATTCAACCCATGGTCTAGTTGGTTCTAAATGAAAATGGTGTTGCTTGGACATCTTGTTATTGCTACTCCTCCTGAATGGATAGCCATATCAACATGGGGTCTTCACTAAAAGAATGTTTAGGATCTAGTTGGTCCTAAATGAAAATGGTACCGATCTGATGTCCAATATAGCCACCACATTGGCCATCTTGAAAATCTTTCTGTTGCTACTACTCCTACATGGATGGTCATATCAGCATGGGATTTTCATTAAAAGACTTCTTATGAAGTGTAGCTGGTCCTAAACAAAAATGGTGCCGATCTGACAATTTTAAAATCTTATCATAACTCCTCCTAAACAGAAAGTCATATTGATGTGGGGTTTTCACCAGAAGACTTCTTATGATGTCCAGTTGGTCTTAAATGAAAATGGTGCCGATCTGACATACAATATGGCTGCCACACAGTGGCCATCTTGAAAATCTTGTTATCACTACTTCTCCTAAATGGATGGTCATATCAACATGAGGTTTTCACTAAAAGATTTCTCATGATGTCTAGTTGGTCTTAAATGAAAATGTGCCAATCTGAAGTCCAATATGGCCAACACAGCAGCCATCTTGAAAATCTATTTATTGCTACTCCGGAATGAAAAGTCATATCTTACAATTATCTCTTCTCCTCCCAAATGGATGGCTATATCAACATGGGGTTCTCATCAATAGACTTCATATTATACCTAGTTGGTCCTAAATGAAAATGGTGCCAGTCATACATCCAATATGGCTGCCACAACTGTCTTAAAAATCTTGTTGTCACTACACCCCCTGAACGGATGATCATTATGATATAGGGTTTTCACCAAAACACCTCTAATGATGTCTGCTTTGTCCTAAATGAAAATAGTGCCAAGATGAAGTCCGATTATGTGCATCGCAGCAGCTAATTTGAAAATGTTGTTAACACTGAAAAATATCAGAAATGGTTTCAGTACTCGACAGTAAAAAGGAAGAAATGGTCTTATCTTGAATTCTTGGAAAATCTTTTCACCCAGTAGAGTGTCAGTCCCTTCAAGGAATTCTTGTTTGTATGACAGGATGAAATATACCTCGTATTTAGGCAGGAAAAGAACATTTTCTTTTTATTATATACCAAACTTGCTTCTGAATTGAAGCTTTGAAGATTAAATTCACTCTTCAGCACACACACACACACACCCTTTTAGTAAGGTCACCTCAGTTTCAATCGCATTTATTGGCTGATCATAAAAAATGGCAATTAGAGATATCTCATCATTACTTGGCATCAGTGTAAAGCTACATCCTTCTTCATTTCTCTAATACCACCTGCTTGGGTCTATAATGGACTGTGATGATGTCACGGGCCTTGGAAGAAGGGTACTACCTCGTGTTGCAAAATTGTCTCTCGACCTTAATGAATTAAAAGTTTGCATGAGTGGTATGAATTTGTCTCTACATACTGACCCAACTAGATATTTTTTGCCAGTTAAGAGAGTGGTCTTGATTATGTAAAAAAAATGTAAAAAGTTAAGAATATATATTTGTTAATTAGCATAGGTTTCATTGTATCAGTTAACAGGTTTTTCATACCATTTATAGATAGTGATCTCTCACTATAATTTTGCTTGTGGTAGCTACAAGTGTGTACTTTGTTATAAGATAAGGCAGATATTTAATCTTACAATATACATGTATCATTACATAATAGGCTAATGTTGAAACCATTTTGTAATTCTCACATTCTCATTAGTGAGTAACCAAAATGAAGTGAAATCATTCACAAATCCATGATAGCTTATTTGTGAAGCACTAGTTTTGCACCTCTGTTGTCCTCAGTTTGGTACCATATCTAGCATGTGTGAGGAATGTTGAGTACTCATATTTGTTATTTTTCTGGCTTGAATGGTTTCTTCCATCTTTCACTCAACCTCATGCCATTAGCTGGACCATATACACAATATATGTTGTAAAAATGTCATTTTGCAGTTCAGAATTGGTGCAAAATAAGTAGTACAGTTAATATTAATCAAGAAATATACGAATATTCATTGTTTGGACAATTAACTTCTGTATTTATTTGGAATTTATTAATAATCGGTATTAAGATAATACTTTGTTGTATTTTAAACTTTTTTTATAACTTAAATTACTCTATGTTGCTATTGCCACATTCTATTTTGTTAGTATTGCATGCATACTGTATATACTCGTGTATAGGCTAATATCAACTGCAAACTGCATAGACCCAGATCTGCCATAGCATAATGCGCCGGCAGATCTGGGTCTATGCAGTTTGTAAGGACTAATCATTAGAGCAAAAAACATAGACCCTGATCTGCCAGCGCATTATGCGACGGCCGATCAGGGTCTATGTTATTTGCATTTGGACCCATATTATACGCGAGTATATAGGGTTATTACTTATACAACTCTTGTTTTCTTATTGGGTTTATTAAGATTTGTTGTTTCTTACTTATAAACAGTACGTTTTCAAAATCCTAGGTTCAAATTATGTTAATGCATCACTTCACTAGTTTAAATTATGACACTGTTTTACAACTCTTTAATTTGAAGGTTCATTTTTCATAAAGTACATTTATGTTTCCTCATTAAGATAAGCCCCATAAATTATCTTTGTGCTTGTGAGACCCGTATGGCATTTTGGTTTAGGTTTTCAGTTTCATATCCTGCATACATGGCTTGAGCAGGAAATACAAAAGAAATCAGGTAATAAAAATGATTTAATGAAATAACTTTTTATAGTGTTAGGATTGTTCCTTGTTGAGTATGTATTGAAGATCTTTGAGGGAGAGAGAGCTTGTTACTAGTGCTACATACCTGCCATATCAAGGCTTGTCACATGAAAAGACCATTTTTGATTCTCAAGCCCCCTGACAAGGTTGTTTTTATAAAAACAAGATTTCCAATAAATTGTATTTAAAAAAAGAGAGACAGAGAGAGACCTTTCTTGAAACTGAGATATATGTCCATAACCTGTAGCCAGTTTAAACAGTAAACAGTTGTGAGTCTCATAACTTCACACTCATGGAAAACTATCACTTATTTGTCATAGAGGTGATTAAAAGATAAAGGCAGTCAGAGATAAACAGTCACCTTTCCAGGGATTATTTAATTGACTGACAATAGCATGGTGATTTTGTGCTTGCCAGTCCTTTGAGCATTGCTGTGGTAGAGACCATTAGGCTGATTTGCATAGGTTAAAATACACGAAGTGGAACAATCCAATTGGTTTTAAGTAAGATAAATTGGAGATGCATTTTGTATAAACAAAAATTATTACACTTCTTTGCCTTAAATGAATATGTTTAAGCTATCTTTAATGAAGATTATTGACTGGTTTGTTGTCAGAAGCAAAGTTTCTTTGAATCAGGGGTTTCAACAGAAGTTTTCATTGTACAGTGCTGATCAAATTTGTTTTTCATGCACTTGTCCAGGACAAGTGGTTTTGGAAAATTCACTTGTCCCACCTACCTTTTGACTTGTCCCAAATTTCAGTCTTGTGTCTAGATTCAATGAGATGTATGCACTTTAATCCATTGAAAAAAAAAAAAAGAAATAATGTACAACATATTTATTTCACTTCTTTCTTCAAAGGGCTTAATGTTTCGGTTTTCCATTGTCAAGGTATCTTGTATACACAATTTCTTGCTCAGATACGGTATAAGTACTTCCATCAGCAAGAATGGAAAGGATTTTAGTGGAATTCAATCTTTCCCTAACTTCTTCTCTCGAGACTTGATTAATTGACAGAACAAGGTCTCTTGTCCCTGGGTCGGTTCTCATAATTAGCAAAAGTTCAACATTGTTCTTCTCATGGAGTACACACAACATTGTCATATCTGAAAATGGTTTTCAATATTGGGCTATGGTATAGGATGTATTCAAGAGAGCTCTCTTTTCTTTTTTCAATTAATTCTTATTTAGTTTTACAATGGCCTTTCCTAGTGGAGCGTTAGAAACTCTAACTTCAGGGATTTTCTGCACATGCTGGCTTGTGTCATGCATATACTGTGCTGCACACAGGCTTTATAAGGTACAGAACTATCATGAGACTTGATTAAATCCTGAATTTGTAAATTCCATTGACAAATACACTGGCTGAATTTCCAGCCCATGCCAGTTTGGATATTGTCTGCAATAACTGCAAAACATTTTTCCTTCAGAGTCAATAAATTCAAGCCTAGGGTAATTATCAACCCAATTTGGCTGAAAATTTCTCTGTCTCTTAGTTGTGTCATATTTAACATTTTTTGCTGCCACAGAGTCTGGCTATATCTCTTTGGAGAAATAGTTACCCCAGGCTCAGTGGGAGCCTTATGTTTTATCCCTCCACTTTCATGTGAGTTTTTTTCTTCTGAATCTTCATTATTACCTTCCTTGCAAAAATAATTTTGTAAACTTGTTTTATCCAAATAGTAAAGATCACCCCATTTGACAGCTACTTCTAAAGTGATCATAACATCCATTATGTTGTTTAAATGTAAACACAAAAAAGAACAAAAACAAAATGTATATACAATGTACAAATAATTTCTTTAAGTTTATAAAGGAAACCAACATGTATGTCCATCAAGTGTCTTTCATTCATGTAATTGCATTGACTCACTGGATTGAAATCAAAGGGTGATCTGTTCATGAGTATCTGGATTGAGTAAACACAATAAAAGTTAGTTTTGTTTTAAGTTATTTGACTGGTCGATAATTTGGTCATTTAGCCCAATATGCAATCAAGCAGTAATAGAACATGCACACATGCGACAGTTACCAAAGACCTCTTATGATGGAGGGAGATTCAAGAATTCAGTTTGCCCAGAGGGCATGAATAGCCAGATAAAGGTAGATGAAGTGATTAGCACTTGCCCAACTTGTTTTTAAATTGGAAAAAATCAATTGTCCTGGACTAGTGCCTTGGAAAATTTTAGTTGCCTGACTTCGAAAATGAATAGTCCGGGATATCTGACTTTTGATCAGCCCAGCTTTATATTTGTACAGGAATTGCTGCCTACAATTCCAAAATTTCAAAAAAGTTCATTTGAAACGTTTTATAATTCATTCCAGTATTTTGTCAGAGTTGACTCATCCAGTTAAGATTAGCATCTTCTTCCATTTGATTCAGATTGGTGTAAGCCTAGATGATGCTTGCTTTCTCCTAATTCATCATCATCAAAAGCACTTGCCTGACACATGATTCAGATTGAGTCAAATTAGAGAACCATAAATGTTTCCTTTCATGCCCAATCAATCAGAATTGGGATGGGTGATCATGTGTTAATAATGAAGTTAGGAGGGCACATGCTTGAATTTGGCATATTTAAAAATCAGAAAGTGGTTTGTAGCAAATTATCAAAGCATTCAATAAACTGTGCTGTATTAAGGGAATGGCATGAAACAGAGGGGTAATAAGTAGAGGTGAAACGATACACCTGTGCCACGTATCAATATGATTCAAGATACACAGCCTACGATACGATACATTATCGATTCGCAGTTTAAAGAATAAAAAGGCAAACGACTAATAATTATTCATGACTGCTGAAGATTAAAGTAACTTATATAGGGTAAGTATCATTTTGTATCGATTCTTCACCTTTTGTATCGATATGTGTATCGATATGGCAAAAGTATTGATGCATCAATATATTAATGAATCGTTTCACCCCTAGTAGTAAGATAGGTTAGTGAACTGATGCAATACACGAATGACACCAGTGATAATCAACATGTCAAACATTTTTCTTACAGTTTTACCTAAGTATAACATATAACAGTACATAAAGAACATAAAATACAACATCAATGCAACACACAATGTAGCAGATTCAGGGAATTCCATAAAACTGGAAGTAACATATAAAGATTTTAAATTAACGGAGGTTTTCACAGATTTAAGCAGGTAAATTACCCACTTGCTGGCACTTAGGGAATGCCCTGATATTAAATATTTATTGAAAGTGAGTCTACTTCAATTCATTTAGAAACGAATCTGTAATTTATTTATAATGTATAAATGTTTCAGCACGTGCACAGTATTATAAAGTAGGGCAGCAATATCTACTGCCAGGGGCTCTGCCCACACCACAGTACTGGTACATTCTCTTTCTTAGTTAATTATTTTTAGTCCTGATTTTGGTTTTAGTATTATTATGAAACATCAGTTTTGCTTAATTTCCTTATTATTCTATTGCCTGACAACTTGCATTTTGCCATCATTCTTTTTTAACACTTATTTTTAATAGAGTTTTTATCAACTGGGTAATTAGGAGATATTCATATCATTCCAAGAACTATGAACATATTGTATTGGTTCATTATCAGTATCAATATAAATAAACCTGATGATCGTGCATGATAATCTTTTTCCTTTTCAATAGGATAGAACCCGTAAGATAACTAAGATATGTATTATCTATATGAATTTTATACAGAATTCTTTAATATAAAATAAAAAATACTTTCAAGTAAAATTAAAATTTCTGTTATGAAACAGTCTAACTTCAGTTGATACAACAACACACACACCTCACGAAAGGGCGTTGCTTACTGAAACACCAGAAGAGATTCTGTCCCCCCCCCAACCAGCCCTCCCCCACCCCACCCCTGCTACTTTTCCAACTTGTTCTTCTACTTTGTTTCTTATTGAAATGCTCCTTGAAGTCAGATTTTAATTCTTTAATGTTTAGATAGTTGGAAAGTTAGGAGCAGTATGAAAGTGTGGTTAATTTTTAAAGGCAGAATGTTGAAACAGCTGTAATTCAGGGAAGGATGAGCCATATGCAAAGAGAGCAGAGCACAGCAAAACTAAATTTCAGAAATGGTTGATGGAGTTTGATTTTGTGAAACACAGCAGCAAGGGAAAGTATTTATTATTTGCACATAATGGAAACACCATATTGACATTAGTTGTTCTGGAGCATACAATGTCCGTTGACATAGTAACACCACAATGTTTAAACAGTCATTGCAAGTTTGACATGCCCTCACAGCAATGCAAATACAGAAATAGCATTTTCTGTACCGTAAAAAATTCAACAAGATCTTTGAGGAAGTTTGAACAAGAGTACCATCCAGTCTTTAGTGAGTGCACTTGCATCATCTTCAAACCCTCCAATAAACTATTGAGGGCAGCAAAGTCTGAAACTACAAGTTAATACTGTATTCCACTGTCCATTTGATTTTAAAGACAGAAACTTGGTGTATACATGTATTTAGCTTACTGGTCATAGAGCAGAAGAGCTTGAGGGATGGCTTGTTTTCTGACTTCTGACATCCAACCATCCATTAACATGTTTATTAGCCTCCTAAACTACTTGGAGGATTGCCATGAAACTTTACAAACACATTCATCCCAAGGTCTGGTTGCTCCTAAACAAAGATGGTGCTGTTTAAACATTCGATATGGCTACCACAGCAGCCATATTGAAAATCTTTTTATCGCTAGTCCACATGAATGGATGGTCGTATCAAGATTGTGCTTTCACTAAAAGACTTCTTATGATGTCTAGTTGGTCCTGAATGAAAACGGCGCCAATCTGACAACCAAAATGACCACCACAGCAGTCATCTTGAAAATCTTGTTATTGCTACTACTCTTGAACAGAAAGTTGTATCAGCATGGGGTTTTCACTGGAAGACTTCTAATGGTATCTAGTTGGTCTTAAATAAAAATTGTGCTGATCTAATATCCAATGTGGCCACCACAGTATCAATCTTTAAAATCTTATTGCTACTCCTCCTATGGAAAGTCATAACATTGGGTTTTCACCAGAAGATTTCATATGATGTCTAGTTGGTACTCAATGAAAATGGTGCCAATCTGACATCCTGTATGACCACCATGGCAGCCATCTTGAAAATCTTGTTATTGCTGATCCTCCTAAATGGAAAGTCATATTGACATGAGGACTAATTAGTATATGTAGTCATATTGACATGAGGACTAATTAGTATATGTAGTCATATTGACATGAGGACTAATTAGTCTATGTAGTCATATTGACATGAGGACTAATTAGTATATGTAGTCATATTGACATGAGGACTAATTAGTATATGTAGTCATATTGACATGAGGACTAATTAGTATATGTAGTCATATTGACATGAGGACTAATTAGTATATGTAGTCATATTGACATGAGGACTAATTAGTATATGTAGTCATATTGACATGAGGACTAATTAGTATATGTAGTCATATTGACATGAGGACTAATTAGTATATGTAGTCATATTGACATGAGGACTAATTAGTATATGTAGTCATATTGACATGAGGACTAATTAGTATATGTAGTCATATTGACATGAGGACTAATTAGTATATGTAGTCATATTGACATGAGGACTAATTAGTATATGTAGTCATATTGACATGAGGACTAATTAGTATATGTAGTCATATTGACATGAGGACTAATTAGTATATGTAGTCATATTGACATGAGGACTAATTAGTATATGTAGTCATATTGACATGAGGACTAATTAGTATACGTAGTCATATTGACATGAGGACTAATTAGTATACGTAGTCATATTGACATGAGGACTAATTAGTATACGTAGTCATATTGACATGAGGACTAATTAGTAT